>JAGFNQ010007818.1:1863458-1949268 GCA_024364735.1 Boesenbergia rotunda | reverse complement strand
ATTCTAATCTTCGTTCTAGGTGAATCAATGTCCAAACAGAATCAAGTGGTGTTGAAAGCATGGCAGAAAAATTTCTAACCTAGTGTTAGGTGACTCAAAGTTCAAGCGGGACTAGCTTGTTACTCAAGGCTTAGTGGACAAATTTCTAATTGGTGTTAGGTGAATCAAATTCAAACGAGACAGCTAGGTATTGAAGGCTTAGTAGACAAAGTCCTAGCTTTGATGCTAAGTGAACAAAGTCCGGGCAAGACCAACTGGGTACGAAAGGCTAAATAGATAACGCCCTATTTTGATGCTACATGAACAAAGTTTAGGCAGGATCGGCTGGGTGCTGAAGGTTTTGACAAACAAAGTTCAAGTAGAAACAGCTGAGAGTTATGACTTGACACCTTTGACTGGATGAGTCAATTGGAGGCTAAGCATGTAGACCCAAAATAAGTGTGAGTAGTTTAACATTACGTATCCAACTTATTACGTATAACAACTGTCAGAAAGCAACATTTGACGGTTCTAGACAACCTGAGAAGGTTTGAGGGTGAATAGTTAGTGATAACACTCAACGAAAGATTTCAATGGGTCTAGATGACCGTATCAAAGTTGGGGCAATCAGAGGATATGAACAATCAGAGTAGCTTCCAGGTGATCCGGAGACGACGTGTCACGCCCCCCAAGGAGCTGCACGTCTGATACTGACCGGACTGCTCTCTCCCTCGACCTGGCGGACAATCCGGAAAACCTAACCTCTACTACTCGCACAACCGCTTGTACTGCAGCCTATAGGGCTGCAACAAGCCGCCGAATAAAAAAGAAAACGAAAACAACGACAAAAGCTGTGTACCGGTACGACGAATCAAAACGAAATCAGAAGACGAGGAGGGTTGAAGCAATCGCCATCAATGGTCAGAGCTTCCTGGTAGCTAATTAGGAATAGCAAATAGAAAAGGTGACAGTAAATTGCAAGCTCAATAAAATGGAGAAAGAAGAGAAGCCAATTCCTATTTATAATTACAATAAAATAAAAGAAAACTAATTAAATAAATATATAAATGAATTAAAAATAAAATTATAGGTGCAAGAAAGACCTCATAAAATATGACAAAAGATGATATTGTTCATATCAAATGGTCCAGTATCATCGGTCCATGACAAGGTATAAATAGGTAAATCATGATATGCAATGGCTTTCTAGTTGGGATGGCATAATGAAGGGCGATAAAATTCTTGAAAATTGATCCGTGTCTAATCTAGCAAATATATCACTCAAATCGATCCTTGAATTGTGTTACATCCGTGGAGACAAGAAAGACCTTATCTAAGACTAATATATGGAGGATAGAGGACGGAGATACTATAAATATGTGATCACATCTCCCGCAACTAATCTGAAAATTAAAATATTTTCAATTAATAAAAAATAATAATAGAAAAAAATAGAAACAACATGTGCTTTTGTTTTGCTTGATTTAATTTTTACTTGCCTGGTTGAGAAATATTGGTCAATACTTTTTTTTGTCTTCACTTGGCTGGCTATAGCCTAGGACAACCATAGAGTGGCTCCGTTCATGAAAATTGCAACAAAAGCTGGTAGAACCACCGGTGCAACTAGAACCATCCATCTATTTATGTCCCTTGACCCTTTTTGAATGAGAAATTCACTAAAGTTCTTCTCTCCAAAAATTTTTTTGAAGAAAGAGAACAGCTCGTACAAGATGCGACGAAAATAGTAACACATTATTAACTCCATAAATAAATACGACTAATAGATTATATTTACAACTTAGAGTAGAATGAAGGTGTAGTTGTCGGATAGTCTCTTGGCGTAGTCGTAGCGGAACTTGCACAATTTGAGTAGTTGGAGAATAAGAAATCGAAGAGAGAATTGATTACTGAGCCTCGGATTTCGAGGCTTCTTTTATAGACTTCATCAGATCGACTGAAAAACGTCAATCGATTGAACCCTTCAGGTTGACTAGACCACTAGTTTTACTTCTTTCCATGCTTGCTCCTATCTAATTTGATTGATCCCTTTGAATTCTCTTTTCTGGTTGACTGAACCCTGTTCAGGCGATTGAACCCTAGGGGTTTCTTTTATTGTTTGATCTGATCATATCCATTCTGCACTTTTCATATTTGTTCGGTCAACTAATTTCCTGATCAGTCAACCAAACCTCTATGAACTTGATCATTATCTGGATGTGCTTATCTGCCTGGATCGCTCGATCGAGCCACCCTATTCGTTCGACTGAACCTTTCAGTCAACCTAATCTTTATTTTCTGTAAAACAAAGTTAGCACAACAAGAATACCAATAATAGACATGCAAGAGAGAGTTAGAAATATGTGATTATGCATGAATGAATCTGACAATTAATACTACCTGATTTCAACTTAGAAACGATTTCTGAAGTTGGATAAACGCCTAAGGTTATCCACATAACGAGGATTCGATCTTACCATTTTTCTTTTCAAAAGAACTACTCTACTCTAGGAACTTACCTTACTTACCCACTAAACATTCGGTCCTCCAAACTTGTTTAAGCTTCTTCTACTTAGCATTCGATCATTCACCTATAGAGCTTTCTCCTGACTCAATATGCAACCCTCTTTGACCAATCAAGTCCATCTTGCTAGATATCCGATTCACTAACCCATATTGACTTCCTGGCTTGTGCCCTTGATTTACTAAAACTTCCACTGTATAGTATTGGTCTAGTTGATCTATTAGGACTTTCTAGGTTGAGTTACCTACATACTTGATCAATCCATTAGATCAAAATATGAATTAATTTTGAAGCTTTGTCAACATCAAAATGTGGGTTCGATTTTGATGCATCCTACACCAATAGCGTGGAGGATTCAACTCGATCCCGCCACCATAAAGTGGGTAATCTTAAGTTTCTTGGGTGTCGGATCTGCCTCTCCTACCACTCTTTATGCTTCACAACTTGCTTCTATGAAATAGTTTGCATACTGACAGTAAACTTAGGATCCGTATGGGTAAGGTCAAAAGAAGGAGAAGTAATCAACCAGTAATAAAACGTCTAATGACTTGAATGTGTAAATGTGTTAAGTGGGAAAACTTACTTTAAAAGTTAAAGGACTTGGCAGCAGCATCAATCGGAGGATATCGCTCACGTCACCAAAGTAAGAAGTGGAACGACAAGGTTTTACAGTGAATTGTACCCCACGTTTTATAGTTGTTCTCTTGGTAAGTGGGTGAAGCCTCAGACTGCTAGGATCTTGAGGGTCTTTTCTTATTCCTCCATATGACAATTGGAGTCATGACCACTCGAAAATGATGCTTTCCACATTGACCTGGGCCGTCGGAATATGAAGTGACGAATCAAACATCCATAGTCAAGTTCGAATGGCAAAAATGTATTACGGGATGAAGGTCTTGAACTTTGAGTCGGCCAACACCATTACCATCAATACTCGACATTGATAGGTTGACAGATGTGACAGTAGAAAGGATCAAGATGTTGGCCGTAGGTCGACATAAAGCAAACAAGCCCTAAATGGGTAAAGTAAGGAGACATGTGGTATATCATGTTGGGGCAATAGACCCAAGTATGATCGGGATGATCATGAGTTTTGATGTGTGTGTCAATATGATTAAGTTAGGGTTTCATATTGATCTAATATGTGTATGTGAGTGTGAAGGTTTACAGGATACACATAGACTTGGTTGGACGTCTTCGGGTACAATGAAGGGTGACATGGAGGTATGCTGTGGACTTGTATGCACATCCGAGGGACCATGGATAAAGCAGGGACGATGAGCTGAGGGAAGCGGACTTCGAGGCGTACGTGAAGGATGACATGGAGGCGAGCCGAGGGCTTGTGTGCGCATATGAGGGACGAGGGCCAAAGTCGAAGAGGGCTTGAAGGCAACAGGTCAAGGCTGCTGGAGAAGGAACGATGAGTTGAGGGAAGCGGACTTCGAGGCATGCGTGAAGGATGGCATGGAGGCAAGCCGAGGGCTTGTGTACGCATCTGAGGGATGGGAGCCAAAGTCGAAGAGGGCTTGAAGACAACAGATCGAGGCTGCTGGATGAGGAGTCAACCAGGTCGTGAGGTTCCGAGTGCTGAGGGGATTGTATTTGGGGGGGGGGGCGCTAAGTCGTGAGGGTTTGAGTGCTAAGAGAATGTACTCGGGAAGGGTAACCCTAGACTTAGGCAGTAGACCAGTCGACTGATAGGGTCCACAGAAAGATCAGTCGATTGGTTCAGGACCAGTCGACTGATGGTGACCTGAATTTGAATTGCTATTCGAATTTGACCAGTCGACTGGTAACGGTCATATCAGCCTCGAGCTCTATTTAAGGGAGCTCGTTTATGACTGTTTCTTCTTGGCGAAACTAGCTTGGTTAGAGCTTGTTAGTAGCCTAGTATTGCTCAGGGATTGTCCATGGTTTGTGGCGAGGTTTCTCCACCCACAAGGAGCGACAAGAGCTAGCAGGAGGTGCTCCGGGGAATCATCCACCGAAGGATCGGGATCATCCACTTTACGGACAGCTGTGGAGTAGGAGTTTCATCTCCGAACCATGTAAATTGGTGTGTTCTTCGTGTTTGTTAGTTTTAGTTTTTATTATTCCACTTGCGCACTAACATTTGTAGGAAGAAAAATCGAGAAAAAGCTATTCACCCCCGTCTAGCAAATGGTAAGATCTTAACAACTGGTATCAGAGCGGAGGTTCGCTCATCTACGGACAAACCGCCGAGAGGGCAAAAAGCTAGAGGAGATGACGATTGAGGAAAAGTTGGGTGATGATATAAATGTTCCACCTCCCTATGATCGCGATGATTTCGATTATTGGAGGATGCAAATAAAGATTTGGTTCGGCATGGATTGGAACTACATGATTGCGCTTGAAGAACCATTTGAAGTTCCAAAGGATAAGCATGGGAAAAAGTTCCGACCAAGATATTGGAATAAGGAGCAACAAGCACAATCAAAGGCAAACGAAACAGTAATCTCAATTTTACTTAGTATTTTGCCTAATGAAGTAATTAGTGGTGTAGGTGAATACAAAAGTGCACATGAGTTATGGAATAAGATGGTAGCATTCCATGAAAACCCTACACAAACTCAAGAAGTGGAAGAGCCCAAGGAAATAAGCTCAATGGTCCAAGAAGAGGAGAAGGACCAATCGGATGAAGAAAGAAGGTCAACATCCGAAGAAGAAGAGAAAGAGGAAAAAGAAAAAGAGGCACCTATCTCTTCAAGTGAAGTGACACAAGAAAGTGAAAGATCATCCACTTCATCAAGGGAAGAAGAAGAGGTCTCCACTTCAAGGATTGAGGGGGAGGGGAGACCATCTTTAATACCGGAGCAAGAAGAAGCATCCATCTCCACTAAAGCAAGGGTTGTAGGTCAAGAAGTATCGGAGGTACATATGTGTGGCATTGCCATTATAGATGAGTCACCTAGGGACGTGACTAAGGGTAAGAGCTCAAGGGAGAGCTCTAGGGGTTAAAATGGGATCCATAGCCAATGGATCTCAGGAGGATTTCTTCAGGAAGATTAGATGGATTGGAAAGTGTGCCAAAGGGTTTGGAAGACTCACTTGAGTCTTAATCCTAGGGATTTGACACATTAAGAGGGAGTTTTATGGATGAAAAGATGAAAATGAGACTATAGTGCATGGATATTGGTTTTCAATGTGTAGATGACATATAAATCAGTTCTAGGGGTGCATTGGGATTGAGGATGAGAAGACACATCAAGAAGAGATCGAAACTAGGACTTTAGGCCAAGGATGAATTGAACAAATTAGATAGTTTTGAATTTCGTGTCACACTTGGGATTGACAATAGATTTACTTATAAACATATTTTTCCCAAGTAGATATAGGTGTTACAAATCTCTCCACGAAATTTGAAATTTTTTTGGAGATTTGTAGAATTAATTATGCATTTCTGAAATTAGGACAGAAAGACTAAAATTAGGGTACCAGTCGACTGATTCAAAATCAGTCGACTGGTCTAGTTCAATTCAGAAACTAAAATTTCTAAGGCATCAGTCGATCAGTCGATTGATCTTTCTATAAGATTTATCAGTCGACTAACCCAGGGGCAGTCGACTGATCTGCGATTTATTTAAAAGGAATAGCCACGCGGGGGTGGCCGAACCTAGGGTTTCAACGCCATCCCCTGCGAGTTTTCATCTCCCTTGACCTCCCCTCCTGCTCCAAGCTTTCCCGAGGCCCTAAAATCACATTCCTAGTCTTCTTCTAACTCAGATCTAAGTCTAGAGCAAGAAGAGCATCTTCCTTGAGTTAATCACAATCATTTTTCACCATGCAATGAGTAGGGAAAAGGTAACGAGTTGTTTGCCTCACTTCTCGTAATTAATTCATGATTTATGAGTAACTCTCTCCTTTTCGCTTGTTGTCCTTGTTTTTACCCTGCATTTGGGACATTGTTGATGCATGCATGGGTAAATTGCATTTTAGAGTTATCCAAAAGAGAAGGATGGGTGAGGGGCCATCCCAACAGCGTTCTGCAGATCCTGAGACACCTCGATTCTGTTCCGAGGAATGCCGATGGAGATTTGCAAGTACTGACTTTGTACTAATGAACTGTAGGTATCTCAACCGGTCATATTTCCAAGAAAAGACCCCCCACATTGTTGAGATGTTCACTCATTTTGGTTTAGAGCAGCTAGTCTATTGGCAACATTGATCTGTGCAAAGAATTTTATGCAAATCTTACATGCATTAGTGCCGATGATGAGACGTATGAGTCTATGATAGTGGGAGTTACCATTCCCTTTACACCTACAATATTAGGGTCATTTTTAGGGTGTAGGGCCTCCAATAACCCCTTTACATGTTTCCCTAAAGTCATTGAGCCCTTGACCTTGCCAAGTGTCACTGTTGATCAAGTTCACCGTTATTATTTCAATAACCCTTGCCCTCTTCTAGATTGTATCTTCGAAGCCATGCGCATGACTCCAGTCAGCAACGTATTGTACAAAATTGTCTTAGATTGCATTTTAGCTATTGTCACCAAGGGAAGGTCGAAGATTCGACTGCCTCACTTGGTAATGATGTATGTATTAGAAAGGAGGTTAGATATTGATATCACCTTGCATGTGTTTGCATCTGTTGTCCATTTTTCGCATAGTGTCAATACGAAGATCTACATGCTGTTCGGTCATGTTTTGACCGAATTCTTTGAGTCTAGAGGTATATGCACTACTAGAGGTCAGGTGCATCGTCTGTCCAAGGACTACGATTAGATCGGTTCATGACAGCTGTCCTTGGCGGGGATTGAGTGTCAGCAGGGGGTGATGGTCCGGCGACAACGTCCTGCTTCTTCCAGTTTAGATGATGAGGAGCCTACTGCTGCTGCTGCTGGGGTTACATAAGAGCAGTTCTCCCTACTACAGTCAGAGGTGCATGGTCTGAGGGAGGATTTTCAGACGTTTCAGTAGCGGCAGGTGGATACTCAGGGGGAGGTGCATGGACTTACAAAGCAGTTTCACAGGTTCCAGCAACGCCAGGATGAGATGTATGAGATGCTGTAGCAGAGGAACCTTATGTACCAGGCCCCTCCTCCTCCAGGCGATGACATGTAGTGCAGATTGATTTGGTGGTGCTAGTGTTGAGAGTGTGTAGTTTGGGTTTTATATTTTATCTCTCAAACACTTAATTTGGCATTGTAAGATTTGAAAACTTCGGGGCTATGACCCTTGTGACATTGCTTATCCTTTAGTATGATTTTATATGGCACTTCTATTTATGCTTTCATATTTCTTATATGAGTTTGCAATTCATGACTTGATATTGCTCATATGGAATGTTTTTATCTTGCTATTATGGGCATAAGGAAATTTTCATATACATGTATATGTCTAGAGTTAAGGGATAAAAAGGGGGAGATTTTATCATGTGCTTTATCTTGGAAAATTATATGAAAAGAAGGGGGAGATTTGAAAATAATTCTATATTTTAAATGGTATAGGATAGGCTTGGCAAATACATAGATTCAAAGTTAGGATAGAAAATTGATACAAAATGATACATTTTCAAAGAATTGGAGTTTGTGTCAAAAGTCAAGCATATTTGGTATTTTTCACAAAACTATATTTTTCTAGGGTAGAATATATCTTAAGAAATATGCTTGCAAAATTTCAGAATTTTTCGAATTTTGTGGAATTTTCTAGAGGTTTCTGAAATTTGGCTGGAAAATTCAGTTTGGACTGTATCAGTCGACTGCCCTTGGGGCAGTCGACTGATCTTTCTGTGGGTTTGAGAATTGCAGGGACCAGTCGACTGATGCAGGGGGAGTCGACTGGTAATGCTGGGTTTTGATTTCTGGGGGGTTTCAGAAATAGAGATGTGTTCTCATTGACACTTGGGTTAAGGTTGCTTGGGGCAATCTTTTTGATGGTATCAAAGGGGGAGAACTTGTGGTTTTAAGTTAGGTTTAACTTAATTTGGTGTTGTGAAAAATTAAAATTATGTGGAGGGCATAGGTTAAGGGGGAGGACATGTTTGTCTCTTAATGTGCTATGTCTTTAATTTTCAATTGTTATTGTTATTTTTGCACCTAACTTAAACATATTGCCACACATCAAAAAGGGGGAGATTGTTGGGGCAATCGACCCAAGTATGATCGGGAGGATCATGAGTTTTGATGTGTGTGTCAATATGATTTAGTTAGGGTTTCATGTTGATATAATATGTGTATGTGAGTGTGCAAGTTTGCAGGATACACATAGACTTGGTTGATCGTCTTCGGGTACGGTGAAGGGTGGCATGTGTTGATGCAGTTTGGCCCTGATTGTTGTTTTGGTGTTGACCGATTTTAGTTTAGGTGGATGATTATTGATTATGATGAAGTCCTGATCGGGGATCAGGCATGGTATGGAAAATCCTAGCTTGGAGGGTTAGGTGTTGAAAATCCTAGCTTGGAGGGCTAGGTGTGTGAAAAGTCCTAATTCGGAAGAGGTGGGTGAAAAGTCCTAGCTTGGAGGACTAGGTGAAAAGTCCTAACTTGGAGGGTTAGGTACAAATTCCCATGTTGGAGAATTAGGTGAAAAAGTCCTAGCTTGGAGGGTCAGGTCCTAGCTTGGAGGGCTAGGTTTGGAAAGTCCTAATCCGGAAAAATTGGGTGAAAAGTCCTAGCTTGGAGGGCTAGGTGAAAAGTCCTAACTTGGAGGGTTAGGTGCAAATTCCTAACTTGGAGGATTAGGTGAGAAATCCTTAGCTTGGAGGGCTAAGGTGGATGAAACCCTAGCTTGGAGGGCTGGGTTAGAGCCCCTGGATCAGTCTGGTGACCGATCAGGGAGTTGGCACGGTGCTCCTTCGTGGATCGGTCTGGTGACCGATCCAGCGATGACTGATCGGTCAGGTGACCGATCAGGGGGTATTCGTTTCACCCACTGCTTGGCTCCTGATCGGTCTGGTGACCGATCAGGGAGCGAATAGTGAGGTTGAGTTCCCTTGCTGAACTGCTCCTGATCGGTCTGGTGACCGATCAGGATCACTGTGCAGATCGTTCTGGAGAACGATCCAGCATCGCAGGTTCCTCGCTATGATCGATCAGGACGGAGCCTGATCGGTCTGATCACGACCTGATCGGTCTGGTGACCGATCAGGAGGTTACCTGATCGATCCGGTGATCGATCAGGGAGTCTGGACTGCGAAACTCAGAAATCGCCCGATAAAGGGGTGGATTGGTCGGGTGATCGACCCACAACCTGGGATCGGTCTGGTGATCAGTCCAGGAGAATCCCAAAGAAGTCGCGATTTTTGATTGAGCGTTGGGGATCAATCAGGACGGAGCCTGATCGGTCTGGACCTAGCCTGATCGGTCTGGTGACCGATCAGGAGGCTCTCTGATCGGCCCGGTGACCGATCACTTTAATTCAAATTGCACTGTCAGGCGCTCTGATCGCGCCTGACCATATCCGATTATCTGCTGCTTACATCTGATACTTGATTTACTGGTTGATATGCTGCTCTAACAGTCTGATTAAGCTGCAGGTGACAGGGGAGGATTCAAACACTCAAGTAGAGTCAATAGAGACCTTTCCTTGGAGCAGGTTTGTCCGTTTTTCCATCTCAGGTTGCAACGACCGAGCTGCAGACTGGAGCTGAGACTGGAGCTTGGCTGAGGGAAGCTCAGGGAGTTCAGGGATAGCTCATTGGTAGCTGGCGTTGGCAGATAAGCAGCTGGGAGCTGCAGGGATGGTGTCATCTGATGCTTGGTGGAGAAACAAAAGAGAGAAGAAGACTTCGGTTGAAGCAGAGTTTTTGACAGTTCCAAGTGTTCAAGCTTGCTGAAGTTCTTGCAGCGATTTTGTGTTCTCCACACTTGACTTGCTGTGTGCGTGTGCTGTTGATTCTTTGAGCAAGTCATTGAGATCTGAGGAGCAACCAACTCTTACGTGAGTGCTTGGAGGAAGGAACAAGGAGCTTGGAGTCCAACAGTGAGAAGACACGAAGGAGGGAGTCCTTGCGTGAGATCGTCGCTGGGTGGAGCTCGGGATAAGCTTGCTGTGTTCTTGTCCTTGCTAAGTGTTGAGTAAGAGTTTTCTTTGTGTTTCATTAAGCTTAAATCTATATCCTTGTTTGAAACGCTGTGGAGAGGTTTCTCCACCGAGAAGGAGGTTGCTTTATATCCGGTGAACACCGGGCCCTGATCTGCCGACGATCAAGGGATCGCCCACCTTAAGGGCACGCCAAGGAGTAGGGGAAAGTTATCCCCGAACCTTGTAAACCCTCCGTGTTAGCGTTCTTGCTAGTTGTGTCTGTTTCCCTTCATTTTCTGTTTCTGCATTTTCTGTTTTCATACTTCCGCTGTGCTACTAACAAAGTGAAGTGCAGAAATTGGATTTGGGTCTAAGTGAAAGTGATTGGCTATATTCACCCCCCCTCTCTAGCCATCCGGTTTCCATCAAGTGGTATCAGAGCTTGGGGCTCTGTTCACGGCTTAATATCCGAGAGTTATCAACAAGATGGCTTTGAGAGAAGGATTTTCCACCACCCGACCTCCTTTCTTTGATGGCGCTGACTTTCAATATTGGAGATCAAAGATGGAGTATTACTTGAAGATGAACATCAATACTTGGTTCGCGGTGAAGGAGGGATTCACCCCTCCTAAGGATGATGAAGGCAAAGAACTTGAGTCGTGGAGATGGACTGCCGAACAAACTCGAAAGAGTGAAGCCGACACGAAGGCGGATGTCACTCTACAATGTGGCATGAACAAAGACCAACTCATCAAGGTTGGTCCTTTCACAAGTGCAAAGGACTTGTGGAACAAACTCATTGAGCTTCACGAGGGCACCCGAGACTCAAGAATCGCAAAGAGGGATTTGTTCCTCAACCAACTCCAAAATCTCTCCATGAAGGAGAATGAATCAGTAAGTGAGCTTCATAGCCGGTTCAAGGAAGTCCTCAATGGGCTTCATTCGATTGATGAAAAGGTCGAGAATCGCGACCTTGTGAGGTATGTCTTGAAAGCCTTTCCAAGGAATGCTTTGTGGTCATCCATGGTGGATGCCTACAAAGTCTCCAAGGATCTTGTTTATTCCGATTGGTTATGCTCTCTGAAAGTGTTGTTGTGAGTTGTTAGATAGTGATGAGTCTCCCTTATGATCCATTCTATTTTGCTGAGGTTGCTTTGCTGAGGTTGCTATCATGAGTGGTACTTAGCAAGGGTGGATTAGCGAGCATGCTCTGTTATGGGTTTTCTCGACTGTGAGATCTCAAGTTTGGTTTGTATTTCTTTTCCGAGAGTTAACTGAGTTAATGGAATGCATGGTTAAAGAGTCATTAATGGAAGTTACTGTGGGAAAATTTAAGTTGTTGGGTTGGTATAGTTGCTTGTCATGTTAGCCTCATTGGGGGTTTATTTAAATATATGTTGTAAATAGAGTGAGTCTTAATCATGTTAGTATTTTATTTAGCTAATTTATTAATTTATAAATAGCTAAATTTATGTCCTTGATACAGGAGCTTGAGTTGGACTCACACGGTTGATCGTGAAGAGGTTAATTCGGACACGTTCTACAAATAAAGGCGGGTACTTTTCCTTTGTACTCGTGTAGTTCTTTTATCTTAAAGCATGTTTGTTTATGTCTAACTAGGTTGCTTGACCTTGTTCTTTGTCGTTGATTGTTTATTGTCGCCGTTTATACTTTCTTCGTTGATCTTCGAGTATTCGAAATTCCGTATCCGTACAGTCTCCTATTGAATTTCTGTTCTGTAAAGTACCGCTTGAACGCGAGTACTTAGAGGTTCATTAAATACAACTAGGTTTATTTGGCATTAGAATTATCCTACCTAGTAGTGTAGATGCATAATCGTTGGTTTTTGATACTTGGTTGATTGTATCGTTGCATCATTGATACTTGTTGGAATTGTTGCATTGTTGGTTTTCGATTGTTCGTGCATCTTGTATCATGCACCATACCTGCACCGTTGCATACTAATGACTGTTGGACTTCCATATGGTTAAGCCGTCGTTAGTCATTAGTTGCTCAGTTTACTCAACCACTTGTTGTCGTGGTAGTTGCTAGAGTGCGAGTAACTGTCCTGTTATGCCACACATGTTGCAGCTGTAGATAAGCAGTGACACCCTCACCGTTGTTTTCGAGGGATACTAGAGCTATTGATAGCTCCCCATATATATCGGGGTTTTGGAGTAGTTGGCTCCCTAGCATCCTGTCTACTCAACCACATATATCTGTGGTATTCGTTGAAGTGCGTATAGTTGTCACAACCCTACCCACTCAGTCACACAGATGTGATGTGTTGTCGGCTTGACTGGCGTCAGGGGTGACACATGCCATTGCATCATATGCATTTATTGCATTTTCTTGTGTTTGTTCCATTAATATGAGCTATGGTTGCTGCATTTGGTTGACATACATGTATATGTTGGTTTTATGGTTGTCGCGTTCTTAGTTGTTATTTGATTTTATACCATGTTGTTTTATATATGTTATGCATGTTTAGGTATTTTATATAATTTTTAGAGACTATAGCTGTTGATTTTCCTACTTGTTTTATCTTCATATGCCATACTTTTTGTCTATTCATATACCCACTGAGTTCGCCCGGATTCACCACCCCTGCTTTTTTTTTTTGTTTCAGATAGCAGGTACTTGCATTTCTTGGAGCCAGGAGAGGATCCAGTTGCCAGTCCCACAATATTAAGTTGGTTTAGAGATTTGATTTACTGTCCATTTTATTTCTGCACTACTTTTATTATCGCATTTGTTTAATTTGTCTTAGTAGAGTTCTGTTTATTTCGTATTAAGCCGGTATGTTTCTTTTAGACGTTCTTTGGAGTTTTTTTGTTTGTGATGGCTGAGCCATCCAATTATTATAAACTGCGTGGTTGTGTTTATTTTCTTTATTTTGTGATGCTAGTCGCTTGTGGCTAAGCTATATTGGTGAGGTGTTATGTATGTATGCTTTAACTTGTCCGTCGTACAGAGGAGATGTTGCCTGATTTTCAAGGAAGCATGAGCCTCTGGGGGCGTGACAGTGGGATTGAGCACCTCTTCTCGGTCTAGATACAAAGGCAATTCTTATTATTACTAGTCGCATGATTGAGCAACTTTTCCCCATCCTGACACAAAAGTTATTCTTATTATTGGCCATGGGATCGAACACCTCTCCCAGGTCTAGACGCAAAGACAATTATTATTATTGCTGACCACAGGATCGAGCACCTCTCCCTCGTCCATACACAAAGGTCATTCTTATTACGGGTTGTCAGATAGAACACCTCTCTCCAGTTATCCACGAAGCTAATATAATTCTTATAATTACAAGCCGCGAGATCAAGCACTTCTCCCTTGTCATGACACAAAGGCCATTCTTATAATTGACTGTGAGATCGAACACCTCTCCCCAATCTGGACACAAAGGCAATTCTTATTATTACTGGTCGTGGGATCCAACACCTCTCCTCGATTCAGACACAAAAGTCATTCTCATTTATGATTGTAAGCTTTGGTCGAGTTTTTTTACATTGGGTCTTATTTAAGAATTCAAATGTTTATTTCCCGAGTGGGTTAATATGGGGTAACATTCGAAGGACATCGACTATAAGTTTATGCTATTTTCAAAATCCTCATAGAGAGTCTGCACAATCAGATCTAATTGTGTATTAGCCTTTTCCTTCATTTTGTTTAACTTATTGGATTTCATTCGACTGTGCTCTTCACTCCGAATTGGATGGGGGGAGGGGGGGGGGGGTACATGTGACGACGCTCAAGTAAACCCGCTTTGGCCTATGGCCTTTTCAGACCTACAATACCTAATCAGCTCCCCTTTCTGCCTATGATAGCTAGTCACGACCACATTAGGGACATGTTGTATCAGATACATGATGAGTTGGCTCTTCTGAGATGTTCACTTCTAACGTATTCTGATGCGGAATCAATATGCACCAGTGGTCCCCCTTGGAGAAAAGGGTGTCAGACTAACAATCAGACAAAGTCGGTGGTATAGACCAACGATTGTCACCGTAAGTGAGCAGGATTACTCGTGTGGTCAGTTAATGGGTGACCCTCAAGTGTGTGATCTTCAACGTATTCCATCCCGGGTTAGTGTGGCAGTTGACATGGATCCTCTTCTGTCGAAGCTTTATAAACCTTCACGTAGATAAGTGAATGTATGATTTTCTAGACACTTGCAAAGGTTACTTCTTTCTATCTTCCTCTTTGTAGCTCCTTATGCTTCCATTTCGTCCCTTCAGCGACTTGACTGCCGAAGGGGCAATGTTGGTTCTTAACTGACATTCGTTGATCTCCAGGTCTCACCTTGAGAAGGATGCCTTGCCACCATCGACAAATGCGAAGGAAAGAACGAAGGGAACCGAGTATATGAAAAGAGACGCCATCAATTGTAATAGAATAAGTATTTTTCTTACAATAATTGAAGTTCTAGAATCTTCAAAAGAAAAGATTTGATCAGTAGGGTAAAGCTAATATGAGTGAGAGCTTAGTCCTTTTTAATTCACTTGGGCTTTCATTCTTGTCTAACATCTAATTCTTCATGACTTGTGAAGACTTTTATTATCAAACATTCAATCTTCATCGACCTAGTTAACTAGACCAATCCACGAGCTGAGATTGAATTGGACCTGACTCTGAATCATAATCAAGTCAACTGGCTAGTTACCTATTGACTTGAGATGGGTAAGTTTTGGCTTGAAATTAACCATGGGATTTGTTTTTAAAAATCATTTTATATAATTTTTAAAAAACAATATGGATTTCTCAATCAATAATGAAGAAAGTGCCTTTCCTTCAATAATATTCATGATATTATAATGAAATGGTGTGATTCAATATAAACTAACTCATTTGCTTTGATTTTTTTTATATGAGAGTATTCCACCTTTCCATTAAAGTCAATTTTTAAAATAATTTTTCTTGTATATTTCAATGTGAAACTATTTCACTTTTAACTCATTCAATATGCTCATCCCATTTAACTCTCTTAATATGTCACTTATTGATCTTATTTTATTCTTTGTATTCATGTAACATCTAACTTATTAAGTATGCTTTACTTATATAATATGTTCAATAATAGTTTGCTAATAAATATTTATTGAAACTATATATATATATTGTGAAAAAATTATATATATATGGTGAAAAAATTATCACTGAACATATAAAATAAATTAAAAAAATATAACTTGTGTGATGTATACATGTCTCATCATACCAAAATATAATAATTTTAATGTTAAATAAAATAAAACATTGATATCAAGTGCAAGGTCAAATGGTCTATAATACATTATTATAGTAAGAGATTATAATAAGAGTAAAGGTGCCTATAAAAGAGTGACATTCAACTATTCAAGGGGAGGTGTGATGACATAGAGTATAAAAGTTCAAAGCTGAGAGAATGCCTAGAAAGACAGGTGTAAATGTTTTCTTAGGGGTAAATGAGTCAAATCAAAAAAAAATTATTCGATTATGTTAACAAGTTAAACTTATGTATGATTTCGAATTCAAAAATATTATCGAATCGAACTCGAGCTTAACACTATTTGATTTATGAACTCGTGAACATGTCGTTTAGGAGAACAAATCCTTTATCCCGAAATTCTCTCTGTCCCCGTGTCCCAACTCGTCGGCGATGGCCGGCGAGTCCTCCGATCGTCGATCGGACACCACCGGCGGAGGCCGCCCCGAACAAAACTATTCCCTAAGGGGTACGGTGAACCAGTCGGGGATCGTTGCAATTGCAATCTCGCCGAATTCACAGTCGAATCCAACGAGATCGCAAGTGCGACGATCTCGACCGATTCTGTTAAATACTGAATTTTTAAGGGTTAATTTAAAAATTAGGGGCCTTGTTGGGAATACTGAAACCTGGAGGGCCTTTTTGCAAAAGGCCAAAATTAATTAAAACCCTAAAAACTGCCTCCCAAATCAGTTCCACTCTTTCCCCGATTCCCCTCTACTCACGCCTCGCTGGTTCTCGCGAGTGACGCCAGGGACGCCGAACGTCGTAAACCTCCTCTCTTCTTCTCCTTCCTCGGGCGAGAACTCCTCCTCCCTCAAGCATAGCCGCGCCGTTGAGTCTTCTCGCGCGAGCAAGCCCTAGTCGTCGGTCATCCTTCCCTTCACCACTGCCCTAATTCCTTTACACTACTTCTCTACACCGGAGGCAACCAACCCAGCCTTGGTGAGTGCGACGCCGCCCCTGTTTGCTCTTGATCTTATGAGCGTCATCTGTCATCGTCGTCTCTTTGTCGTCGGAGCCGACACCTTCAACACCTTCACTCTACAGCATACGGTAAGGTTGAGAGTGATTGTTGATTAGTTGTGTTTTCTTTCTCGAATAGCATGACCCTAATCGTTTCTTGATATCGTCGATTCTGATATAGGGTTGACCCGTCCACGCCGAGCGCCTCTCCCCTCTTTGGTTTCCCTGTTGCTTGCGTCGACCATCAGTTGGGTAAGAGATTTTAATTCGGAATTTTTAATTAATTAACGTTTGATCTGAGTTGGTGTTTGGATTTAGTGTTATTATAGAAAATCGTTTTGGCGCTTGAGTTTTGGGCTATTAGTGGATTAGGTTAACTGTTAATGTTCTGTTTTGGAATTAGTTTCCGTTCAGTTGGATTATGATTAGGGTTTAAGTCTAATGTAGTTTGGTAGTTAATTTAGCCATTTTAATAATTGTATAGATAGCTAATTTAGTCCTTGATACAGGACTTTGAATCAGACTCGGTTGGTTGATCGTGGAAGGTTCTCTTCGTTCACGAACTTCTATAATAAAGGCGGGTACTTCTCCTTTGTACTCGAGTAGTTTTCTTTACCTTAAAAGCATGGCTATATTATGTCTGATAGGTTGCTTGACCTTGTTCTTTGTCGTTATTTAAAACATCGTCGTTGAGACTTATTCTTCGTTGATCTTTGAGTATTCCTAAATTCGTATCTGTACAGTCCTCTATTGGTTTTCTATTCTGTAAAGTGCCATTTGTACGCGAGCACTTAGAAGTCCATTAAACACAAATAAGTTTATGTGGCATTAGAAATACCCTACCTAGTAGTGTAGGTGCATAATCGTTGGTTTTCGATTTTTGGTTAGTTGTATTGATGCATCGTATACTCGTTGGATTTTATTGCATCGTTGTTTCTCCGGTTGTTCGTGCATCGTATAGCATGCACCATACTTGCACGTTGCATACTAACGACTATTGGGCTTACATTTGGTTAAGCCGTCGTTAGTCATATTGTTGCTCGATTCACTTAACCACTTGTTATCGTGGTAGTTATTAGAGTGCGAGCATCTGTCCTGTTATGCCAAACAGTGACACCCTCACCGTTGTTTTAGAGGGATGAGTCGTTGGTTGCTCACCCTCACCGTTGTTTTAGAGGGATGAGTCGTTGGTGGCTCACCCTCACCGTTGTTTTCGAGGGATATTAGAGTTGTTGGTGGCTCCCCCTATGTATCGGGGTTTTTGGAGTAGTTGGCTCCCCAGCATCCTATCCACTCAACCACACCTTTGTGGTATTTATTGTTGTTGGAGTGCGTACAGTTGTCACAGCCCTACCCACTCGGTCACACAGATGGGATGTGTTGACGGCTTGACTGGCGTCAGAGGTGACACATGTCATTGCATCATGTGCATACGTATTTCGTTTATGCATATTTCCTGTGATTGTTGCATTTATATGGGCTATGATTGCTGCACATGGTTGACATGCATGTATATGTTGGATTTATCGTTATCACGTTGTATTTACCTGCTTAGCTGTTATTTAGTTTTATATCAGTTGTTTTGGATTTTATACCTTGTTGTTTTATATAGGTATGCATGTGTAGGAAATCTTATATTTCTTATGGACTGTACCCTGTTGCTTCTCTACTCAGTATTCCTTATTTATGCAATGCTTATTTGTCTACTCATATACCCGCAGAGTCCGCCCGAACTCACCACCCTTGCTTTCTTCTTTGTTGTTTCAAATAGCAGATAGTCGTATTTCTTGGAGCCAGGAGAGGATCCAGTCACCAGTCTCCAGAGTCGAGTTGTGTTTCCATATTTGATATAGTTGTTTTGTTTTCAGTACTTGGTATAGTCGCCTCGTATTTGTTATCATTTTGTTTTGTCGTTATCAGAGACATTTGAGTTCTCTTTTGGATTGTTGTTTCATTTTATGTTTAAGGTGGCTGAGCCACCAGTTATCTTTTACGTTAATATAAACTGCGTGGATGTGTGTTTTACTTATTGTTGTGATGCCAGCCGCTTGTGGCTGAGCTATATTGGTGGAGATATTATGTATATTTTCCCCATATTGTCCGTCGTACAGGAGAGATGCTGCCCGATTTTTTGGAAGCATGAGCCTCTGGGGTCGTGACAGATTCACTGTTCTCCCAGGATATCGTTTGATTCAGGATGACGATCAGAGACTAATGATGGTGTTCGATTGGCGATCGGAGGACTCGCCGGCTATCGCTGACGAGTTGGGACACAGGGACAGAGAGAATTTCGGGACAGAGGATCCCGTTTAATCGTTTAGAGGCTCACGAATATGTTCATTAATAGACTCGTGAACGAGACTCGTTTATGTTATTAAATATAACTTATTAAATATCACATAAATAATAAATATAATAATATATTATTAATTATGATAGTTAATTATCTTAAACAAGATGGAACTAAACTTATTTAATTTTCAAACGAGTTTTTTTTCAGGGCCGTGCTCAAACTGAGCTTGAGCTAATATTTAATTTTATTATGAGTCGAACTCAAGTTTAAGAATTAAAATTCGAATTGAATACGAGCCGAACTCGAGCTTAAAGATAATGATCCAAACTCGAACTCGAGTTTTTTTATTATTTAGTTCGACTCCGTTCAATTACACCCCTATATTTTACTAGAGTCGATATATGGTGAGAAAGAAATAATTGAATTCCTTGATATCTTTCTGTTTTTAAGGTAAAAAAAGCACATCAATAAACTTAAAAATAAAACTAAAAATGTAAACTTGTGAATGATAGAAGCAACTTTGAGAAGAATGAACCGAGACTGAATCCTTAAAGAATTTTTATCTAATTCAATAATAATTTGGCTTTTTACCAAAAGACATACCTAAGAATTGGTATTTACCAAAAGGCATATCATGATTTCATTGTTACTAAAGGGCGCACATATTTTAGTAAACTTCCTCTTATACCCCTACCGTCAAGTACTGCATGCATTTCTCTTTTTCTTTTTCTTTCTCATTCTCATTCTCAGTAACGAATTCCGAGACGGACCATAAAGAGATGTTCCTTTATATTTTGATTTTTATATTATGGAACCTTTTTCAAAACAAAAAAATATTTAAATTAATTAAAATGTTTGTATTAAATTAAAACTAAAAGAACATATCAGACTCACGTTGGGCCTGAAATGTTTCTATTTCAGGCCCAACGTGCCCAATATTAAGGGTCTTTTCTCGATTCTTTGTTATTAAATTTTAACACCTCGGAGAAGTCTAAATAAACAATGGATAGCAAATTTGAACTCCTTGTAACCTCAGAAATCCATGGGAACTGAAATTTTTACAATCGGAGCTCTTTAGGTCAATCAGAGGCCTTTTAGGGCCATTGGGCCAGAAATGGAACCATTTCAGGCCCAACGTGCCCATTTCAGGCCCAACGTGCCCAATATTAAGGACTTTTCTCGGTTATTCATTATTACATTTTAACACCTCGGAGAAGTCCAAATAAACAATGGATAGTCAATTTGAACTCCTTGTAACCTCAGAAATCCACGGGAACTGAAATTTTTACAATCGGAGCTTTCTAGGTCAATCATTGACCTTTTAGGGTCATTGGGCCTGAAATGGAACCATTTCAGGCCCAATGTGGTCCCGAATGGTTCCATTTCAGGCCCAATGACCTTAAAAGGTCTAATGTGTCAAAACCCACTGATTGACCTAGAGAGCTCCGATTGTAAAAATTTCAGTTCCTGTGGATTTCTGAGGTTACAAGGAGTTCAAATTTGCTATCCATTGTTTATTTGGACTTCTCCGAGGTGTTAAAATATAATAATAAAGAATCGAGAAAACACCTTTAATATTGGGCACGTTGGGCCTAAAATGGGCACGTTGGGCCTGAAATGGAAACATTTCAGGTCCACGTTGGGCCTGAAATGGAACTATTTCAGGCCCACGGTGGGCCTGAAATGGAATCATTTCAGGCTCAATCTGGGCCTGAAATGGTTCTATTTCAAGTTCAATGACCCTAAAAGGCCTAATGTGTCAAAATCCACTGATTGACCTAGAGAGCTCCGATTGTAAAAATTTCAGTTCCTGTGGATTTTTGAGGTTACAAGGAGTTCAAATTAGCTATCCATTGTTTATTTGGACTTCTCCGAGGAGTTAAAATGTAATAATGAAGAACCCACTGATATGGCTAAACTACTCCTATTGCATTGGTGATATCTAATATATAGATGGTTGGACACCTAAAATATAATCTCCTACCTCTGACATCTCTATTCATATGGAGTTTTCAGAAATCCAGATATGGGAGGTCCATCAGTGGGTTTTGGCCAAATAAACAATGGATAGCAAATTTGAACTCCTTGTAACCTCAGAAATCCATGGAAACTGAAATTTTTACAATCGGAGCTCTCTAAGTCAATCAGTGGCCTCTTAGGGTCATTGGGCCTGAAATGGTTCCATTTTAGGCCCACGTTGGGCCTGAAATGGAACCATTGGGCCTGAAATGGAACCATTTCAGGCACAACGTGCCCATTTCAGGCCCAACGTGCCCAATATTAAAGGTCTTTTTTCGGTTCTTCATTATTATATTTTAACACCTCGGAGAAGTCCAAATAAACAAAAGATAGCAAATTTGAACTCCTTGTAACCTCAGAAATCCACGGGAACTATAATTTTTATAATCGGAGCTCTCTAGGTCAATCAGTGGCCTTTTAGGGTCATTGGGCCTGAAATGGAAACATTTCAGGCCCACGTTGGGCCTGAAATAGAACCACTTCAAGCCCACGATGGGCTTGAAATGGAATCATTTCAGGTCCAATGACCCTAAAAGGCCTAATGTGTCAAAACCCACTGATTGACCTTCTCCGATTGTAAAAATTTCAGTTTCTGTGGATTTCTGAGGTTACAAGGAGTTCAAATTTGCTATCCATTGTTTATTTGGACTTCTCCGAGGTGTTAAAATATAATAACAAGGAATCGAGAAAAGACTCTTAATATTAGGCACGTTGGGCCTGAAATGGAAACATTTCAGGCCCAACGTGGGTCTGATATGTTCTTTTAGTTTTAATTTAATAAAAACATTTTAATTAATTTAAATATTTTTTTGTTTTGAGAAAGGTTCCATAATATAAAAATCAAAAAATAAAGGAACATCTCTTTATGGTCCGTCTCGAAATTCGTTACTGAGAATGAGAAAGAGAAAGAGAAAGAGAAAGAGAAAGAGAAATGCATGCAGTACTTGACGGTAGGGGTATAAGAGGAAATTTACTAAAATATGTGTGCCCTTTGGTAACAATGAAACCATGGTATGCCTTTTGGTAAATACCAATTTTTAGGTACGTCTTTTGGTAAAAAGTCGATAATAATTTAATGTTGTGGTTCAATATAAACGGTCCAATTGCCTTGAAAGTCTCAATGTGATGACTATGAGGGTAGATCCTCTGTCTCAAAAAAATCCTTGTCCCACCTTTCCCGCTCCCGACGACGCTTGATAAGTCGTTCGATCACCTATCGGACACTACCGGCGGCCTCCGGCCGCCACCCTGAACAAAACTATACCATGGGGGTATGGTGAACCAGTTGGGATCGCTGCAATTGCGATCTCGCCGGATTTACCGTCGAATCCGATGAGATTACAATTGCAGCTATTCCGACCGATTCACCGTTCTTCAGTGGTGTTCGATCGATGATTGAACGACTTGCCAGCCGTCGCCGGGAAACGGGACAGGCGGGATAGGCATTTTTTTGGGACAGAGGATCCCAATCCGAAGACTATACCTTTGTTGGTGTCAAATTTTCATTTATAAATCAATTCAATTATATATATATATATATATATATATATATATATATATATATATATATATATATATATAGTATTATTACCTTACACGATCACCCGTTGTGCGCCCGTGCGCGATGCAATTCAAGATGCATTTAATATAATTAAAGATGTCTCGAGTGAATTTTTTTTTAAATGATTACAATTGGAGGCTCCTCGATTTAATTTATTATTTTTTAAAATTAATTTTTTCCCGAATATAAATCTTAAAGATATTATTACACCATGAATATCTAATTTTTTTCATTTTTATTTTTTAAACTTAAACATTATAATTCAATTGATAAAATCTTAAAATATTTTAACTTGAATACTGTAAACTTAATTGGGAAACCTGAAGCTTAGAGATATATTATATGTATTTAGTGTTTAAGATTTTAAAATTTAAGAGTTAGGTTATAGTGATTTATGTTAATAAGATTTTTCTTCTAGGTTTAGATTTTTCTCTTGAGTTATAATATCGAAGATAAAATTTTTTAAATATTCATAAAATATAATTTATATTTAAAAAATATTAATTAAAAAAATTAAATTGATTTGAGGTGCCTCCCATTACGTGGAAGGCATCTCAATCCCTTTAAAAAAAATTAGCTTCAAGTAAGAATCATAGCCTACTTTGAAGATCAAGGTTAAAGGTTAAATTTTGAACAATCGAACCAATTCAACAATATATTCTAAAGGTTAAATTGTCAATTTTAAACTATGAACATATCTAGTTTGGATTTTTTTCAACCAAACATTTAGTCATTCTTAACTTATTAAGATTTTCTATTGCGTGTCAGACATATGATCTTCGTTAATCTACCTTACTTTCATTTCTAACATCTGTAGACTTCCTTATCTATCAATATATATTCTACTTTAATTACCAATGTTAGCACCTGTTCGACTTCCCAAATGATAATACTCCTTGAACTTTCAACATTTGCCAATATCTAATTAATCTCAATCCACTTGAACTTTCATATACCAAATGCCCAATCGACTTTAAAACGTTAATATTAGTGCAGGAGCATCAGACGAATATAAGATTTTAATAAATGATAAAGAATTTAAAATTAGATATTATACGATCTGATCAATATGCCAAGTTTGTAGGGGTAAGTAATTTGACAAAGGAAGACTTAAGATAGGTTAGGGAGACTAGATCGAGCAAGGTAGACCCATAGATTAGGGAGATCAAATATTACAAAAGAAAATCTTAGTAGGTTAGATATGTTAGATATTATTATCTCTATTAGTTGAGTTTATTTGTAAGTTATACATGTAAATATAGTCTGAACCCTTAAAGTAATCTAATTTATATTTATTAGATTTCGGATTATTGAATGCGGGTTCAATGCATAGAACTCTTTAGGCTAATTTATTATTATCTATGAGCCGATAACAGATTGGATTCTTATATAAAGAGGAGGTCTCTAAGGATTTAAGGGATTATCTTGACCTAGTTTCTTGTTCTTCATTGACAAGAAGCTTTACGACGCCGTCAACCCTAAGCCCCTTGGAAGATCCTTCTTCTTCTTTCCACTACATCTTCTTTCACGGGGATCAAGCCGACGAAGCTACGACAAAGACGATGGATCTTCAATCAGGTTCCTTATCTTTCAATTTATTTATTTTATTCTTATTATGTCATGATTCAAAAAAATAATAGATCCATGCTAATATGTTTTATGTTTTCTCTTTCAAGCGCTTATTTCATTCCTAGAATTCCTACGGTTAGGAAAGAACTCAAATTCTATCAAGATAGACTAGATACTAGGCAATAAAAACCTAATAAATTAAGGAGATTAGATACTAAGGGAGTGTTTGGGAGAGCTTCTGCTAGCTGTTTTTTAGATTCTAGCTACATAGAAGTACTTTTGAGTGTTTGTGAATACCAGATTCTGTTTTAACTTCTATAACTTTTAGCCAAAAGCTGGAAGCAAGAATTTGATGCTTTTTTCTGCTTCTGCTTTTTTGCTTATGGTCTAGAATTAAAAGTAGACATTTATACGCTTAATAATTTATCATTTTACATAATTGCCACCATAGTTTTAAATAAAATTTTATATTTTCATATAATTTATATATTCATAATTTTTTTTATAAATTTTTATAAATTTATTTTTTTATATTTATATTTTTATTAATTATATATTTTTTAAACATATATATTATTAAAAAAATTAATTTTGATATAATATTCAAAATATAATAATAAATATATAAAATATTATTGATGGTGTATCAAAATTATATTTAGATAATTAAAAAAAATAATTTATATAGTTTAAGGATATTGTTGTCATTTAACTAAAAATTAAACTTGGAAGTAATTATTCACCAAACACTCAAATTTTACTTTGTATCAGCTTTTGATTTCTATTTCCAAACACTCCATGCTTTAGCTTCTCACTAACTTAAGATAATCTCTACAAGAATCACTTTTCAAGAAGTAAAAGTTCTCCCAAACACTCCCTAAATAAGTAAGAAGTCACCATAGATGAGGTGACTAGTTAAGAAATCCTGATAGGCATTAAACAAAAGGTAAGTCCATCGTTGTGAGGAAGAAGACCATGCTTCATAGCATGGATCTAAAGCATGGGTTGAGCAGCTCAGGTGAAGACCATCTCGGATAAGAAAGAACGAGAATTACCGACCTGCATGATTCAGAGCAAATCACCGGAGTGGATTAGGAACTCTCCGAAAGAAGTAGTGCGGCAGAGTCCGGAGCCTGGAGGGAGTATTCCGTCCACATCACAAGGCTTCTATTTGATTTGTTTTTATTCCATGACCAAAAGACATGCGTGCAAAGCTCACTCCAAGGAGATATCCCTTTTATCACGTTTCTTAATAAAGGGAAAAAAAGGAGATAATGATTCTATTTGGAAAATTGAAATGTAAATCACAATTTTATTAAAATGATATTACGTGATTTATTTTGGCTGGTGCATACATCCATACTATTGTCAAGATAGAGAACATTTAGGATCGGTCGCATGTTAGACAATTATCAAGACACATCTCGAGTGTGTCCCAACAACAAATGACCGGTACTGTGGAATTGCAGCAAAAACAGGTAGAACCCTCATCACCGCATGTCGACTCGACACAAGAAACTTGTCCATCCATGATCTGCTTATGTCCCATAGTTGTGATATCGCGGGCTTTATATGCAAATATGTAATAAATCATAAGATCAATGCCTCTAAAACTATTACTTTTATTGAACATCAAATATATACTTACATTGGTTTAAAGCGAATAGACTAGCAAGAACCAAGAGCATCAACATCAGGTATTTAGTAGCCATCTCTTTCTTATCTATGAGTTTGTTTTGTGCAAACTAGTAGAATTACAAGGCTATTTATAGCAAACAAATTTCTAAACAGGGAAAAACATATATTAAAGAAATTATTAAAATTTCTTCTCATAAAATTTTTAGTTTAATGCTAGCTATCTTCAACAAAGCTACATTTATTTCCTTCTTTTGTTTTAAAAATATTTTATTTTATAAGGAAATTTCTTCAATTTATTTTTTAATATGCTGATCAATACATCATGTATATATATAGTCTCGAACAGTTCGCGACGACAACAGATCTAGATCTGTCTTTTAATTTATCATTTTTTGTATTTTTTTAAAGTTTTAGGTTGTGTCAATCAAATTTTATCATTCAAATTTAGTGGTTAGGTTACAATGTTAATTAGTATAAAAAAATTCAAATAAGAAATTTGATTAAGATTTGTAAAGAATTTGTGCGGTATGATTTAATGCTATTTCACCAAAGCAACATTTATTTCCTTCTTTTTATTTAAAAAAATTATAAGGAAATTTCTTCAATTTATTTTTTCATGTGCTGATGAATACATTATATATATACACACACTATTTTATTAGAAGAAATTATTTATTTACATATATGTATATATTAGAAATGCTATAGTTATAAAGTAAGAACTTTTTTTACCTTTAAGTTTGATCGTATTTTGATTGCTTACTTAACTGAAAATCATTTTATTATAAATTATTTATTTATCATATATGACAATACATACTTGCCAATAAGAATATAAATTAAAATAATACATAATTAGTTTACAATATAATTAATTAATTGTCTTTCCTATTTTTTCTTTGTTTTTTTGCTTTGTATATCTAAATTATTATAATATTATTCAAAATATATTTGACTTAAAAATAGATATAACTTGATGGATCATTAATATAAAAGTAATATTTTATAATAATCTAATTCATAGTTAGATTTAATAGTATAGAAGAGTTTTTTTTAGAATCAAATAAATATTTATATTTTTGTGAATTATAGGTAATCATTTTGAATTAATGTCATATGAAAACTAAAATGTAAATCATAGTTTTATTTGACAATTTTATTAAAATGATTTCATAAATATGATTTATTTTGGTCAGTGCAGTGGTGTAGCTAAAGGGTACCAAGTTGTCACTCAGATATCCGTTGTTCGATCCCCAACTATAATATATCCTGTGAAAATTTTTTCACCAAATGAGGTATGCAACCATGGAATGCTAAACTTTTGTATCATTCACCGCAAACACTTCTCAATTTATACTGACAACCAGTAGGAAACTATAGAATCAAGGAGAGTGATAGGTGAGGGGGGGGGGGGTGAATATCGCTCTTTTAAAAATTCGAATTTAGACGTAGATAAATGAGTACACAGTGGAAATAAACTAATGGCAAAAAGCAAGGCAATGCTAACGTGCTTTCTTTTTAATTGGTTCAGAGTCTTTGATGACTCCTACTTCAAAGCTCACGATTCTTGATCATTTACTTTGGGCAATCCACTAATAATTCGATGAATGATTACACAAATTGAAAGTTTAAGCGCAATATGAAAACAAGTAATCCCGAAGATTTGGAAGTGTAGAAAAGAAGCAACGTTGTTGTCGGAGCAACGTTATGGTGTTGTAGAGTGATCTTTTGCACAACACACAAGAGAAGATAGTAGTAAATTTGATGTTGAGTGCATTGGTCGAAACCCTTTTATAGGGTGTTTTGGGTGCCTGTAAGGCCCTCCTGGGCACCCCCATTATGTTGACATGATAGTCGATCGTTGAAACTTTATCCTGGACATCTATCCATTCTCGGGCACCTGTATGCTTCTTGGGCACCTGTATGGTGACGTGCATTTACCAATCAGCGTGCGCCAGCTCAGTCGAACATTGGCTGAGTTTTTCGGGTCTCAAGCGCTCGAGTCACTCCCGGGCACCTGGATTTCGGGCGCTTGGTTCTATCTCTGTTGCTTGGGTTCTCGAGCGCCCGAGTCACTCTCAGGTGCTTGAACCTAGGTTCCTAGCCTTCCTTGCTTTGTTTTTCTACAAAATCAAAAAACACAAGCAAAATATATGCATAATAAAATGAAATGCAGTAGATAGCTCGAGCTGTCCGTTTCTGACTTTTAGGTTTCGATCAAAACCCTAGGTCAGATCAACGTCTACTATTCCTCGACGTGGAACGTGTCCTCATCTATTCTTCTCAGGAGAGTTTACCTTTTACCAACCCCCGGTTGGACTTTTACTCACCCTCCGATCTCAACTCTAGATGTTAAATATTGAAAATGTGAGGGCTTAAACGCATAAAAATCCTAACCTAAGGGCTTTGATCGGATTAGTCAGGTTTAGAGGGTTTATTTGCATAGTGAACACCCTTTGAAATTTCCTCCCCTCGCCAAAACCCCCTTAGCCCATTAATGTTTTTCCGCACAACTTCCTCTGCCTTCACGGCTTCCTTCCCCCTCTCATTTTCGCCTGACGCTACAGCCCTTGTGGTTCGTCTCCACTCAAAACCTATCCACGTCGACGCCGGACTACCATTCCTTGCCTGAGCTAATCACTAGCAATTTCCCCCCTTCTTCTCCCTGTTTTCTTCGTAGATTTGGGTCGGTGGTCAGAGGATGGTGGTGGCACCGATGTCGGCGATATGTTCTCTAGTAAGTGTGATTTCTTTGGGTATGAAAATGAACACTTTGGTTAAGTTAACCTAGGTTCATTTTTAGGAATTTTGAGATCTCGGTGTAGGCACGATTTCTGTGTCGATTTTGAGCAAGAGACAACCACATTGGTGTTTCACAGCAAGTAATATTTTTTTAGTGTGTAGATCCGTTGGTGTAGCTCTATGTTGGATGATCAGAGGTCTGTTGTGGTTTACAAAATTGTTATGTTTATCTTTGGATGATTATATGAATAAGGGTTGCTTTATGGGTTGTTGTCATTTGCTACCGTGATCAGTTGTAGGGTTAAGATAATTATGTTTAGATTTGGGTTCATGGGTTTGTGGCTGTGTGGAAGCTGATTTGGTGTTGGTTCATTGCTGTGAGTTTTTCTTAGTGCTTGCCGTGAGCCTTGTGAAGATTCTTTTAATCATCAAGCTGTGATATGAGGTGTTATATAGTGAATTGATAAGGGATTGATTTGAGTATGTTCGTGTGAGGGTTATGCTTGGTTTGAAGTTAGGAGTGGTTTGGTTGAATCGAGATGTAGGCGTGTTGTTGCCGAGGGTTTCTTTTGGTTGGAGGTTGCTATAATTTTTATTTGGTTTGCCCTGTTATGTGTAAGTGTATTGTCGTGGGATACATGGTTAGGGACTCATAATGATTTAGTTTGGGTTGGTGTTGATCTTGTTGCTATGTCATGAGCTACAATTGATCTTAGAGTAATTTAGGTTATGAATTATGTTAGGGAGGCAACTCGGCTTTAGGGTTAATTTAAATGGATGTTGTAATTATGATTTATCCTAATTTTGTTACTTGAAGTTTAGCTAATTGTATAATTGAATGAATAACTAAACATTGTGCTTGATACAAGACTTTGACTTTGGATATGCACGTTAAGCTTGAGGAGGTTCTCTCTAAACCATATACACTCCATTTAAAGCGAGTACTTCTTCTTTGTATTCTATAGTACCTTGTATTTAAATGCATAACTTATTTTATTTTTGAGTAAGTTGATTTATCTTAAGTCTGTTTTATTTGATATCATTGCTTGATACTTTCGTTGCTTGATTTTTGAGTTGCACAAAATCATGTTTATGTTGGTGCAGGAAGCACCATATCGAACCTGGTTTTGATATTGACAAAGGATTAAAAGTTAAGTTTATTTGTGATCTAATGTTGTTACTCAAGTGTGCAGAGACAAAGCCCTAGCGAAGGACTGCTAGGAACTGGCAAAGGAACGCCAGGGAAATAAGCCCTAGCAAAGGACCGCTAGGCACCTGGCGAAGGAATGCCAGGATACAAAGCCCTAGCGAAGGACTGCTAGGCACTGGCGAAGGACTGCCAGTATCCAAGCCCTAGCGAAGGACTGCTAGGCAACTGGCGAAGGACTGCCAGTATCCAAGACCTAGCGAAGGAATGCTAGGCGCCAGACGAAGGACAGTTTGGGACAGTAGCCCTAGCGAAGGAATGCTAGGCACCGAGCGAAGGGCAGCTCAGCAACCAAGACCTGACAAAGAACCGTCAGGCAAAAGTCCAACCAGAGGAACGGTTGGCATCAGGTAATTTCTCCCGAGAGGAGTAGGTGAGGACGCGTTCCCCATCGAGGGAACAGTAGGCGTCGGTTCGACCTAAGGCTCCATTTTGGGGACCAAAGTCAGAACCAAGACAGCTAAGACTGTATAATCTAATAACTTAATATATTGTTGTGTTTTGTACTAACCCTGGATGCAGGACCGAAGGAACATGTGTCTGCAGCTCAGAAAGCCTCAAAGGAGAGAGGCAAGGGCTGGGTAGGGCGCCCGGAGCGTCCCGGGCGCCCCCAAGGGCCATACAAAACAGGTAAAGTAAAAAGTGGTTCGAATACATACTGGGCCGGGCGCCCCCGTTCTTCCGGGCGCCCCCGCTGCTCCCGGGCGCCCCCTGCGTCCCGGGCGCCCCCATGCGCATACCTCGAACCAAAAGCCTTCGAAGCCAGAAGATAAACTTTGACCCGGTCAATGCGGGCGCCCCGAGCGCTCCGGGCGCCCCGGTCAAAGCGGATCCAGGGGATCAGACGCGACCGAGAGCTCTGCGGATCAGAGGCCACGTGGGGGGCGCCCCTGACATCCCGGGCACCCCCAGGCCCTATATAAAGGGCCCTCGACCCCAAGCTTCGAACACCAATTCACTCGACGCCTCAAAGCTCTTCTGCTCTCGCGCCTTGCTCCGGAAACTCTCCAACTCGAGCCGACGACGTCCCGCTGCTCCGAAAAAGTTGATCCACTTCGGACGTCGATAAAGAAGAGCGTTCTTTTTATTTACTGCACTTATCTTTGTAATTAAATTTTGTAAACCTTTTTGCGCCTATATAGAAATTGCCCAAAGTAAACGGTCAACGACTGTGGGCCTTGGAGTAGGAGTCGACACAGGCTCCGAACCAAGTAAATCGACTGTGTCTCTGTGTCTTGTTTCTTTTAATTTCCGCTGCGTACCTACTCTTACTCAAATCCGAAAGTTTACCGATATTCACCCCCCCTCTATCGGTTTTCACGATCCAACAGTTTATACAGTCTCACCTATTGATTTTCTGATCAGTAAAGTACCTCTTGTATGCGAGTACTTAGAAATGATCATTAAATGTATCTAGAGTTTGGTTGACATTAGATATTCTCTACCTAGTAGTAGATTAGTTGCATGATTATTGATCTTGAGGTTGGTTGTATAGGATTAGATACGTTGATAGGGGAGGGGGGGGGGGGGTGAATATTGATCATCGTTTGTTCTTCTGAATTTCTAGTTTTAACTAAGGGTTAAGACAATATGGAAGTTCGAATTGTAGCGTAATTCCTCCTAGAGCCTCCTTGGTCGTAGAGCTTTGCCGTAGCATCTTTGTTTTATAGATAGTGAGTAGTAGGATGAAAGAATTGATGATCTGGATGTTGCCCTCTAACCCCTCTATATATTGGTCATATGGGTGCTCGTATACCACCCCAAGGTCAACGTTATCTGATCTAAAGTACCCTAACCTTATCGTCAAAGATAGGGGTGTGGACTTGGTCCCGGGCACTCGGGACCACTAGGGGCGCCTGGGACCCCCTGTTCGCTTGCGCTTGCTCTCCTATCTTGTCTCTAAATATAGGTTCCTGCAAGACAAACAAACACAAGAGAAATAAACAATCCTAAACCTTAATTCTGTAAGTCTACCTGACCTGCTAGGCTCTACTTGGAGTCAAACTCCCCAAGAGTTTACTACCTAAGGTTAACTCCTTAGGGTTTCCCACTGCCTAGCTTCACTCACTAGGACTTTTTCTTGTCTGGCTTCATTCACTAGGACTTTTACCCAGCTTCACTCACTAGGATTTCATGCCCAACCCATAGTCAGGTCTTCATGCCCAACTTCACTCACCAGGACATCGTCTACCTAGCTTCACTCAATAGGACCTAGCTTTACTTATTAGGATTTCATGCCCAACCCGCGGTCACATCTTTGTGCCTGATCCTCGACCAGGACTTCAATGCCTAACCCTCGGCCAAGTCTGTTAGGATCTTACTGTCAGTGATATGAGAGAAGTGTCCTAAGGCAATCGCCTTATGATTGTAAACATTTATTTTAATAAATGATAATTTACTATTTGAGTATACATGTTAGTGTATTTGATTGGGATCTTAAACTCATCTACTGAATGTCCGCAATACAATTCACAACATAAGAGAATTTGTGATGGGATCACAACTAGTGATTATCTCTACGTGTGCAATTGTGAAGTATTGAAAATATCCCTAGTCGATGAATTGATAAAAATGGACACTATCAATTCTGTTGAGACTAGCATGGGTTATTCTCTAATCAGCTGATTCTCACTGGCTGGTGACATTGGGATGTCCGGAGATAAACATGGATGCTAGTTAAGGGAACTAGTTCATTGGAGTGACTAGCTGTAAAACTTCATATGGTAATCTATATAGATATGTCAATGAAGTTATTACTGCAGCTTAAGTGCGATGTTCCTTTGACTTGCGGTGTTCAAGTCATCTTGGTCATGGAGACTTATACTTTAACATCTTAAGCAAGCATCTCCAAGGAGGTGTGGAACCAGGATGATTGGGTATAAGCCGAAGTGCCCGAAGATGTTTGAACAGCCTACAAAGGATTCACCACTCCTTGCGAGGAGATGTATACCCAGGCCTATCGTCGGATTGTTACTCAAAGCCTCTGGCCAGAGCATGTCATGTCTAGAGTATGAGTCTCTTAAATACATGAGAGTAATTAGAAATCCAAAGGACGAGAAAGACACTACTTGGGCTAAGTGTGACGTAGTCAGCCTAGTGGGGACTGACACATACAGACCATGTCCTGAACCAAGAGGGTATAAGATGGTGAAGGGAATGGGGCACGATTCATTAGAGCTGCTGAAGGGTTTCAGAATTACTTCTGAGGTCAACCGTTGATCTTTCGATTAATTGGGGGTCATGATGTACTACTAGGTGCCACTCATGATCGTTCTATAATTGGTTGATTATAGACGACCAACATAAATCGAAAGCCTATTTAGTCACACGCACTACAAGTAATCCGAGGGATTTAAAACGAGTTGAAAATTGGATTTTCTAATCAAGAGAAATAAGTCGAATCTGAATTAATCAGAGGCGCAATGGAAGCTTAAAATGGCTAAGTCTTTTGAAGGCTTATCGGGCGAATTAAATGAGTTTAATTCGCGAGGGATTGGGCTTGAAGTGGCCGGCCAAAGAGGGTGCCCACCCTCTTTGGTTTGGCCGGCCACAATAAAAGAGAGAACCAATTTATTTGGTTTATTTTATAAAATAAATCAAGTGCGATTTGTTTTATAAATTATGGATAAATAAATTTGTATAAAGAAATTTATATAAATAAATTTATATAAATAAATTTATAGAAATTTATTCTTTTTATGGAAATTAAAATGATCCATGGAATGATTTATTTTAATTTTATAAAATCAATTATGAATTGATTTTTCCGTAATAAAGAGAATTTATAAATTTCTTGTAAAATTTATTCCATAAGAAAAGGAGAGATATATTTGTTTTATTATAAAGTTAGTTATAATAAAACTTGGCTTAAACGGAATAATTCATAAGAAAATTTATAGGATAAGTTTCTTACGAAAAATTTCGTTAAAGGGGAGACATGGCATGGGAGAGACTACTATATAAAGGAACCAAGGCTAGGCTTGAATTCCTCAATAGAGTAATCAAGAGATTAACTCTCTCCCTCTCTCTAACTCTCTCTCTCTCTCTCTAGGGCCGGCGCCCTTTCTCTCTCTAGGGTCGGCTCTCTCTCATCCCCTAGGGCTGGCGCAAGCACCTAGGGTGCCCGTGAGTTTCCTCCACCAAGTTCGTGCCGAAGAAGAAGAAGAAGCGGATCGCGACTCCTTCCTTCCTTTCCCGGAATTTTGATTCCGTTAACTTGGTGGTTAGTTTCCATCCTTCTCTCTTGATTTTCTAGTTGTGTCTTCGGAGAATCTAGTAGTTCTCGTCGGCACAAAACTCGTAGCGGATCGCGACTCCTTCCTTCCTTTCCCGGAATTTTGATTCCGTTAACTTGGTGGTTAGTTTCCATCCTTCTCTCTTGATTTTCTAGTTGTGTCTTCGGAGAATCTAGTAGTTCTCGTCGGCACAAAACTCGTAGCGGATCGCGACTCCTTCCTTCCTTTCCCGGAATTTTGATTCCGTTAACTTGGTGGTTAGTTTCCATCCTTCTCCCTTGATTTTCTAGTTGTGTCTTCGGAGAATCTAGTAGTTCTCGTCGGCACAAAACTCGTGGCTTTGCGAAGTCATCCCGAAGAGAACTCGGCGTGGACGCGAATAGAGGCGGACCTTCCAAGGGACGCTACGGTTGGATCTCGTCCCTTACTTCGAGTAACGAGAGGTACTAAGTAAATTAGTTTACTTTTCCGTAAAGTTTTAATTTATGATCATGTCCACACATCATAAGGTTTCATGCTAGATACGTGGTTAAAATAATATGAGAAATTATTTTATGCTAATTCTTCCACTGCATGTAAAAATTTAAAATTTTACGAACCCGTATCCTTGTCAACATGCACCCGGTCCCAACAGTGGTATCAGAGCCGGTTAGTGTTCGACATAATCATATAATTATTTTGCGGAAAACTTTGTCATAATCTCAATTTTGGAAAAAAATTTCAATTATGGAAACTTTCCAATTATAATAAATTTTTGATTTAGGAATTTCTAAGTTTGGAAATCCTCATGAAATTTCAAAAACTTTTGAAATTTTCTAGTTTCTGAAATTTTATAATAATTGTGAAAACTTCCCATCTTTGGAAACTTTCCAATTTTGGAAATTTTTTCTATTTTAGAAATTTTCCAATTTTGGAAATATGTAAGTTTTCTTTGTACCAGAAACTTACAATTATTCTGAAAACCTATTATGAAATATCGCAATTTTGGGTACTTTCTTTCAAGAAAGTCTAGACAAATTTATGGACAATTAATTGACAATTAAATTTGAATTGGTTTTTTAAATTGTCAACAAAATTCTTTATTTTGGATTGAGCCTCGGGGAGCCGTCCAATTTAAAGTTAGTTGTCGTAATTTAATTTCCCAATTTCAAATGAAATTGTCATGTTTAATTTGGTTACGCTTCCGAAGCGGACCAAATTGGATTTACGACAAATTACTTTTCTTTGGGTATCTGAGCCTCGGGGAGCCACCCTTAGAAAATAATTTGTTGTAATTAATTAAATCCATGAATAAAATATGATTTAAGAGGTGATGCTCTTACATATTGTCGTCTCCAAAATTAATTAGGAAAATGGTTTCCTATAGAGTTTTCTTAAATGAGATTTTCATGAAAATAATATGTGGTTGAATTAAGGGAATCTCTCTCTTAATTTAATAAGATTTGATTTAGAGAAATCAAAGTCTTAAAACATATTATTTCCGAAATTGATTATGACAATTTAGGAAATTGTTTCCCAAAACAATTCCTTGAATAAAGTATGAAATTGGAATTAGGAAATCCGGTTCCTAATTCAATTAATGAGACTTGATAAATTAAGTCATATACATACTTTATTAAGGAAATCGTTAGTCATGACATAATATCATGAATGTGCTAAGAAAAGAAAGGATGAGACCCAAAATCCCTTACAAAATATTAAGGCCAACACCTTCCATTAATATGGTTAGAATCGGAGTTTTGTTTCTCGTTTGGGTTGATGGGCACATCCATGCCCGGCTTGAACCTCAACATGTTCAAACCATGGAATTAGTTTATGAATAATATAGTTGGAGTCAGAGGTCAATCCTTAGTTTTGGTTGTTGGACACATCCAAGCCTGACTAAACGGTTGAATGAGCTCCAACCATATTAAAACTATTTCTTGATTAATGGGTCAGCCTTAAGCTTGGAGCATTGATTTGTTGTGCCACAGCCAAGGTCGATGTAAAGAGAGGTACAGTTGGGTGCTATGTATAATGTTGCATACTTGTTAATGAGTTAACAACCCAATGATTTATGCAAACATTCAATTAGTTGATAGCATAAAGTGATAGTTACATATATGTGATATATAATCGGTATAATTACCTACCTTCATAGCTAAGAACAACTTGATGGCCACAGCTATGGTGGTTCTTATCTATGGTTGGATATCAACCTATTTGGAGATGTTCCTACGATCTCCCGAATTGATAAAAAGGGTTATTCAATTTGAAAAATAAATAGGATTTTACTTATGTATGTTGATACATTCTTCAATCATTCTTCTCACATAAGCTCAATTTGTATTTCTAGGATAATCACTTGATCATGTCTTCTCTAAATTTGCGTTCCATTTTAGACACCAATAAACTGACTGGGCCAAACTTCATGGGTTGGCTTCGAAACCTGAGGATAGTCCTCAAGGCAGAAAAACTTGCTTATGTCCTTGAAGATAAACTTCCCAACCGTCCTCCTGAAAATGTAACTCCAGACCAGTTTCCTGAGTTGCTCAACCTGCTGAAGACTGTAGAGCCTTCTGTGAAGCAGGATCAGAAGACGGTACTGTTAGTTGGTTCCTCGAAGAAAGGTTCTAAGAGGAAGGCCAAAGAACAGAATAAGGGAAAGAAGAAAAAGGCCAAAAAGACTGAAAAGACCCCAAAAGGCACTCGCCATCACTGTGGCAAGGAGGGTCACTGGCGAAGAAACTGCAAGGTTTATCTTGAGTCCTTGAAGAATAAGGCATCCGATGCCCCATCCTCTTCAGGTATCTTCGTTATTGAATGTCACTCTATTTCCTCAAATACCTGGGTACTTGATACTGGGTGTAGCTCACATATATGTAATGACATACTGGGGCTAAGGAATAGAAGAAGACTCGTCAAGGGAGAAGCGAATTTGCGATTTGGAAATGGAGCAAAGATTGCTGCTGTTGCCATCGGAACATATTTGCTAAAGCTCCCTACTGGACGTGTCTTAGAATTGGACAATTGTTATTTTGTTCCTTCGTTAATAAAGAACATCGTATCTATTTCATGTTTGAATTAAAAGGGTTATCATTTAACTTCTAGTAACAATTGTTGTTACATAACTTTAAATGGCGTTCTTTATGGGAATGGAACTTTGTGCAATGGTATCTACACGTTAGATTTATCCGGTGACATTTTTAATATCGAAGTTAGCAACAAACGTGCTCGAATAGATAATCGAATAGACTCCTACACTTGGCATTGCCGTCTTGGCCATGTAAGTAAGAAACGCATGACCGAATTACACCGATGTGGAATTTTGGAATCATTTGAACCCGATTCATTTGATACATGCGAATCATGCTTAAAAGGCAAGATGACCAAATTACCCTTTTCCGGAAAAGGTAATCCAGTGGGAGAATTGCTTGGTCTAATACATACTGATGTATGTGGACCAATGTCAACTCTTGCACAAGGAGGCTATAACTACTTCATCACCTTTATCGATGATCACTCACGATTCGGGTATGTGTTCTTGATGAAACACAAATCTGAAGCCTTTGAGAAATTCAAAGAGTTCAGAAATGAAGTAGAGAAATAACTTGGCAAAAGTATTAAGATACTTCGATCCGATCGGGGTGGTGAATACTTAAGTCAAGAGTTTCAAAATTATCTAAGGGACAATGGGATATTGTCTCAATGGACTCCGCCGTATACACCACAGCATAATGATGTATCTGAGAGGCGCAACGGAACCTTGATGGACATGGTTAGGTCGACGATGAATCATGCAACTCTTCCAAAATGCTTTTGGGGCTATGCACTTAAGACAGCTGTTTACCTGCTAAACAGAGTCCCGACCAAGGTAGTCTCTACTACTCCATATGAGACATGGAATAGTAAGAAACCTCACTTAACTCACCTTAAGATATGGGGTAGTCCTGCTTATGTGAAGCGGACTATATCAGACAAATTGGATGCTAAGTCTGATAAATGTCTATTTATTGGATACCCTAAGGAAACAAAGGGTTACCAATTCTATCATCCCTTGGAACAAAAGGTGTTTGTTTCAAGGCATGCTGTATTTCTGGAAAAAGAGTTTCTTTTACAAGAAAACAGTGGGAGTAGCATTGAACTTGATGAAGTTCAAGAAACTCCAATAGACATTACAGAGACACCTAGTCTAGACCCACAACCAATAACTCATAATGATGAGCTATCAGTTGAACCTAAAACAACACCACCTCTTCGTAGGTCTGATAGGACACACAATATTCCAGAGAGATACGGATTTCTCATAAGTGAATCGAACGATGATGAACCTATCAGTTATGAAGATGTTCTGAAAAATTCAGAAAGGGACAAATGACTTGAAGCCATGAAGTCGGAAATGGATTCCATGTATGAAAATCAAGTATGGGACTTGGTTAACCCACCTGAAGGGATTAAGCCCATAGGGTGCAAGTGGGTTTTCAAGAAGAAAACCGACATGGAAGGTAATGTTGTTACCTTTAAGGCTAGATTAGTGGCAAAAGGATATCGTCAGAAACAAGAAATTGATTATGACGAAACCTATTCGCCAGTAGCTATGCTTAAATCCATTCGGATGCTCCTAGCCATAGGAGCTCATTATGATTATGAGATATGTCAAATGGATGTGAAAACAATTTTCCTTAATGGAAACCTGCTTGAGGATGTATACATGATACAACCTGAAGGTTTCACATCGATTGATAAAACCAAAGTATGCAAGCTTCGACGATCCATATATGGACTGAAGCAAGCATCTAGGAGCTGGAACATCTGTTTTGATGAGACAATCAAAGAGTTTGATTTCTCATAAAATCCTGACGAACCTTGTGTGTACAAGAAGGTTAGTGGGAGTGCAGTCGTATTCCTTGTATTATATGTCGATGGCATATTACTTATGGGTAACGATATGTCAGTTTTACAGACAGTTAAAATTTGGTTGTCCAAAACTTTCTCCATGAAAGACCTGGGAGAAGCAACCTATATCCTTGGGATTAGAATCTATAGAGATAGATCAAAACGGTTGCTTGGTCTTTCGCAGTCTACATATATAGACCGAGTGCTAAAAAGGTTTAGCATGTCGGAATCCAAGAAAGGTTACCTTCCCATCAGGCATGGGATCAACCTTTCAAAGTCTATGTGTCCGCGCACAGAAGATGAGAGGATTTGCATGAATAAGATTTCTTATGCATCCGCGATAGGATCTATCATGTATGATATGTTATGTACAAGACCCGATGTATCGTATGCTCTGAGTGTCACAAGCAGATACCAGTCGGATCCAGGAATGGATCATTGGGTGGCTGTCAAGATAATCCTTAAGTACTTAAGAAGAACTAAGGATGTGTTCATAATATATGGAGAAGGAGATATGGTAATACGTGGGTATACAGATGCCAGTTTCCAGACGGATAAGGATGACTCCAAATCGCAGTCTGGATACGTATTTACTTTGAATGGAGGCGCAGTAAGTTGGAAAAGTTCCAAACAAGACACCGTAGCGGATTCTACCACGGAAGCGGAATATATCGCAGCTTCGGAAGGAGCAAAGGAAGCAGTCTGGATCAAGAAGTTCGTCTCCGAACTTGGCGTGGTTCCAACCATTGATGAAGCAGTGCCGGTTTACTGCGACAACAATGGAGCTATTGCACAAGCAAAGGAACCAAGGTCTCATCAGCGATCCAAACACGTGCTTCGCCGCTATCATCTGATCAGAGAGATTATAAGTAGGAATGATATACAAATTGAGAAAATTCCCACTGAAAGGAATTTAGCGGATCCTTTAACTAAGGCCTTATCTCAGAGCAAGTTTGAGGGTCATGTTAGAGCCTGTGGTATTGGATACCGTAGCTATTGGCATTAGGCCAAGTGGGAGTTTGTTAGTGATATGAGAGAAGTGTTCTAAGGCAATCGCCTTATGATAGTAAACATTTATTTTAATAAATGATAATTCACTATTTGAGTATACATGTTAGTGTATTTGATTGAGATCTTAAACTCATCTACTGAATGCCCGCAATACAATTCACAGCATAAGAGAATTTGTGATGGGATCACAACTAGTGATTATCTCTACGTGTGCAATTGTGAAGTATTGAAAATATCCCTAGTCGATGAATTGATAAAAATGGACACTATCAATTCTGTTGAGACTAGCATGGGTTATTCTCTAATCAGCTGATTCTCACTGGCTTGTGACATTGGGATGTCCGTAGATAAACATGGATGCTAGTTAAGGGAACTAGTTTATTGGAGTGACTAGCTGTAAAACTTCATATGGTAATCTATATAGATATGTCAATGAAGTTATTACTGCAGCTTAAGTGCGATGTTCCTTTGACTTGCGGTGTTCAAGTCATCTTGGTCATGGAGACTTATACTTTAACATCTTAAGCAAGCATCTCCAAGGAGGTGTGGAACCAGGATGATTGGGTATAAGCCGAAGTGCCCGAAGATGTTTGAACAGCCTACAAAGGATTCACCACTCCTTGCAAGGAGATGTATACCCAGGCCTATCGTCGGATTGTTACTCAAAGCCTCTGGCCAGAGCATGTCATGTCTAGAGAATGAGTCTCTTAAATACATGAGAGTAATTAGAAATCCAAATGACGAGAAAAATACTACTTGGGCTAGGTGTGACGTAGTCAGCCTAGTGGGGACTGACACATACAGACCATGTCCTGAACCAAGAGGGTATAAGATGGTGAAGGGAATGGGGCACGATTCATTAGAGCTGCTGAAGGGTTTCAGAATTACTTCTGAGGTCAACCGTTGATCTTTCGATTAATTGGGGGTCATGATGTACTACTAGGTGCCACTTATGATCGTTCTATAATTGGTTGATTATAGACGGCCAACATAAATCGAAAGCCTATTTAGTCACACGCACTACGAGTAATCCGAGGGATTTAAAATGAGTTGAAAATTGGATTTTCCAATTAAGAGAAATAAGTCGAATCTGAATTAATCAGAGGCGCAATGGAAGCTTAAAATGGCTAAGTCTTTTGAAGGCTTATCGGGCGAATTAAATGAGTTTAATTCGCGAGGGATTGGGCTTGAAGTGGCCGGCCAAAGAGGGTGCCCACCCTCTTTGGTTTGGCCGGCCACAATAAAAGAGAGAACCAATTTATTTGGTTTATTTTATAAAATAAATCAAGTGCGATTTATTTTATAAATTATGGATAAATAAATTTGTATAAAGAAATTTATATAAATAAATTTATAAAAATTTATTCTTTTTATGGAAATTAAAATGATCCATGGAATGGTTTATTTTAATTTTATAAAATCAATTATGAATTGATTTTTCCATAATAAAGAGAATTTATAAATTTCTTGTAAAATTTATTCCATAAGAAAAGGAGAGATATATTTGTTTTATTATAAAGTTAGTTATAATAAAACTTGGCTTAAACGGAATAATTCATAAGAAAATTTATAGGATAAATTTCTTATGAAAAATTCCGTTAAAGAGGAGACTTGGCAAGGGAGAGACTACTATATAAAGGAACCAAGGCTAGGCTTGAATTCCTCAATAGAGTAATCAAGAGATTAACTCTCTCCCTCTCTCTCTAACTCTCTCTCTCTCTAGGGCCGGCGCCCTTTCTCTCTCTAGGGTCGGCTCTCTCTCATCCCCTAGGGTCGGCGCAAGCACCTAGGGTGCCCGTGAGTTTCCTCCACCAAGTTCGTGCCGAAGAAGAAGAAGAAGCGGATCGCGACTCCTTTCTTCCTTTCCCGGAATTTTGATTCCGTTAACTTGGTGGTTAGTTTCCATCCTTCTCCCTTGATTTTCTAGTTGTGTCTTCGGAGAATCTAGTAGTTCTCGTCGGCACAAAACTCGTGGCTTTGCGAAGTCATCCCGAAGAGAACTCGGCGTGGACGCGAATAGAGGCGGACCTTCCAAGGGACGCTACGGTTGGATCTCGTCCCTTACTTCGAGTTACGAGAGGTACTAAGTAAATTAGTTTACTTTTTCGCAAAGTTTTAATTTATGATCATGTCCACACATCATAAGGTTGCATGCTAGATACGTGGTTAAAATAATCTGAGAAATTATTTTATGCTAATTCTTCCGCTGCACGTAAAAATTTAAAATTTTACGAACCCGTATCCTTGTCAACATGCACCCGGTCCCAACACTTACCGTTAAGCTAGAGGGGGGGCGTGAATAGCAATTTTTCGATTCGTTCTTCCTACAACGTTAGTGTGCGCAAGTGGAAACAATAATAACAAAATCAAACAAACGCTAACACATCACCTTTTCGTGGTTCGGAGATAGAGCTCCTACTCCACTGCTGTCCGTAAGGTGGATGATCCTGATCCGTCGGTGGATGCCTCCTGGAAGACCTCCGGCTAGCTCGTGTAGCTCCTTGTGGATGGAGAAACCTCGCCACAACCCGAACAACACTCCTGAGCTCTTAGACTACTAATTGGCCTTTAACCAAAGCCAATTTCGTCAAGAACTCTCAGCCAAAACCAAGCCTCTTTAAATAGTGCTCTAGGTTGAGAAGACCGCCACCAGTCGACTGGTTCAAGGCCAGTCGACTGGTCCCACTTGAATTCGACCGTTGCAAGCCCAACGTTCGAATTTTCAGCCACCACCAGTCGACTGGTCCATTACCAGTCGACTGATCTTTCTGTAGCATATACCAGTCAACTGATCCAAGGCCAGTCGACTGGTCCACCCTTAAACCTAAGGTTTCCCCTGCCCGAGTACATTTGTCTCAGCACTCAAACCCTAGGATTTCCCGAGTACACTTCCCTCAGCACTCGAACCCTCACAACTCAGTTGACTCTTCACCAGCAGCCTCGATCTGTTGCCTTCAAGCCCTCTTCGGTTTTGGCTCTCGTCCCTCAGATGCGCACACAAGTCCTCGACTTGCCTCCATGTCATCCTTAACGCATGCCTCGAAGTCGGCTTCCCTCGGCTCATCGTCCATGCTATATCCATGGTCCCTCGGATGCACACAAGCCCACGGCTTACCTCCATGCCATCCTTCACCGTACCCGAAGTCGTCCAACTGAGTCTATGTGTATCCTGCAAGACCTGCATACTCAAATACACATATCAAATACAAGGGTGATCCTAACTTAAAATCTTTGCCCAAACATCAAAACACATGGTCACACCTGACCATAGATTGCCCCAACAAAGTCTTCGTGTCCAATTCCTCGAACCAGGAGTTTGGTGCCTTTACAAGGACTTCTTTGGTAGTTATTTAATCCTGACTAGACTTCTCTCTTCCAAACATCAAATCTTGTTTGGATTATCCTTGGTTAAACTGACTAGACCTGGGTACTTTACTTTGCCAAACATTAAGTCCTGTTTGACTTAACCCTTGGTATATGCGGTTATTAGCTGGATCAAAAAAGGATTCTGAAGTGGATGATTTTGTTAGGCTGTTTATTTATCTTCTATTTAACTGTGTTATTTGTCCTGTTAGTAACTATTCCACTCCTCGATTTATTATGTCCTACATTGATAATCTGACAAGGTTCTTTGATTATTCATAGGGAGATGCAACATATAGATTTTTGTACCACCAAATTATCTTACATACCAGTAATGGCAAAGGACATGGTGGTTGCAAAATATATTTAGACGGTTGTACTGTTGGTTTAATGGTGATTTTTTAATTTTTGAAATGCAATTGTGATATGTTTAATATTATTATATTGATCTCTTTATGTATTTAGGCATGGTTATATAAAAGAATTCCTTCATTTGGATATGCACGTTCTTTATATTATTTCCCCCAGTTGTTTCATTGGAAACGGAGAGATATCAATCAAACATGATGTTGCTGAGAGATTTTTTTCAGACATTGATTTTAGTAGGGTAAGTTGCTATGCTTTTAGTATTTTTTTATAGATATGATTGTAAAAGTGACATTTTATTTATAATTATGAAAATGTGTTAGATATAGTACCATTTCCAGATGAGGAGATATTATTATGTGGAAAGTAAGTAAATTCTTCTATAAATATAGAAATAATAAAAATAATATGTTACACAATGATGATAAGACATTTTTTTGACTATATTAGTTATATTTTTTAGGTGTCATTTTGTGTGAGATGTTCTGGATTTGTTAATACTCAGAGGATGATTAAACCAATTATTGCAGATAAGAGCAATGAGGAGGATGCAGAAAAAGTGAGTGACGATTTAGATAGAGTGAAATATAATTTTATTTAGAAGAGATTAAGATTGTTGAGGTTGAAGTTGGTGGTGAAAATGAACTTACTGGGTTGCAGAAGTTGAATGTGTAAATGACAACTACTAACATTGATAATAATGTTGATTTGATGATAAAAGATGTTATTTCTGAATTGGATAAAGAAAATACAAGATTGGTAGGATCTGATTCAAAGAATGCTTCCGCTAATAAGAGACACAGTGGTGATGGATTTGAAGTAGAAAAAAATTCTGTGTCTAAAGCTGATTCCGGAATTGGTTCAAGAGAAGAACATGTTTCTGATAGTGACGTTGCTACTTCAAAAGAAGAGAAGATTAGCCATTTTCAATCTTTTATTGTGGATACTATGCAAACTAGAGCTATTCGTGTGCCAAAAAAAAAGGAGTCTATGTTTGTGACTTTGCCTAGCTCAACACCAAAACGTAAGAGGAAGCGAAAAAAAAGGTAGATGGAGTATAAATCCGAGATTCATTATTTTGATATCTACTAATTTTTGTATATTATTATATATTGTTACTAACTACGTATAGATTTTAGTTTACATTACTAATTATGTTGTCACATAGATAAATTTTATTATAGATGTTAAGGATAGCAAGAGTCTTGCCAAGACTATAATGGATGTATATTAAAGGAGAACCGATTTTTGTGTATAGATTTTAGCTTACATTACTAATTATGTTGTCACATAGATGAATTTTATTGTAGATGTTAAGGATAGCAAGAGTCTTGCCAAGACTACAATGGATGTATATTAAGGGAGAACCAATTTTTGTGAATATGCATATGAAAAAGTGAGAAAGTAGTTGACATACTTTCTCACTAGGGAAGAACTGGAATATGTTTATTTTCAATATGTAAATTTTTTCTAAATACTTCTTTATCAATTTTGTAATGGAAATTATTTTTTCGCTCCTCATAGTATTGTCATATGACAAGATGAGTTCCTGAGCTTAACTGGATATATTTTCTGTTATTTTTTGTTTGGTAAGCCTGTTGATAGTCAAATCATAAATGTTTATATGAAGATCATGAAAATCATAGTCTGATTTTTGGATTTGAGATTTATTGTATGGACACAAATGTGTAAGTTTGTAATAAATCGAGATATTTGGTAGTTGATATTTGATTTTACTTCTTATTAGATTAAAAAATATGATTATATCTTATTTTGAATGTGTAGAAAGAAGTGTTACACCACTTGGAGAAATATGGGAAATATAGATAGATACACGAAATAGATTATGGAGCTTTTCTTATGAGGTTGACATCCACAACCAGGAGAAAACTATAGGAATTGAATGAAGATCTATTTAGAAGATGCAGATATATCATTTTCTCAATTAATGACAGATGACATTGGTATTTATTGATTTCTAAAGCATCTGAAGGCAATTTTAAATTTTGGAATTAAAATCATAATTCATTTGTAGTTGGGACGGCTAAAGTTTATGTGAGTTTGACAATATTTTACTCTAATAAGTCATTAGATCACAGTATTAAACCATTCTCTTTTTTGTAGGCACGTTTTTTGGCTGGTTGCATGCTGCATCTTAGAGGATTTGCCATAGGCAGTGAAGAGATCTTAAAAGAACAATGTCGTTATCAAGGTGCAATCCTGGATTATGGTGTCTATACATGCATATGGGTGGAGTGTCTATCTCGTGACACAATGCTATCTAGAGGTTTCGAAATGATGTGAAGATAAACACTTATCGGGCCTGTGTTGCATCAACTATATTATCAGATGAGAATGGATTGATGCATTTGACTAAGATACCTTGTCTTTTGCTTCTTATGGTAAAACAAATATAATGGTGTTTAAAATTTGCCTTTTTGTAGATCGAAATTCAGTTTAGTAGTGTTCATTTTTATTTTGTAGTAATGACAGACTTATGACTTAGTTGTCAAGAAATTGATGTAAATTTTTTTTTTATCTTAATTCTGTTGGTTTTTATTCTATTGAGTGATGACAGGAAAATGTTGTTGGTACCAGAAACACCAGATCAAACCTTGTTTTGATTAGTGGCAAAGTGTTCAAGTTAAACTGGTTTGGTTATACTGACGAACTTGTGAAGCTTGCAGGAAAGTCCTAGGTAAGCTAAGTAAGAAGTCTTGACCTGCAGGGTTGAGCACGAAGTCCTGGTCGAGGATCAGGCAACGAAGACTTGGTGAGTGAAGTCGAGCACGAAGTTTTGGTTCGAAGGACCGAGGAAAGTCCTAGTTGATCTAGGCACGAAGTCATGACCTGCAGGGTTGAGCATGAAATCCTAGTCGAGGACTGGGCACGAAGTCCTGCCCGAGGGTTGGGCACCGAAGACCTGATCGAGGGTTGGGCATGAAGACCTGGTTCGAAGAATTCGGCAAGAAGACCTGGTCGGGGACTGGGCACCGAAGACCTGATCCGGAAGATCGGGCAGGAGACTTAGTCGAGCGAGGACTACGGATAGAAGTAGAGACGGGTCGAGGATCGGACGTCTCGAGATTTGGGAGTCTGAGAGGCCGAGCAAAAGTCCAACCGGAGGAGCCGGTCCGGTTGACAAAAGGTAACTTCTCTAGAGTGGAGTAGGTGAGGACGTATTCCCCGAAAGAGGGAACAGTAGGCGTCGGTTCGATCTAGGATTTCATTTGAAATCGAAAGTCAAAACCAAGATAGCTCTGGCTATTATTCATTCATCCATTTATAATATTCTATTGTATTCTTGGACTAGCCCTTGTTGCAGGTCGAAAGGAGTTGGTTGCCGAAAGGGATCAGGCACCCGAGAACCCAGGCACCTAAATGGTATCAGGCGTCCCAGAAGGGATTTTTCCAGCGGATGGAGAAGCTGAGTTGGCAGTCGGCCACGTCAACTCCCAGGTGTCTGATTGCTCCCAGGTGCCTCAGTACTCACAGGCGCCCAAGAAGGAAGATAGATTTTGGCCAAGTCTTCGGATAAGGATGCAACTGAAATGGGTGACGTGGAGGGCACCCTATACCCTATCAGGCACCCGCGAAACAACTATAAAAGGGCTTCACCCCTTTGCTTCTAGAATGAATTCAAGCTCTCGTATTTCTCAACGTTGAAGCTTCCGTGCTCGAATTCTCTGCGCCCACAAAGTTCAAGATCGACGACACGCCGACTCCGCAACAAAGTTCTTTTTATTAAAGTGTCATCGGTATAATTTCTTTGTTTCTATACTTAATTATTGTACATCATTCATGATTTATAGTATTGCCCAACGAAAATGGTCAAGGACCGTGGGCCTTGGAGTAGGAGCCATTACAAACTCCGAACTAAGTAAAAAGAAAGATGTTAGTTGTGTTTTACTTATTTCCGATGCATCTTAATTCTGATTCTCCGAAAAATTTACGTTATCGATATTCACCACCCCTCTATTGATCACAACGATCCCACATATATGAATCATATCAGGCCCAATGTGAGATTTTTTTTATCGATTCTTCAAAACCCACTTATTTAACCTAAAAAGCTCTGATTGCACCAATTCAGGTCCTGTGAAGTTATGAGGTTATAAGGAGTTCAAATATGCTATTCATTGAGATCATGCCCAGTTGCCCAATGTGAGATTTTTGCTCGATTATTCTTTATTACATTTTAACACATCGGAAAAGTCGAAACAAACAATGGATAGCATATTTGAACTCATTCTAACCTCAGAAATCTACGTGAATTAAAATTTGTGCAATTGGAGCACTCTAGGTCAAATCAGTGAGTTTTGACCAAAATCTACTAATTTGACCTAAAGAGCTCCGATTGCATAAATTTCAATTCCCATAGATTTTTGATGTTACAAGTAGTTCAAATATGCTATCTATTATTTATTTTAATTTCTCTGAGTTGTTAAAATGTAATAAGGAGGAATCGATCAAAAAATTTCATATTGAGCCTGATATGATTCATATCGGGTCTAACGTGGCCTGATATATTTCATATTATGCCTTTGAATATTCATACAGACATGCATAGGTAAAAAGAGAGAAAAGAGAAAAGAGAAAGAGAAAAAGAGCAAAGAAAAAAAAAACGAAAGAAGGAAAAAATAGAAAAAGTTAAATTTAACGGGAGGTATAATAGGAAGAACATATAATTAAGTGTATTTTTTAATAACTAATAAAATAGAATATGTCTTTTCATCAATTCAAAAACCTACAAATATTTTTTGATAAATTACCGATATATATATATACACAAATGACTTAGTCTAAAGTAATTATTTTTCCCGTCGAATGTCAATCACATCTTTTTATTATTCTAATAATATGAGTATAATCGCAACTTTATTATATTATTATAACATGATGCGTATAATCATTCCTTTATTATTATAATTAGCCTCTACAATTAGTCATAACAATATTGCGCCGTCTTCAATTCAAAACAAAACAAAACAACTAAAATTATGCAAGCGTGCTAGGTGCTAGACGTCAATTCTGGTCTCCCCTGTGGCTGTGGGGATCCATCCCCATCCCCCCTAAGGAAGAGGCTTCTCTGCTATGTGATCGATGTATGATCTTCTACTACGCTAATACATCATTTATCATCGTTCTTTTTACGATCAGCAGAATTCCGAGAGTTGTAATCGATCTCCAGACTTGAATCGCGTCACGTAATGCAGTAGCCGATGATGTCTCTGATTGAACGGTTTGGGTCAATCTGAAGTTTGGGTTGGAGCCGTAGAGCGCCTGCACCCCTTCGATGTCGTCCACCTTCAACTCCACCTTCTTCGTCCGCGGGCTCAGGCTCGGATACATCACCGCCTCCTTCACCGTGGAGTGACCCAGACCCAGAACGTGACCTATTTCATGCGTCGCCACCGACTCCAAGTCCACTGCCACCTCCGACGACTCCTTCCCTAGGTCCACCGCCCACTGCTCCGCCGCGTCCAGGTGCAACCTCCCGCTTTCCGGCGAGAACGCGTGTCCCAAGATGCCCAGCACCCCGTCGAACGGTTCTCCGTCGCCGTGGTCCCCTCCATAGAACCCCAGCTTCACGTCTGCCGACTCGTACTGGGTCGCCTCCTCAAACCGCACCGGGATCACCCGCGCCCAGTTGTCGAATGCACGCCGGACCGCGGCCGCCACGTCCGCGGCAGCCACGTTCTTGATGGCGTGTTCAGGTGAGATAGCGTAGGTCAGAGTTAACGGTTTCCGCCCGGCCCACCGCGGCTTGCCCGTAAAGAAGGTGAACCTCTGGACCGGTTCGGCCGCCCGGCTCGACCGATAATTAGGATTCAAATCGGGGACGCCGCAGCGAGGGGCCATGACCTCCGACAGCGTGGTGGCATCGAGCTTGCCGGTGACTGGGAGGCCATGGCTGGCTTGGTACCGGAGAACTGCCGTCTCGAGCTGGGCGTCAAATGCATCGGAAAGAACGGTCGAGTTGGACGAGATTAGATAACCGAACCGGACGAAGTACTGCTTGAGGCCGACGAGTCCGTTGGCACGGCTCCCGCGCTGGAGATCAAGGAGGCGATGGAAGGAGCGCCACGTGTGATTGGAATGCCGGGTGGCACGGAAGAGAACCTGCCGGTGCTGGTCATCATCTTCGGGGATGGGTCGAGGAGAGAGAGATGATGAGAAGGAGAGCAAGAGGAGGAGAAGGAGGAGGAAAAGGGAAGGGAAAGAGTGCATGGGCATGGCAAGGAGAAGAAGAAGAAGATGAGGAGAATATTGGAAGGAAGTTGAAATATAGCTAGAATTTAGCTGCCGTGGAGTTATTATAGTTGATGCCTCAGAGTTTTATGGGGAGCAACAACAGTTGGTTGGGTGAGGTTTAGGAGTATGCTGACATGTGCATGTAGATAAACTCCTCGATCCATCTGACCGTTCAGTTGGTGAGCGGTTGGTCACCAACTGAAGCTTTTGCGCCTGCCTTTGCTTGTATCAGATTCCTATCCCTAGCTTGCTCTCATGATTACCTCTTCTCATGGTAATATACCAGATGTTGGCTAATATCCATGAATTAATGGCGACGTTAACCCATTCGATCGTGATAAGTTATAGTCCCTCGCTTGAAATCTTTTAATCTATTCATACAAGATTTGCATATCCTTTTCTTGCCTTGTGGCACTGTCTCCGAAAACTCCGTAGTCACACGCTAATGCTAATCTTTGAAACCCCCAAGAAATAGAGAAAAATTAAGGTCATCAAACTCCAGCAACATGCTGAAAACAATGCCATTTGCAGTCAATGCAGGGGTTATAATTTTATATATTTCCAACTTGTTTACTAAAATTATTATTATTATTTATTTTTCATTTTCTTAGTTTTTTACAGTATTTTTTTCACTATGATCAAGTATCTTTTGCATAAAAAAATATTATGAAAAAGGTGATGATACTTTTAAAAAAATCTCAAAATTATATTACTGAAAATGAAACTATATAAAAAAATTAAATAGCTTTGTGTGATTCAATATATGTGCCCTTTAAATTAAAGGTTGCCCGGGTCACCTGTGAATGCGAAGAAATTGATAACTGAATTTTTTTTCTAGAAATTCATCCGTCCATATGGCTAAATAAAATATACCAATTGTCCAATAGGTTCCTACCTTTGCTGCCTTTGATGGGTACCGGTATCGTTGCGGCTGTTGCACCTGTACTCTCTTGTTAAATTATACGGTAATTTATCAAAAGACGTATCCAAAAATAGGTATCTATCAAAAGGCGTCCCATGGTTTCATTTTCACCAAAGGGCGCACTAATTTTAGTGAACTTCCTCTTATACCCCTCCTGTTATACACTGCCTTTCTCTTTCTCTCTCAATAACAAATTCCGAGACGCCAGCACGTGATGTTTCATACTTTTATTTTAAAATAATATATTTGGAATCGGCGCTAAAAAAATACATAAATAAATAATTTTTATCCTAATGTGCACGCATGCAAATAAAAATTCCTAATGTAAGTTCTACAGTAACTGAAAAAAAAACGTTTCGTCTATAGTAATTAAATCATCTAACTTATTTAAAAATTAAATAAATAATTTTTATAATTAATTAAATGAAATTAATATATTAAATAATATTTAATAAATTCATTAATGTAAAAAAATTGAAAAAAAAAAAGAAAGCGTGGGTCTGAAATGTTGATTTCAGGCCCACGCTGGGCCTGAAATCAACATATTTCAGGCCCACGCTGGGCCTGAAATAAATTATTTCAGGCCCACGCTGGGCCTGAAATAAAAATATTTCAGGCCCAGCGTGGGCCTGAAATTTTTTATTTCAGGCCCACGTTGGGCCTGAAATCTTATGATTCAGGCCCGACATGGACTCAATTTTTTTTTCTATTTTAAAAATATAATAATATATACAAAAACGTATCAAAACACTTAATTTTAGATTCAAACACAGGGCCTGAAGTCATCCCAAGAGGGTCTGAAGTCAAATAACATCAGATCCTATAAATAATTAATTTAATAAATAACAATTAAATATAAAAAAATATTGTTAAAATTAAAAAAATTTCAGTGCCCTGGGGCCTGAAGTCATCAGACTTCAGGCCCTCCATCATTGATATAAAAAATTTTTTTATAAAAATGTTTAATAAATAATTACATATTATATAGGAGTAGTTTAGGTATATCAGTGAGTTTAGGTGCCGAAACATCTAATAGGAGTGGTCTAGGAGATGAGATTTTGGGTGCCGAAACATCTAATCTTGTTGTATCACCAATGCTATAGAGTTTTCAGAATTCCAAATATGGTAGGTCTATCAGTGAGTTTTGCTCAAAACTCACTAATATACCTAAACCACTCCTATAGCATTGGTGATACAGCAAGATTAGAGGTTTCGACACCCAAAATCTCATCTCCTAGCTCAACCCTGTCTACTGATATAGAGTTTTCAGAATTCCAAATATAGTAGGTCCATCAGTGAGTTTTGCTCAAAACTCACTGATATACCTAAATCACTCCTATAGCATTGGTGATACAGCAAGATTAGAGGTTTCGGCACCCAAAATCTCATCTCCTATCTCAACCCTGTCTACTGATATAGGGTTTTCAGAATTCCTAATATGGTAGGTCCATCAGTGAGTTTTGCTCAAAACTCATTGATATACCTAAACCACTCCTATAGCATTAGTGATACAGCAAGATTAGAGGTTTCGACACCCAAAATCTTATCTCTTAACTCAACCCTGTCAACTGATATAGAGTTTTCAGAATTCCAAATATGGTAGGTCCATCAGTGAGTTTTGCTCAAAACTCACTGATATACTTAAACCACTCCTATAGCTTTGGTGATACAGCAAGATTAGAGGTTTCGGTACCCAAAATCTCATCTCCTAGCTCAACCCTGTCTATTGATATAGAGTTTTCAGAATTCCAAATATGGTAGGTCCATCAGTGAGTTTTGCTTAAAACTCACTGATATACCTAAACCACTCCTATAGCATTGGTGATACAGCAAGATTAGAGGTTTGGGCACCCAAAATCTCATCTCCTAGCTCAACCCTGTCTACTGATATAGAGTTTTCAGAATTCCAAATATGGTAGGTCCATCAGTGAGTTTTGCTCAAAACTCACTGATATACCTAAACCACTCCTATAGCATTGGTGATACAGCAAGATTAGAGGTTTGGGCACCCAAAATCTCATCTCCTAGCTCAACCCTGTCTACTGATATAGAGTTTTCAGAATTCCAAATATGGTAGGTCCATCAGTGAGTTTTGCTCAAAACTCACTGATATACCTAAACCACTCCTATAGAATTGGTGAAATAGCAAGATTAGATGTTTCGGCATCCAAAATCTCATCTCCTAGCTCAACCCTGTCTACTGATATAGAGTTTTCAGAATTCCAAATATGGTAGGTCCATCAGTGAGTTTTGCTCAAAACTCACTGATATACCTAAACCACTCCTATAACATTGGTGATACAGCAAGATTAGAGGTTTCGGCACCCAAAATCTCATCTCCTAGCTCAACCCTGTCTACTGATATAGAGTTTTCAGAATTCCAAATATGGTAGGTCCATTAGTGACTTTTGCTCAAAACTCACTGATATACCTAAACCACTCCTATAGAATTGGTGAAACAGCAAGATTAGAGGTTTCGACACCCAAAATCTCATCTCCTAGCTCAACCCTGTCTATTGATATAGAGTTTTCAGAATTCCAAATATGGTAGGTCCATCAGTGAGTTTTGCTCAAAACTCACTGATATACCTAAACCACTCCTATAGCATTGGTGATACAGCAAGATTAGAGGTTTGGGCACCCAAAATCTCATCTCCTAGCTCAACCCTGTCTACTGATATAGAGTTTTCAAAATTCTAAATATGGTAGGTCCATCAGTGAGTTTTGCTCAAAACTCACTGATATACCTAAACCACTCCTATAGCATTGGTGATAAAGCAAGATTAGAGGTTTCGATACCCAAAATCTCATCTCCTAGCTCAACCCTGTCTACTGATATAGAGTTTTCAGAATTCCAAATATGGTAGGTCCATCAGTGACTTTTGCTCAAAACTCACTGATATACCTAAACCACTCCTATAGCATTGGTGATATAGCAAGATTAGAGGTTTGGGCACCCAAAATCTCATCTCCTAGCTCAACCTTGTCTACTGATATAGAGTTTTCAGAATTCCAAATATGGTAGGTCCATTAGTGAGTTTTGCTCAAAACTCACTGATATACCTAAACCACTCCTATAGCATTGGTGATACAGCAAGATTAGAGGTTTCGGCACCCAAAATCTCATCTCCTATCTCAACCCTGTCTATTGATATAGGGTTTTCAGAATTCCTAATATGGTAGGTCCATCAGTGAGTTTTGCTCAAAACTCACTGATATACCTAAACCACTCCTATAGCATTGGTGATATAACAAGATTAGATGTTTCGGCACCCAAAATCTCATCTCCTAGACCACTCCTATTAGATGTTTCGGCACCTAAACTCACTGATATATCTAAACTACTCCTATATAATATGTAATTATATATTAAATATTTTTATAAAAAAATTTTTTATATCAATGATGGAGGGCCTGAAGTCTGATGACTTCAGGCCCTCCTTGGGCCTGAAGTCGGATGACTTCAGGCCCCAGGGCACTGAAAATTTTTTAATTTTAACAATATTTTTTTATATTTAATTGTTATTTATTAAATTAATTATTTATAGGATCTGAAATTATTTGACTTAAGACCCTCTTGGGATGACTTCAGGCCCTGTGTTTGAATCTGAAATTAAGTGTTTTGATACGTTTTTGTATATATTATTATATTTTTAAAATAGAAAAAAAATTGAGTCCACGTCGGGCCTGAATCATAAGATTTCAGGCCCAACGTGGGCCTGAAATAAAAAATTTCAGGCCCATGCTGGGCCTGAAATAAATTATTTCAGGCCCAGCGTGGGCCTGAAATATGTTGATTTCAGGCCCAGCGTGGGCCTGAAATCAACATTTCAGGCCCACGCTTTCTTTTCTTTTTTTTTTTAATTTTTTTTTAATTTTTTTTACATTAATGAATTTATTAAATATTATTTAATATATTAATTTCATTTAATTAATTATAAAAATTATTTATTTAATTTTTAAATAAGTTAGATGATTTAATTATTATAGACGAAACATTTTTTTTCAATTACTGTAGACCTTACATTAAGAATTTTTATTTGCATGCGTGCATATTAGGATAAAAATTATTTATTTATATGTTTTTTTAGCGCCGATTCCAAATATATTATTTTAAAATAAAATTATGAAACATCACGTGCCGGCGTCTCGGAATTTGTTATTGAGAGAGAAAGAGAAAGGCAGTGTATAGCAGGAGGGGTATAAGAGGAAGTTCACTAAAAATAGTGCGCCCTTTGGTGAAAATGAAATCATGGGACGTCTTTTGATAGATACCTATTTTTGGGTACGTCTTTTGGTAAATTGCCGTAAATTATAAAAGCATTCTTTTTAAGAAAAATAAAGAAGGGAGACATTTAAATGTTTACATGGAATCTATATAATATTAAATATATGAGAGTCGATAACAATACCTGATATAATATACCCAAAGAAATATCAATTCCCTAACCATCGTTGTTTATTCAACACCAAATTAATAATAAATAAAATGCATGGGGACGTAGTATTGCAAACCCATTTGGACTATTTCTCATACGAAATTCTAAAAAAATAGTTACCTTTACGACCTTCCATGACTGTCTCACATTATTAGAAGAGAGTAAATTAAAAAAATTAAAATTAACTATGACATGAGATCTTGAGATTAATATTCAAATTTTATCAAGATTCAATCCTTATTCAATTTTATAAATTAATAATCAGCTTGGTTTGAGACTAGTTGTCATACGAAATGAAGGATATGTTAATGCAATCATAGGTTCAATTCTATTAAATAGTTTTAATGTGTCGGTCAAAGATTTAAGTTACACTAATTTTATATTTGTTAATTAATGAAGTTTGTCAAGTAACTAAGAGTATGACAAGTTACTAAAGGTGCAACAACTGAAGAAGTCCAATATTAGGTGAAGAGTGATATGATAATTGGTAGTTGAAGAAGTTAAAGTTAATCTAAAAAAAAAATGATTAACCAGGTTGGGTAATGTCAAATATGGGGCGACTAACCTGGCTGAAGTTTCCCGTTAATTGCTAAGGTAAATCGGGAAGTGCTCATGACGGACGATCCAGAAGCCTAACATCCCTCTGTAGATCGATCGAATAGCAATTCGAGAATCCCAATTAAGTTTGTAATTGACCTTTGTAACCATTAACAAGAGTGTTCCTGCTCCCAGACCTTCGACAGGTGAGCCACCAGATAGCTGGAGGGGGTGTTGATTGACGTCGCTGAACACCGGGGGAGGAAGTCCACTAAAGAGAAGAATAATCCTGAGAAGGAGAAAAATAGAGAGAAGAGGGTTAGAATGGTAGCCAATAATGCCCCAGCATAGCCACTCTGATGCTTAAGTAGGATTTCGATAAAGGACATAGAGAAAGAGGAGGAAGACAAACAGTAATGCAGTCAGAGATCCCAAACATGGCTCCGTCCACAGGCACAAACGTCTTTTACAATACTGCCGTTGGATATCTCTGTGCTATATATTAATTGTGTATTAAATACTGATGTGACGCGTATCATACTGCATGTTGCGGAAAGGGGAATATCTCATTGTATCTACTAATATTACGCGAAGTAAGATACGGGGAATGATACCCCTCGTGCTTTGTAACCCCTATGCTATGTTAGCACAAGTATTTCCCTCCATGATGGCCCAACCCATGAGACCATAGGGCCATAATACAATTGCGTTGGAGATAGAGGGTTTGTTAAATGGATAGCATAGGATCACCAGGGCTAAGTGGAGATGAACAAGACGGGCCTGGCTGGTATGAGTGGTGCTCACCCGATCGGGTGGACCGACCGGGGAAAGGTGAGGCGCTTCACTTGGTAGTTCCGACTGGGAGGAGCACACCTGATAGGTAGGATAACCCGGGGAGGAACGCGCTTGATCAGTGGGACCCTCCCCCCCGAGGAGGAGCATGCTCAATCGATGGAATCGATCAGGGAGGTACGCTCTCGATCGGTGGGATCGGCAGGGGAATAACGATGAAGTTCATCCGATCAGGGTTTAAGAGGATCACTTGAGCATAGTGGCCCTGCATTGACTTATCTTGACCTTGACCTCCATCTAGGCATAATGCTTGACCCTTGGGGACACGTCGAGGCTTTTCATACCTACTGTAACACAAACCTCCCTCTCAAGTTCAGTTGCCCGACTGACTAGATGACTTGTGTTGGGAAATAGTTATATAGGTGTTGCCATGTGTCAGGATTGTGAATCATTGACGTGATTCAAATTGTGGCCTCACACTTAATGCATGCATGCCTATTTAATGTGGCATGGGGCTCATTTAATGTGGTATGGCACAACCAACCTCGATTTTTAGTAGGGCACATCGTAGCTGTACTTTCCCAAGGTCACATCGGTTTGTGATTTAATTGGTTGATGGGATCTAGGCGTCACACATATCTTAATGATTATTAAGATAGCGTTGGTCAGGGCGCTAGATTAGATGGTGGAAGGGTGATCTTGCCTTTTGGCTTCTCAGATTCGACAAGGTTTGTTTAGCGGATGAAAGTATATTAGGTTGGAAGGAGGGTGTTGCTGTCCATCGTTTTCTCTCGCGTCTTTATTCTTTACGCCTGCTCTCATTGCTTCGGTGATCTTCGTAAGTCCCACTTGCTTCTTTACCCTTTCTTTCTTCATGATTATGGCCTAGGGACAACCATTGCCTCCTTGGTATGAGTCGATGTAGTTGACCCTCACTAAGGATGTCTGGGATGAAATGCGAGTAACCTTCTGCATTTCATCAGACCATCAGATTCAGATACCAAACACGAATCAGGTGCCTTATCATCCTCCACTAGGCTTCCTCACCTTCTTCCACTGCCAACTTCTTTGTGGTCTTTATTTTCCGATCCCCTAGTTCTTCAGGGATGTATCGGAGTATTTCCAGATCCTACTACACCAAGTAGCCCCTAACACCTTTAGGATTCTATGTGGTGTAGTCATAGTATTTAGGCTATACCAAATCCCCCAATTCCCATTTTCTTTTATTACATTTACTACCCCAAGCGGATGAAGCTTGGGGTCTTTTATTTTATGGTTCGGATGGGTTGTCATTTCTTGGATGGGTTCCCATCCTCTCATAAAGGTTGGAAGGTTTGGTTCTTTTTCATGAAGCCACTACCCTCTTCAATTTTTGACCATTTGGCAAGTGGAGTTGCCAACCTAGTCGCTGCTACACTATACAAAAAGGATCTTGAGTACAAAAAGACTAAGGAAATCCTGATAGATATGTGTTTCAACACAACGAAGCTCATTGAGAATGAGGGTCTGTTACCATACACACATGCATTTTGCTACACATATAGGTTAGGTAGGACAATGAGGTTGTCCATTTTGGTTGTGCCATGTGTGGGATTGTACACTTTTGGTTGTAGTATAGGCAGAGAGCATGCATTTTGAATTGATAGAGAGCATACATACAGATAGAGCTTAGCAGACTCGTTGATGATGTTGGAGGTTTGAATTTTACATATGCTTGGAGTTTCTGGAGTGTCTCAGTGATCTACTGAACCTTGGTAATCTACTCAGCTAAACCACTTGGATTTGCGAGAATAGTCAACCTAGGTAATAGTAGCAGAGTCCACATCAACAGAGGTCTGTCAAACATCCATTTTCTTTTTCATGTTTCGTTTTGCATCGTACAAGTATTTAGAACTTGGGACACTACTATAAATTGGTATACTATCAGTCTCAAGTAAATGCCCTGGTAAAAAAATCTCTATGCATAGTATCTTATTATGAGACATCATCGACATGGGACATCACATGGGGGATTCCTATAGACTACTACACTTTTACTGAGATGGATAGTGATATGGCTGGCGAGGTATACCCCCTATTTAGATATAGTCATATTAAGACACTTTAAATTCATGGGGACCACTCCAAAGACAACATAGATGGGCACCAGAGGCCGAAGTGGACATATAGATGGACATCAGGAGGGAGCAAGTTTTAAGAACTCGAAAATTCAGATGGTATGTGAGTGCGTAGATTATATATGTTTTTAGCAGCATTTAATGCACATTCACATGTATTTCATATTTGTGATTTACATTCTCGCATCCCGTTTATCATTTATCAGCTCGATTACTCTTATTTGTTCAAGGATATGCTCTTTCAATGTTTTTTTTATGATAGGACGCAGTTTGGAGACAATTCGGAGTAAAATTACAATTGGAAGGAAAGTTCTATGAAGCTCACACGACCATGTTGTGCCCCATAGCCATGACCGTGTCTCTCTAAGCCACACCTAAGTCCATTCTAGAATTTCACACGGCTGTGTCGTGTCCCAGTGGCAAGGTAGTGCACTTCAGAGGCATCTAGGGGTAGGTTCCAGAGGTTCACACTATCGTGCCATACCTAGTGGCATTGCATTATCTTCATCTAGTGAACCTGACATGGACGAGTCATGCCTCTTAGGGCACGCCCATGCTCATCTTGATGAAAGGCACACAAGTAAGCCGTGCCTTAGAGGAGGAGGGGGGGGGGGTTCTTCCGACACCGTTTCGGCCAAGAATTGACGATTTGAAGCTAGAGTTTCCATCCCACCTACCTCCTAAAGCAAGGATTGGATCTCGAAGATACAAATTCAACATTCGGCTAAGTTTCTTCTCCTTCTTGTATATTGAGTTGAAATATATCTATCTATATGTCTTTGATTCTTGTTCATTTATTTATGGAGTAGATCTTTGATTTCTAAGATGTAGGGAGTAATTATGATGTAATGTTGATGCAAACGCTATGGATATGACATTTTCTTATTCAATGATATGTTTGTCATTGTTCCATGTGCATTTTTTTTCAATTACCTTGTTTGTGCTTGTTTTAATGTGTATGTGGTGATTATATGTGGTTGTGAAGGTTTGATTGCTACGTAGAGGGAATACTTGAAATTGTATAACTAGGAGACCTTCATGACAAAGAATATCTTTTCAGTAGATATCTCGGGCGTTGCCATGAAATGAAGGTCAATCATTTAGGAGAGGTAATCTAATAATGCTTAATGAGTTTCTCTTAATCCTGTGTTAGGAAGTGTTTTGTGTAATTTAGAGACGTATAACCAGGGGCCCTTAGGTGATAGGGGCATCCCTTTAACCGGACTCTTTAGGCTACCTTCTCTACTTCATGCATTGGATACCCATGGGGGAAACTCTCCTGTGCACTTATGTAGGGTTCACGCCAATACCTTGTTAGGACCTCTACAAGCTCATGAACATAGAGAATAGGATGTGAACAACCCTTAGCACATCAACTAACTTTGCACTGAAATGGAAAGCCTAGAGAACTCTTCCAAAACACTTTCACCCCTAAACTCTTGGACCTCTCCTCACTCTCTCACTCTTTCTTATTCTCATTTTTAGAGTTAGATCCCTCACCTACTTTTGGTAACCTAGATAACTTCTTTCCGACCTCAAGTAATGCTTAAATCATAGTTCCTGTGGATTTGATAATTTTTTATTATTGACAACGTAACCGTGCACTTGCGAGAATGTAACAGTATGTTAGTAGATATCTATTCTGTGAGACTATGTATTGTGAATAATGAGCAGTGAGGCCACATACGAGGGAGATTCTGTAGTGTGTGTGGTGAGGAGTGAGGCCATATGAGGTGGAGAACACTATGTGGAGTAGAGTTATGTGCGAGAGAGAGTCATGATGAAGAGGATATATAGGTGAATATATAGATCCACTTGAAATGATCTATCTAGTCCATAGTAACCGACTCACGGTAAAAACATTCCAAATCTGTTTATGGCTGGAGCTTTGCCAAAAAGTCTAAAGAATGTGTAAGTACCCCGAGTGAGTTTTGATGTGGTCAACCGAGTCAAGTTAGGTCCATCGGTATTTGATCCTTGTGTTTAAGTGTGCAAAAACTTAGGAACACGGGAAGTCAAGTAGAAGACGCAGCAGATGAGATGGGAAGGGAGCCAATGGGCTCGGTACATTCAAGGGAGGCGGAGGATTGTGGAAGAGTACGCCGGTGGAGTGAGAAGGATGCACGCAACGTCCGAGGGACGAGAAGCCGGGAGGAAGCACGCTCGAGAAAAAGGTTGGAGAAGGATTCGGGTGAGCCCGACTCTGGATGACTGGAGATCACCCAAAAGGCCGAGAGAAGGCTGGTCAACCTTTGGTTGACCAGTAAGCACTCGGGCACTCGAGTGGTGTTGGGCGCCCGAGCATACAGATGCCCCGAGTCCACACGAACTCCCAAGATCCCTTGACCTCATCTAAAAGTATCTGTTCGCGACCATTACGACGAGGATATGCTTGGAGCCACGTGTCAGGTGCCTGTGAGCACTCTGGCACCCATGTAGGGCCACACCAACAACTGGATAGACTTTCACTGGGGCTATAAATAGATCCCAGAACTCAGTTACTTTCATCAATTCACTTGTAATAAATATCTTCTTGAGCTTTTTCTGTTTTTGTCTAAGTTCTAATCTGTATAAGAAGCTTATCTGCCCCAAGGAGTATATTAGGTGAACGAGCGCTTATTTACCTTGGATTAGTAACCTTCCTGGTTGCAAACCAAGTAACTGATTGTGCCTCCTTTCACTTTTGTTATTATTTATTTCATGTTAGTGTTTTTACTTATATACTAATCTTTATCTTTGTTAAGCAAAATAAAAGATCCAAATTTCATTTTCAGGGGCAATTCATCCCCCTCTTGCCGACCGCACGATCCCCATTAAGTGGTATTAGAGCGAGAACGCTCTAGAAGGATAAACCATCATCTTAAGCAAAGAAATTGGTTAGACCAGTTATCTACCCATCAAAATTCGAAGGGGAGTTCGCTATGTGAAAAAAGTGAATGTAGGTATTCTTTGAAACTGATTTTAAGTTATTACTAATTATGAAAAATGATTTTGAAGTTCCCAAAAACACCGATGATAAAGACAAAGAAGAAAACCTGTGGACAAATAAGGAGTAAGCGGAGTTCGTGGCAAACAGAAAGCAGAGTTTCATCTGCTAACCTTTTTACCGACGCATGAAGTCAATCGCATCGGAACATACAATTCAGTAAAGGAACTTTGAAAAAAGTTCCTGGAGCTTCACGAAGGTACCTCTGAAATAAAGCTGGCAAAACGAGATATGCTACGTAATCAACTCAACAACCTTTGAATGGAAGAAAGAGAATCAATTGACCAACTACACGCCAAAATCAAAGAACTAATCACGGAACTTAAGAACCTCAAAGAAACGGTAACAACTCGTGACACACAAAGGTATGCCTTAAATGCCTTCTCGAGGACCCTGGAATGGACTTTTATAATAGACGCATACTACATCTTTAAGGAAAGCCTGTGGACAAAGAAGGAGCAAGCGGAGTTCGTGGCAAACAGAAAGCAGAGTTTCATCTGCTAACCATTTTACTGGCCCACGAAGTCAACCACATCGGAACATACAATTCAGCAAAGGAACTTTGGAAAAAGTTCCTGGAGCTTTATGAAGGTATCTCTGAAATAAAGCTGGCAAAACGAGATATGCTACGCAATCAACTTAGCAACCTCTGAATGGACGAAAGAGAATCAGTTTCTCAACTACATGCCAAAATCAAAGAACTGATCACGAAACTTAAGAACCTCGAAGAAACGGTAACAAGTAACGACGCACAAAGGTATGCTTTAAATGCCTTCTCGATGATCCCGGATTGGACTTTTATAATAGACGCATACTACATCTTTAAAGACCTTGAGGTAAATATCCTAGAGCAATTATTTTCGACATTAGAAATTCATGAGTCATGGTGCACAGGAAAGAATAAGATGGGCAGCGTCGCCCTAAACAAGTGGAAGATCCAACACGGGGAGGAATCATCAGTTGATGAAGAAGAAACAACGTATATTTTAAGGAAACTATTTAAATATTTTAAATCTAAAAATTTTCATAAAGTGCAGGGTAAGAGATATTCCCAAAAGCAAAGGAAGATTCACTGCTATAATTGCGAGGAAGAAGGGCACATCAAGGAGAACTGCCCAAGGCTAAAGGTAAACAAGTCAAGACAAAAGAACTTGAAGGTCACATGGGATGAATCATCATTAGATGAGTCCGATCTCATGGAACACGCCAATCTAGCACTGATGGCCACCCACCTGGAAAAAAGCATTGATGAAGGGGGAGCCACGTCAGAAGAGACTAGCGATGAAAGGGGAGCCTCCGAATTCGGAAAATGACCTGGTAAGTGAGGTATGTTTAATTCACCCGATTAACTATATTTGGGCATTAAGAAAATGACACGGTATATTGAGCTAATTTGTTTGAGTGAGTATACTCGGGGATCAAGAAACACAAAGATTGATCGAGGATGACACAGTATATGCCTCATTAGTCAATCTAGATATCAAGGATAGAAGGACAAGGTCATACATTATCATAGTCACGGAGGTTTAGTCGGATCTCAACTTTTCTTGTTAGTTTCGTAGTAATGATGCATTGTTAGATGCCGCTCATTGCTTATGTGTCTAAAGCGTTTAGGCGCATTGCTAATGTCGCGAGAACCTATTGGGTCACACACTAAGGACATGATGCTTCGGGAGTTCGGGAGCTCGAGACAGGAGCTCGGGAAACTAGGGTCGGGAGCTCGGGTCAGGAGCTCAGGGACTTGGTCGGGAGCTCGGGATGGGAGCTCGGTAGACTGGGTCGGGAGCTCAGCGACTTGCTCGGGAGACTTGGTCGGGAGCTCGGGCTGGGAGCTCGGCAGACTAGGTCAGGAGCTCGGCGACTAGCTTGGCAGACTGGGTCGGGAGCTTGGCGACTTGGTCGGCAGACTTGGTCGGGAGCTCGGGGACTTGCTCGGGAGACTTAGTCGGGAGACCTAGTTGGGAGCCCGAGAGGCCCGGTCGGAATTGCGGGAGAAATTCATTAAAGTGTTTAATGAAGGAAAGAGAAAACTCTCTCTTCATTGGATGAAGAGAAGGTGAAGAGTCCCATGAAAAGATGTGCTCTTTATTGGCTTTAATGAAGGGAAGACAAAGAGACAAAAGACTCTTCATATTCATGGGATGAGTATAAAAGAGGGTCTAGCCATTTTGAATGACAAGTGAGTGAGTTTTTGATGGATCGATAGGCATGCTAGAGGGGGGTGAATAGCACTTTTCGGTTGAATCTCTACAAGGTTGTTAGCGCAGCGGAAACAATAATATGGAAAAGAATATAAGAACAATGTTAACAACAATACTTTACTTGGTATCCACCCAGATGGGTGACTAATCCAAGGATCCACGCACGACACCACTTCCACTATGAAAAATCTCCTTCAGGTGGAGAAACCTTTATAGTGGTGGTCTTCCTCTTTACAGAATGTGGTAAATGAGAGAGGAAGTTGAGATAGCTTTTCACATGAGCAGCACTTCGTTATAGTACAGAATCGTACCGCCCACGTGCAAAAAGGTCCTCCTTTTATAGGAGAACAGGACAAACTCGTAGTTTGTCCAGCCCCGCACCAGTCGACTGCCCCTGGGGCAGTCGACTGACCTAGCATTAATTGCTAGCCAACGGCTAGTTTTTGAGGGTATACCAGTCGACTGCCTCTGGGCCAGTCGACTGGTAGAAGGCTGAAAACCTTCTGTGAGTTTTGGCAGTCGACTGCCCTCTGGCCAGTCGACTGCCCACTCACTCCCAGCCAATCTTCACATAGTCCTTCACGTGTGACTTCAGGTTCACTCCTTGGCTCGCCCCTTGAAGTCATCTTCCTCTGGCTCTCGTCCCTCGGATGCGCACACAAGCCTCCCTTGGCTTGCCTCCATGCCACCCTTCACGTGTGCCCTTGAAGTCCACTTCCCGGCTTGCCCTTGGAGTCCTCCTCCCTCGGCTCTCGTCCCTCGGATATGTTCACCAAGCGTGATTCTCCAAGTCCTACAAACTCAATTACACACATCAAATACAACATAACACTCTAACTTTAAACATATTCACACACACACATCAAAACCATGATCTTCCAATCATTTAAGGGTCGATTACCTCAACAATCTCCCCTTTTTTGATGTGTGGCAATATGATTAAGTTTAGAGATAAATAACAACCAACAATAACAGTAACAATAGATAGCAATTAAAAAAAAGACATAGTACACCTAAGAGGTAACCTCCCCCTTAATCCATGTCTTTTTCCATTTTCAATTCTAATCATAATCTAAGTTAAGTTTCCACTTAACACTAAACATCATTAAAAATGTAAGACATATCAAAACCTAAGAGGTAACCTCACCCTTAATCCATGTCTTCTCTCATTTTTAATCATCCAAAGTCTAAGTTAAACCATCCATTTCAAGTTAAAATTCTAACTTAAATCACTCATTCTCCCCCTTTGACACCATCAAAATGATTGCCTCAAGCAACCCAACCCTATGGCATCAAATGAGAAAAAGTTGGATTTTTGAAAAAAGGTTTCAGAATCTGAAAATAGTTGTGCCAGTCGACTGCCCATGGGGCAGTCAACTGATACGCTTTCAGTCAGCTTTTTCAGTTTTTCTGCTGAATTTCAGAAACCCTCTAAAAATTCCAAAAAATTCCAAAAATTCTAAAAATTTGCAGACATATTTGAAATGATATACTCTATCAGGGAAAAATATCAGTCCATATAAAATTTCAAACATGCTTGACTTTTGATAAAACTCAAAATCATTGAAAAATACTATGTTTTGTATCAAAATAACACTCTAATTTTGCAATCATATATCTTTTAAAAACATGGCAAAGCATATAAAACATAAAATTATTTTCAAAGATTTAAAATGTCCAACTATGATCTTTGGGCAAAGTGTCCATTGATTAAACACTTGCCTTCCCCATAGTTGGTCTAGTTTTCATATTTTGATACTTTTAATGATTCAACAATATGCCACAAGCACAAGTGAACCAAATGTATCGCCCTAATGGATCAAACACACTTTTTCAAATCTAATATCCCAAGGTTCATCTATACCTCTACAAAACACATTCCAAGGTCTCTTCTTAAGGATGTAAACTCCGATTCGGGAATAGGCTTGGTAAAAATGTCGGCTAGGTTTGACTTTGATTTAACATAGTGTAGTTCTATGTCTCCCCTTGCCACATCGTCTCTAATGAAGTGATGTTTCACTTCAATGTGTTTTGTCCTAAAATGATGAACCGGAATTTTGGTCAAGTTGATTGTACTTACATTATCACACAAGACTTTGACCTTGGTATAATGTAACTAATAATCTTCTAAAGTGTGCATGATCCAATGGAGTTGGGAAACACACCCACCCATTGCCACATATTCCGCCTCCGTTGTTGATAGAGCAACGCATGGTTGTTTCCTACTACTCCAACTAACTAAAGAAGACTCAAGGAATTGCCACCATCCACTAGTGCTCTTCCTATCTAGCTTACAACCTGCATAGTCCGAGTCGGTGTATCCAATAAGATCAACACTAGGAGTTCTAGGATACCAAAGTCCGACATTGAGGGTACCTTTGACATACCTTAGGATTCTCTTGACTACAACTAAATGGGACTCTTTGGCACAAGATTGGTACCTTGCACACATACCTACCGCAAAAAGTATATCGGGTCTACTAGCGGTCAGATATAGTAGGCTACCAATCATGCTCCTATATTACTTATTGTCTACCATTTTCCCTTTAATGTCACTATCCATTTTCACATTGGTTCCTATGGGGGTAGATGCCACCTTAGCATTTTCTAAGCTAAATTTTTTTAACATTTCCTTAGCATATTTAGTTTGAAAAACATGTGTTCCTTCATTGGTTTGCTTGACTTGAAGTCCTAAAAAGAAGGTTAGCTCTCCTACAAGACTCATCTCAAATTCATCTTCCATACATTTGATGAATTCTTGTAGAAAATCATTATTTGTTGACCCAAAAATGATATCATCTACATATACTTGGGCAACAAATATGTCCTTATCCTTAGATTTTAGGAACAAAGTAGGGTTAATTGTTCCTCTCCTAAACCCCTTAGACACTAGAAATGAAGAAAGCCTTTCATACCAAGCCCGGGGGGCTTGTTTCAATCCATATAAGGTTTTTCTCAATTTGTAAATATATCTTGGATAATTAGGGTTCTCAAACCCGGTGGGTTGTTCTACATAGACCTCTTCCTTAATGATCTCATTAAGGAATACCGACTTCACATCCATTTGGTGAAGTGTAAAACCTATGTGAGCGACATAGGCTAGTCGAATTCTAATAGATTCTAATCTAGCTACGGGGGCATAAGTCTCATCATAGTCTAATCCCTCAACTTGGTTAAACCCCCTAGCTACCAATCTAACATTGTTCGTAGTGATTTTGCCTTGGTCATCTAGTTTGTTCCTAAAGACCCATCTTGTGGTTACAATGATGCAATTATTGGGCCTAGGAACCAATTCCCAAACCTCACTTCTCCCAAATTGGTTTAGTTATTCTTGCATGGCTAGAACCCAATCTACATCTCCCAATGCTTCATCAATAGACTTAGGTTCTAATTGAGAGATTAAGGCGATTTGACTAGTTTGGTCTCTAAAATAGGACCTAGTCTTTACTCCTTGAGTGACATCACCCACTATTTGGTCAATAGGGTGATCTTGGTGATGTCTCAAGGGCTTAGAGGTTGTAGGTTCATTGACTACTTCTTCCTCATCCTCTAGGGTACTTCTTACTCCCCCTAGATTGTTGCCCTCCAAATGTAGGTCTTGGATTCTTTGGGCAAGGGGTTGGACCTCTTCTATATCCTTATCAATTGAGACTTTTCTAGGGTAGGTATTTGTTGATTCATCAAAGTTAACATTTGAGGACTCCTCAATTACTTTTGTCCTTTTGTTGTAAACTCCTTAACCCCTACTATTTAATGAATACCCAACTAGAATTCACTCATCGGCTTTTGACTCAAACTTTCTTAGGTCATCTTTGGTATTTAAAATATAGACTTTACATCCAAAGACCCTACAGTAGTGGACTTGTGGTACTCTCCCATTCCATAATTCAAAAGGTGTTTTTCTTAGAAACCTATGTACCAAAATCCGGTTTTGGATGTAACACGCGGTGTTAACCGCTTCGGCCCAAAAATAGCTAGGAAGGGAATATGCATTAAACATAGTCCTAGCCGCTTCTTATAGGGCTCGGTTTCTTCTCTCAACTATCCCATTTTGTTAAGGAGTCCTTGGGCATGAAAACTCATGCTTGTATCCATTTTCTACAAAAAATTATGTGAAACTTGAATTTTGGAACTCCCCACCATGGTCCAAAACCTATAAAGTTTCTAGGGTATCGTCCTTATGTGAAACTTAATTTTGAGGTGTTTTTCATTTTCTACCCTTTTACTAAAACCTATAAAGTTTCTAGGGTATCGTCCTTATGTTTCATAAAGTAAACCCGTAAACCTAGAAAAATCATCTACTATAACTAAACAATATTTACTCCCTTCAAGTGAAGAAGTACTATGACAATCAAATAAATCAATGTGTAAGAGCTCTAATAGTAAAGTAGTAGTGGTTAGGGTTTTACCTTTGTGTGATGATTTTGATTGCTTACCCTCTTGGCATGCATCACACAATTTGGTCTTCTCATACTTGATCATGGATAGCCCCTTCACCAACTCTTCCTTGGCCACTCTTGCAATGCTTTTCATGTTGACATGTCCAAGCCTCCGGTGCCACAACCACCCTTCTTATTCTTTAGACATGAAACACTTAGCCAAATTGTTAGTAGCATAAGCAAGATCAAGATAGTACAAATTTGCTCTCTATACCCTTCTAATATGACATTATTTGATTCATTATGTCTAATTAGACGCTTCCTATCATGGAATTCAACTCTAAAGCCTGCATCACATAATTGACTCACACTAAGTAAATTAAACTTTATATCTTTAATTAAGAGTACTTTATGTATGGAAATTGTAGGAGATACCTCAATGGTGCCCCTACCAATAATTCTTAGTTTTTCAATATTTCCAAAGGAGACCGTCCCTTCTCTTAGGTAGCTAATAGTAGTGAACTTGCTCACATCTCCGGTCATATGTCTTGAGCGTCCACTATCTACTATCCACATAGTTGAGGCCTCCTTCACCTTCACCTATACAACATGGAAAATATACTCTTTTGGTACCCAAATTTGTGATCCACAAGCATCATTTAAAAATCCTTTAGGTACCCATGCCCTCTTGGTGTTTCCCTTAAGCCCTTGTCTCCTAAATGCACCAATCCTACCCGTGAATGAGACAAAGGCCACTTCCTTTATCTTTGGCCTATATCCTAATCCTGCCTTGTTATAAACGGCCCTTTGACAATTAATTATCATATCTAAGTTGCTAGAGCCTACTTGGAATTTCCTAAGTGCCTTTGTGAGGTCATCTACCTTTTTCCTTAGTTCCCTATTTTCAGTTTCAAAACATGAAGCATGTGATGTAAGAGAACTAGCATGTAATTCTTCTTTAAGTTTTGTAGATTCTACTCTAAGCATGGCAATCTCATCTTTTAGATCCTTAATCTTATTTCTAGCTTTAACTAAATCCATGTTAGTGCAAGAAATGATCTTAACTAAAGTAGAGGAGGGTAAGTGGTATACCTCACTTACCGATGCTTCTGACTCGGATGATGATGAAGAGGTACTCTCATCTTCACTGCTTGAACTTCTTTTATCATCTGATGAATCTGAGTGGTCCATTGCCATGAGAGCAAAATGTGAGACTTGTTCTTCTTCCTCCTCTGAGGATGATGGATCATCCCAGGTCGCCTTGAGGTTGGTGGCACCATTCTCCTTTCCCTTTGACCTCTTCTTGTCACCTTTCTTCTTCTCCTCCTTCTTGTCTTCTCTTCTCTTCAGTTGAGGGCACTCGTTCATGTGTCCCTCTTGGTGACAGTTGTAGCAGATGATGTCCTTGGCCTTACCCTTGCCTTTGGACCCTTTCCTAGCATAGGACTTGTTAGAAAAACTTTTAAAGGCTCTACAAAATTTTCTTACAATGAAAGCCTCTTGATCGCTATCTAAGGAGGCGTTGGACTCCTCTGAGTCGGATGAGGAAGAGTAGACCACCTTCTTCTTCTTCTCCTTTTCTGCAATAAAAGCAATACCCTTCTCTTTGGCCGAGACGTTAGCTTGCTCGTGCAGTTCAAATTCACAGAATAGATCATCTAGTTTAACTATGGACAAATCCCTTGATACTTTGTAAGCATCTACCATAGATGCCCACAAGGTGGTTCTCGGGAAGGCTTGTAGGACGTACCTGACGAGATCTCAGTTTTCGATCTTTTCTCCAATCACGTGGAGCTCGTTGATGACCTCCTTCACCCTTCCATGTAGCTGGCTGACAATCTCATTGCACTTCATGGATAGGGATTGGAGTTGGGCCACGAGCAAGACCTTCTTTGCTCTTCTGGACTCATTTGACCCTTCGTTTAGTTCCACCAATTTGTCCCACAATTCCTTGGCGCTCTTGAATGGCCCCACCTTGTTGAGTTGCTCCTTTAAGAGCCTACACTGCAGTGTGGTGGTGGCCTTGGCATTTGACTGCGCCCTCTTCATGACTTCTTTTGACCAGGATCTCATTGGTGTCAGTTCCCCTCTTTCATCGACGGGTGCATCGAAACCATCTGCAATACTAATCCAATTCTCAATATCGTTCATAAGGTAATATTGCATCCTACCTTTCCAGTATGCGAAATCGTTCCCGTCGAAGAAGGGTGGTCGTGCAGTGCTGTATCCCTCTTGAAATGCCATTATATTTGCTCCGGTTGACGGTGAGTTCTTCCGAAACGAACCTCGCTCTGATACCAACTGATGGATCGATAGGCGTGCTAGAGGGAGTTGAATAGCACTTCTCCGGTTGAATCTCTATAAGGTTGTTAGTGCAGCGGAAACAATAATATGCAAAAGAGAACAATGCTAACAACAATACTTTACTTGGTATCCACTCAGATGGGTGACTAATCCAAGGATCCACGCACGACACCACTTCCACTTTGAAACATCTCCTTCAGGTGGAGAAACCTTTACAGTGGTGATCTTCCTCTTTACAGAATGTGGTAAATGAGAGAGAGGAAGTTGAGAAAGCTTTTCACACGAGCAGCACTTCGTTATAGTACAGAACCGTACCGCCCACGTGCAAAAAGGTCCTCCTTTTATAGGAGAACAGGACAAACTCGCAGTCTGTCCAACCCCGCACTAGTCGACTGCCGGGCAGTCGACTGACCTAGCATTAATTGCTAGCCAACGGCTAGTTTTCGGGGGTATACCAGTCGACTGCCTCTGGGCCAGTCGACTGGTAGAAGGCTGAAAACCTTCTGTGAGTTTTGGCAGTCGACTGCCCTCTGGCCAGTCGACTGCCCACTCCTCCCAGCCAATCTTCACATAGTCCTTCATGTGTGCCTTCAGGTTCACTCCTTGGCTCGCCCCTTGAAGTCATCTTCCTCTAGCTCTCGTCCCTCGGATGCGCACACAAGCCTCCCTTGGCTTGCCTCCATGCTGTTAGTGATATGAGAAAAGTGTCCTAAGGCAATCTCCTTATGATTGTAATCATTTATTTTAATAAATGAATGTTCACTATTTGAGTATACATGTTTATGTATTTGATTGAGATCTTAAACTCATTTACTGAATGTCCGCAATACAAGTCACAGCATGAGAGAATTTGTGACGAATTCACAACTAGTGATTATCTCTACATGTGCAATTGTGAAGTATTAAAATTGTCCCTAGTCGATGAATTGATAAATACGGACACTATCAATTCTGTTGAGACTAGCATGGGTTATTCTCTAATCAGCTGATTCTCACTGGCTGGTGACATTGGGATGTCCGGAGATAAACATGAATGCTAGTTAAGGGAACTAATTTATTGGAGTGACTGGCTGTAAAACTTCATATGGTAGTCTATATATAGATATGTCAGTGAAGTTCTTACTGCAGCTTAAGTGCGATGTTCCTTTGACTTACGGTGTTCAAGTCATCTTGGTCATGGAGACTTATACTTTGACATCTTAAGCAAGCATCTCCAAGGAGGTGTGGACCCAGGATGATTGGGTATAAGCCGAAGTGCCCGAAGATGTTTGAACAGCTTACAAAGGATTCACCACTCCTTGCGAGGAGATGTATACCCAAGGCCTATCGTCGGATTGTTACTCGAAGTCTCTGGCCAGAGCATGACATGTTTAGAGTATGAATCTCTTAGATACATGAGAGTAATTAGAATCCGTAGGACGAGAAAACATTACTTGGGCTAGGTGTGACGTAGTCAGCCTAGTGGGGACTGACACACATAGACTATGTCCTGAACCAAGTGGGTATAAGATGGTGAAGGGAATGAGGCACGATTCATTATAGCTGCTGAAGGGTTTCAGAATAGTTTCTGAGGTCAACCGTTGATCTTTCGATTAATTGGGGATCATGATGTACTACTAGGTGCCACTCATGATCGTTCTATAATTGGTTAATTATAGACGACCAACATAAATCGAAAGCCTATTTAGTCACACGCACTACGAGTAATCTGAGGGATTTAAAACGAGTTGAAAATTGGATTTACCAATCAAGAGAGATTAGGTTTGGTTGAGCCAAACGATAAGTCGAATCTGAATTTTTCAGAGACGCATCGGAAGCGTAAAATGGCTAAGACTTTTGAAGACTTAATAGATGAATTAAATGAGTTTAATTCATTGGGGCATGGCCTGGATAGGCCGGCTAAAGAGGGTCCCCACCCTCTTTGCTTGGCCGACCACAACAAAGGGAGGGAACCAAATTGTTTGGTTCAATTTATAAAATAAATCAAGTGTGGTTTGTTTTATAAAATTATGGATGATATAAATTTTTATAAACCAAGGTTTGGTTTATTTTTTCATGGACATTAAAATGAACCATGGATTGGTTTATTTTATTTTATAAAATCAATCATGGATTGATTTACCAAGATAAAGAAATTTTTATAAAATTTATTTTTCATGAAAATCAAAATGAACCATGGATTGGTTTATTTTATTTTATAAAATCAATCATGGATTGATTTACCATGATAAAGAAATTTATATAAAGAAATTTATATGATAAATTTCTTATGAAAATTTATTTCATAAGAAAAGGAGACTTGGTTGATTTTTATCATGAATTAAAATATGATTTTAACCATGATATAAAATCAAGACTTGGCATGATGGAATAAGTCATAGAAAATTTATATGATAAATTTCTTATGAAAATTTATTCCATAAGAAAAAAGAGACTTGGTGGTTGAGAGGCCACTATAAGAAGGACCCAAGGCAATGCTTGGAATTCATTCGAAATAATCCAAGTATTCTTGCTTGGGCTCTCTTCCTCTCCTCCCTTCTTTCTCTTGGCCGGCCTCTCCCTTCTACTCCCTTCTTCTTGCCGTGAGCACAAGGAGAAGCACCGAGGCGACGAAGTTCTTCCGTTGTGACAATCTTCCTCTCCGGCCATCATCACCTTGGGATTGGGCGCAAGTCATCTTCCTCCTCCTCGTCGAAATTGTGATTCCGGCCAACCTTGGTGGTGAGTTTTTCTGATATGATTACTTTTCTCTTGGTTTCTTGTCGCGTTCTCGGAGAATCTAGTAGTTCTCGAGAATACGAAACTCGTGGCTTTGCGAAGTCATCCCGAAGATACTCGGCGTGGACGCGAATAGAGGCGGAGCTTCCGAGGGACGCTTACGGTTGGATCTCGTCCCTTTCTTCGAGTTACGCGAGGTAACAAGTAAATTAGTTTACGTTTCTGCAAAATTTTAAATATATGATCATGTCTACACAACATAAGGTTGCATGCTTAGATGTGTGGTTAAATAATTTGAGAAATTACGTATGCTAAATCTTCCGCTACACGTAATTAATTTTAAAATTACGAACCCGCATCCATGTCATCATGCACCCGGTCCCAACACATGCCACCCTTCATGTGTGCCCTTGAAGTCCACTTCCCGTCCTGCCCTTGGAGTCCTCCTCCCTCGACTCTCGTCCTTCGGATATGTTCACCAAGTGTGATTCTCCAAGTCCTACAAACTCAATCACACACATCAAATACAACATAACACTCTAACTTTAAACATATTCACACACACACATCAAAACCATGATCTTCCAATCATTTAAGGGTCGATTGCCTCAACAGTTTTCCCTTCTTCCCTTCCTCTCTTCTTCCTCCTCTCCCTCTTGGCCGAAACCCTCTTTTGGGTTCTTGGTGGTCTTGTGAACTACCTCAAGTTGCTAGCACAACTAAGGTAGTTCTTCCCGAAGTTGAGAGATCGTGTCCATGTGGATACGAATAGAGGCACGGACACTTGAACGTGCAAGAGATCCGGCGCATTTTGGATGAGCGGGATAAGCGAAAGGGCACGCTCCCATGGTATACACTTTAGATAGATCTATTAGATAGATGAACTTTGTACGAGTTTTTCTTTCGCATGGATCGCTCGAGGGATCTTGTTTCCGCTGCGTTTTGTGTTTTGGTGCTGGGAGATCCCAACAGTGTCTAAGTACGCAGGAACTTAGAAACACAAGAAATCGAGCAAAAGACACAACATACGAGAATGATGACACGGGAAGGGAGCCGATGGTCTTGGTGCATTCGAGGGATGCAGAGGTCTGTGGAAGAATACGTCGGTGGAGCAAGAAGAACGCGCGTGACGTCCGAGGGACGAGAAACCGAGAGGAAGCTCGCTCGAGGAAAAGGCTGGAGAAGGGTTCGGGTGAGCCACATTCCAGATGGTTGGAGATCACCCAGAAGGTTGAGAGAAGGTTGGGCAAGCAAAGGCTGGCCAATAAGTAGTCGGGCGCCTGTATGGATACGAGCGCTCAACCATACAGGCGCTCGAGTCCATACGAGAGCCCGAGATGCTTTGACCTCATCTAAAAGTAGTTGTTTGCGACCGTTGTGATGACCTGGAGCCACATGTCAAGCGCCTGTGAGCACTCGGGCGCCTGTGTAGGGCCACGTTAGCAACTGGATAGACTTTCACAGGGGTTATAAATAGACCCTTGAACTCAGTTACTTTCATCAATTCACATGTAACGAATTTCTTCTTGAGCTTTCTCTATTTTCCTTTGAGTTTAAATCTATGTAAGAGGCTTTTTCGTCCCATGGAGTACATTAGGAGAGTGAGCGCTTATTTGTCTTGGATTAGCAACCTTCCTGATTGCAATCCAAGTAACTGATTGTGCCTCTTTTCCTTTTTGTTATTATTTATTTCATGTTAGTGTTTTTGCTTATAAACTAATCTCTATCTTTATTAAGCAAAGCAAAAGATCCAATTTTCATTTTTCAGGGGCAATTCATCCCTCTCTTGCCGACTGCACAATCCGTATCAGAATGATCTATCTAGTCCACGGCAAATAGCTCAGGTAAAGACACATCAAATCCGTTGATAGCTAATTACTTGTTCAAAATGTTTAGGGGATGATTGGCGAGGAGTGGTCGGAGATGTCATACGCTGAGGGAGACTAAGGACATTGGACCTATGACACGAGTATACCCATACATTGTTGGATCGAGAGTTGCGAGAGAGGGGGGGGGTGAATGTCGCAAATCGTTCGGATTTCGTAAAGAGCAATTGCGTAGCGGAATAATTAAAATCAGACAATGCGAACACCAAGATTTTTACTTGGTTCGGAGCCTGGGTCGACTCCTACTCCAAGGCCCACGGTCGTTGACCGTTTTCTGCAGGCAATTCTATAAGTTCGTAAACCAGTTTACAATTATTGAATACAGAATAAGTGCAGTAAACTTATACAATAAGAAGTATGCTCTTCTTTTACCGACGTCCGGAGTAGATCGAAGATTTCGGGGCAGCGGGACGTCGTCGGCTCGAGTTGGGCAGTATCTGGAGCAAAGTACGAGAGCAGAAGAGCGTGGAAGTGTCTGAAGAATTGATTGCTGAAGAAGAGGGTCGAGGGTCCTTTATATAGGGCTAGGGGCGCCCGGGATGCTCGGGGCGCCCCCCCCCACGTGGCTTGTGATCCGGCGTGCTCTCAGTCGTGACTGATCGCTTCGACTTCGGGATAACAGTTGACTGAGGCGCCCGACGCGCGCGGGGCGCCTGGGTTGACCGGTCAAGGCTTCATCTTCTTCGCGAGGGTGAGCCGCTGCAGCTGCCAGTGGCGTGGCACAGTGGGCGCCCGCGACACGCAGGGCGCCCGATGCGCGCGGGGCGCCCAAAACATCCGGGGCGCCCCCAAATGTGCTGCTGTCGGGGCGTTTACTTGCTCTGCTGACTTTGGGTTGACTCTGGGGCGCCCGAACCATCCGGGGCGCCCTGCTCAGCTACTGCCTCACTCCTTTGAGGCTCTCTGAGCTGCAGAAACACAGTCCTTCGGTCCTGCATCCAAGGTTAGTCCAAAATAGCAATTAATAAGTTAATCTTACACAGCCTTGGCTGTCTTGGTTCTGACTTTGGGTCTCCAAAATGGAGCCCTAGGTCGAACCGACGCCTAATGTTCCCTCTAGGGGAACGCGTCCTCACCTACTCCTCTCGGGAGAATTTACCTGGTGCCAACCGGTTTCACCAGTTGGATTTTTGCCCAGCAGCCCTTCGCCAGGTCTTGGTTTTCGCCTAGCAGCCCTTCGCCAGGACTTGGTTTTCGCCTAGCAGCCCTTCGCCAGGACTTGGTTTTCGCCTAGCAGCCCTTCGCCAGGACTTGGTTTCCTGACAGCCCATCGTCAGGTGCCTAGCATCCCTTCGCCAGGACTTGGTTTTCGCCTAGCAGCCCTTCGCCAGGACTTGGTTTCCTGACAGCCCATCGTCAGGTGCCTAGCATCCCTTCGCTAGGACTTGGTTTCCTGCACTCTCAAGCAGCATTGTTAGACAACAAATAACCCTTAACTTTGAATCCTTTGCCAATATCAAAACAAGGTTCGATCTGGTGCTTCCTGCACCAACATACATGTCTTTAGCTTACCAGAGGATACCATAAGACCCTCTCTGACTAACCGTAAAGGATAAAGGATTGACATTGAGGATGCTTGATGGATGACAGACATTGAGGATGCTTGGGCGCATGCAACATTGAGACACCTTCGGGTGGTGACTGGTTTGACATGTTTTGACATTGACGATAGAGATTGGTTGACGTCGAATCCCTCGTAGCCTTACAGTGGATCGACAATCGACCAGAGTACTTCTGATACGGGTTAATAGAGAGTGAGAGTGATGGTACACATGTGAGCGCATGTACTCGATACCTCGGATACCTCCTTGGATTTGACACTTCGTTAGATATGATGAGAAGAGATTTGTCATTTTGTATGTTTGTACTTTTTCATTGATGATATATATTTACTCTTTTATTAAAAAAATCAAGGCCTATTGTATCAAGCCCGACTGAGCCCGAACGTTGCCGCTTTGGTTCAACCACAAGGGGAGGAATGTGCTCAATTGATGGGACCGACTAGGAAGGTGCGCCCCCAATCGATGGGACTAACTGGGGAATAACACTCCCGATTGATAGGAAGGATCGGGGAATTAGCTGCGAAGTTCGTCCGATTGAGGTTCAAGCGGATTGGCCCTGCTTTGACTTATCTTGACCTTGATTTCCATCTAGGCATAATGCTTGGCTCTTGGGGACATGTAGAGGCTTCCCATACCCACCGTATCAAAGAGTAAGAACACATTTATAAGTTAAATATTATTCACCCTCTCTAATCATCCGACCACTTTTCCTCATAGTTCTAATAAGTAATATCAATAGGAAGCTTTAAAGGACTAACCACCTATTGAGCTAAGCAAAGGAGAGAATGCCCCTAGGGTACGGTGCTAGGTGCTCTAGTAGTTCTGAATGACCCATGGTTTGATTTTCAACTACGACACATTATAAGGGTTTTCTTCCAGTGGGATGAAATATCTGAGACATTGGCTACTGGCCAAGGAACCACTGGGGCTTCTAGATTTATTCTGGTGACAAGTGAAAACTTCCGTGGGGTTGAACCAGTCCCCTCCAAGATTAATCAGTTCAAAGAGCTGAATATCTGGATAAAAAAAATAACAACAAAGGAGAGAAATGTTTGATACCAGCAAGTGATATCCTTGTTGATGACAAATATATGAATATCAAATAACAAAAGGGGAGATTATTAATGTAATAATTCCCCAAAGCTTGTGGGAGATTATTAAGTACCATCGTACCCAAGTTTTGGGACATGATATTGAGACAATATGTTTGAATTAGGATCATCCATAATTTCATATTCCATCTCCTATGTCATAGTTAAATGAAAGTTTTTAACTTAAACACTTCATTTGGACAACATATTAGTGTAATCATATTGTGTGCAATATTATTAAGGAAACTTTAAATTTGATATGTTAACTATGTCAAAGTATGACATAACATGAAATTCAAATGGTCTATCATGTATTTTAGTGTTGTATATGCTAATTTGTCTTTGTGTCTTGTATTTGTATTCTTATAAAGATTGATAAAATCTATGCTGTAAGAAGTTTTTCCTACCTCGACTGAGGTCTAAAAGGAGAAAAGTAGTGGATATTAGATGAAAACTTTAGGACCATGAACTAGTAGCCCTAGGGGTTGTGAACCACATTAAAAATTAGTATCCTTATGGTTGTGTTGTGTTCTTGTCTTGTGATATGTTGTTTGTTGGGACTATTGATATCGTTAGAGAGGGTAAATAGTGATTTATGATTTTATCGATCGTGTTCATGATTCATGGTGCTCATTTACAAAGAGTTAAACACATAGTAAAAAATACAAATATAAGAATCAAAACACAAATATAACACCTAGATTTTATTTTATGTGGTTCAAAACCTCCAGTTCATACTCCACGATCTAATTATAATGATACTCCACTATCTTTCTCCTTACCGGAGACTTTCCAAAGTTAGATATCATCTTACAAACCTGTTCTTTGCAAACAAATACAAAGCAAAAAATAAGTGTACAAATGGTATAAAAAATCAAAATGAAATAATTTACACTAAGAAGCCTTATTTGCTCATGTTTGATTGTTGTTTGTAGCTCTTTGATTGCCACTTGAGGTCTGAAAATACAACAATACTTTTTAGATAGCCATACGTTAGCCTTGAGAGGTTGTTAGGGGATAACCGTTAACCTTGAGAAGTTGTTAGGGGACAAACCGTTGAGGAGAATCTCCCTGTAGACAATGTATGTGCGCTAGATAGTCGCAGGGAGGTTGAGATTGAATATTAGATTATCTAATCCTTCCCGAGTCTAATGACGCCAGACAGGGATGGAAACAGGCCAGGCTAGGCCAGACTTTTGCCTTAATAGGCCAGGCCTGTATAGTAACAAAATAGCCTGAGCCTGACCTTTGGCCTATAGGCTTTATTCTTGGCCTAAGTTTGGCCTGTTCAACTTCTGGCCTGCGGCCTGTTTACATAACCTATAATTTAAAACACTTGTTGGATCGAGAAAATCGATAGAGGGGGGGGGTGAATATCGAAAATCATTTTTCGGAAAATTTAGAGCAAGTACGCAGCGGAAATTAAAAATAACAACACAGAGACACGGTCGATTTTACTTGGTTCGGAGCATGGGGCGACTCCTACTCCAAGGCCCACGGTCGTTGACCGTTTACTTTAGGCAATTCTACATAAGGCGCAAATAGTTTACAAAAGATTATTACAGAATTAAGTACAGTAAACTTAAATCGCTCTTTTACCGACGTCCGGGGTAGATCGACTTTTTCGGAGCAGCGGGACGTCGTCGGCTCGAGTTGGAAGGATTCCGAGGCGAAGCGCGAGAGCAGAAGAGCGTAGAAGCGTTGATTGGAAGTTGTTCTTGAAGCTTGGGGTCGATGGCCCTTTATATAGGGCCTGGGGGCACCCGGGACGTCGGGAGCGCCCCCCCATGTGGCATTTGATCCGGAAATGTCTCGGTCGCTTCTGATCTCTTCAATCTCGGGATCATCTTTGACCGGGGCGCCCGGAGTGCTCGGGGCGCCCGGATTGACCGGGTCAAACTTCTATCTTCTTGGCTTCGCGAGGGTGCGCTTCGGCAGCTTGCGCTTGGGGGCGCCCGGGGCGTAGGGGGCGCCCGGGAGCAGCGGGGGCGCCCGGGAGTTGTACTGTCGAAGCCTGTTTTTGTAACTTGTGTTTTGTGTTCACCATGGGGGCGCCCGGGACACTCCGGGCGCCCTGGTCAACTGTTGCCTCATTCCTTTGCGGCTCTCTGAGCTGCAGACACACGTTCCTTCGGTCCTGCATCCAGGGTTAGTCCAAAACACAATGAAACAATAAAATATTTATTTATACAGCCTTAGCTGTCTTGGTTCTAACTTTGGGTCTCCTAAATGGAACCCTAGGTCGAACCGACGCCTACTGTTCCCTCGACGGGGAACGCGTCCTCACCTACTCCTCTCGGGAGAATGTACCTGATGCCAACCGCTCCTTTGGTTGGACTTTTGCCTGGCGGTCCTTTGCTAGGTCTTGGATGCCGAGCTGTCCTTCGCCCAGTGCCTAGCATTCCTTCGCTAGGGCTTCAGTCCCAAGCTGTCCTTCGCCTGGTGCCTAGCAGTCCTTCGCTAGGGCTTGGATACTGGCAGTCCTTCGCTAGTTGCCTAGCAGTCCTTCGCTAGGGCTTGGATACTGGCAGTCCTTCGCCAGTTGCCTAGCAGTCCTTCGCTAGGGCTTGGATACTGGCAGTCCTTCGCCAAGTGCCTAGCAGTCCTTCGCTAGGGCTTTGTCTCTGCACACTTGAGTAACAACATTAGATCACACACAATACTTAACTTTGAATCCTTTGCCAATATCAAAACAAGGTTCGATATGGTGCTTCCTGCACCAACAACACTTTATACCTGCCAACATGCCAAAGCATTAAATAGGCCGAAAATCATATTTTTGTCTGTAATCAGGCCTTACATCATACAGACCTCAAAATAAGTCTTGCATCATACAAGTCTCAAAATAGGTCAGACCTGCCAATAGGGTTTGTTTTGTTTAATTATTTTGAATGATATTGAGATAATATGAAAATATAAAGTTATAAAATATGTATTATATAACTAAAAGAGAGTGATGATGTACTGGTAAGTAAGATGACTAATAGACTTTTCCTTATTAGAAGGCATGGGTTTAAACCATGCATTAGACATTTTGATAATTTATATAATATATACATACGTATCTAATCTTAATAAGCTCAGCCCCTGAGCATTATCGTATTTTTAAATAGGCCAGACCACAACCCTTAGCGATTATCTAATCCTTCACATCAAATGCTAGTTTGGAGACGAAGCCTTAGTGCTAGGGGACACTAGTGCTCAAGGAATGTAGATGTTCGAGGAAGCCAGGTGCTTGGGAAGTCAGGTGCTCAGAGAAGCCGATCAAGTTCTTGAAGACATCAAATGTTCAAGTGAACCAAGTGTTGCATGTAAGAGTGCTCGAGGATGTCGGGGGTGCTCAGGGATGTTCGGGAATTGAGTCGAGAAATAACCCGGGCACCTTCGTACCTGCTCCAACATCACTTTAGTGTTTCCATTCTGTAGTCCCTCAATTGACATATGCGATCTTCTCTAATTTCTTCATACCTTCAACCATTGAGCATGTCAGCTTTACTGTAAGTTATTACTCATATCAGTGCTCGATCTTAACTAAGCATGAGTTCTCTAAATTCTAGGGATATTCTTGTAAGTTGATATACACTTAAATACATATCCAATTAAAATTAAAATATATAATCTAATTTAAAATCATTGTATAACATGATAGATGTTGGGTTTCCCCTAACCGTATAAATTCTAGAAACAAAATAAGAACTCGAAGAGAAAATACTAGATATATGAGCATGAATCTATTGTTTCTTCAAATCATGGCATAACAAGAATAAGAGATATAAACCAAAAAATAAGGAACCTGATTGAAGAGCCATCGTCCTTGTCATATCATCGTCAGCTTGATCCCTGTGGAAGAAGATATAGCGGAAAGAAGAAGGAGGATCTTCCAAGGGTCGTAGGGTTGACGGCGCCGTAAAGTTTTTTGTCAATGGGAAATAAGAAACTAGGTCAAGATAGATACCCTAATCCTTTGGGGACCATCCTTTTATATAGAAATCTAATTTGTTATCAGCCCATAGATAATAACAGATTGGTTTAAAGGGTTCTATACATTGAACTCGCATCCAATAATCTAAAACTCAATAAGTCTAAGTTAGATCACTTTAAGGGCTCAGATTATATTTACATGTACAACTTACAAATAAGCACACCTAATAGGGATAATAATATCCAATAATCTCCCACTTGAGCTATATACGAGTTGTATATTAAATACAAGTAAAACTTTAGTTGATATCAAACTTTATGGGTATAAGATACCCCTATAAATAATCTAGTCCATTAACTTCATTGGTATATGACTAAAGAGGTCATTGTTGATGCAGTCTAACCTGATTGCTGTTTTGATGTTGACACCAATTTAAGTTCGGTTGAGTGAGAATTGAGATCAGATAGTTAAGTTCGAATTAAGTGTACTAGTCAGAGAGGGCTAGGTAGCTCATTCTCTGGACCGAGATGAGTCGAAGAGGGCTCGGAATCTCGTTCTCCGGACTTAGGTCAGAGAGGGCTAGGTAGCTCGTTCTCTGGACCGAGACAAGTCGGAGAGGGCTCGGTATCTCGTTCTCTGGGACCAGACTGAGTCAGAGAAGGCAAGGGAGCCTGTTCTCTGGACTCAGGGTTAAAATGATTGGCTGGATCGGTCTGAAGTCCGATCAGGGAGTTGGCACGAACTCTCTTGATAGTAGATCGGTCACAACACCGATCCAGGATGACTGATCGGTCTGATGACCGATCCAGAAAGCTTCTGAGGAATCAGAAGGCCTTCTGAACGGTCTGGTGGCCAATCAGAAAACGATCAGAATATTCACAGAAAGACCCTGATCGTTCACCTTGACCGATCAGTCAGTTCTGGACCGATCAGGATGGGTCCAGATCGGTCCAGCATCCTCCTGATCGGTCACCTTGATCGATTAGGTGACTTGAGCTGAATTTCCAGTGGATTTAAGGATCGGTCTGGTGACCGATCCCCTGGTCTCTGATCGGTAAGTGAGACCGATCAGAATTTCACTGGATCGATCATAATAGAGTTTGATTGGTTAGGAGGGTGTCTGATCGGTCAGGGTGACCGATCAACACCTCATAACTTTAATTCAAATGGTTGTCAGATTTCTGATTTGCTTCGCTAATAAATCTGTGAGTGTGCAGATGACACAGGGCTTTGATATTCGAACGAAGGAGCAAGAAGAAGGGTCAACGGTGATTTTCTCTGGTGTCTTTTTGTTTGATATACACTTGCAGGTTTCAACGACACCTAACGACCTGAAGCTTCAGCTGAGGAGGTAGGCTGAGAGCTCAGATGGGGTAGTGGGTGACGACTGACCTGAAGCTTCAACTGAAGAGGACTTCAGTGAACTGAGAGCTTAGAAGAGGTCAGTGGGTGACGCCTGTATGTGTGCAGAAGGAAGCTTAAGAAGAAGAGGTTGGCGAAGCAGAGAAAAGAACGAGAACAAAGAACAGAGTGAAGGGTCTTATGTTGAGTTTTTTTTCTCTATATTCTCTTCTTGCTTGAGCTATCTGTTTGATCTATTGTGTGAGCTTTCCTCGCGAGTCTCCTGTGCTTCATCTGTATATTTCTGAGATGCTTGTAGAGAGGTTACTCCACTGAGAAGGAGAAGTTATTAGCCGGATTCACTCCGGGGCCTGATCTGCCGACGATCAAGGGATCGCCCACCTCACGGGCACGCCAAGGAGTAGGGGCAAGTTATCCCTGAACCTTGTAAATCCTGGTGTTCATTTCTATTTTGTTTCTTTCTGTCTATTTGTTTTCCCGCTGCTAACTTGAGCGCAGAAAGAAAAGATCGAAACGAGTTTTTGGTGGCTGGCTATTCACACCCCCCTCTCTAGTCATCCCAGATCCTAGCAGTCATAGCTACTGTATATGATTGTAACAAACCCAACAGTAATCACAATACCATGTCATTAACGACATAGATCAAGATGCGAATGTATAGTGTGGAAATTACTGTTGGGTTTTTCGGGCCGCGAAAACCGCCTTTTCGCGTCGCGGAAACCCTGAGAACCCAAAGCCATGGATCTCGTGCGAAGAAAAATTCTGAAACAAAATCACGTATTCATTTCATGCTCAAAACTCGATCTACTCCTAGATCTAAAGAGGGATAAACCATTTTACCTTTGGTGCGTGCCCCGCTAATTCCCGCTCGCTCCTTTTGGATGTCGGATCTCTAGGACGTCAAGTGCCGTCCCTCTAGAAGTATCCACGCGAACAAAGTGGATGGAGGAAACCCTTTAGGTGTGCTAGCACCTTTCAAGGGTTCGGCCAAGAGGAGAAGAAGAAGAAGAGCACCAACACTTGGAGGAGGAAGAAGAGAAGACACACATTTTTTGAAAAATGGAACCAAAACTTGGTTTTGTTCTCTCATTGTGGCCGGCCACATAATGGCCATTAAGTGGCCGGTCATAACCCCCTTTTTTTAATTTGAATTCAAATTCAAATGGGGGGTTACAACCTTTGGAGATGATGTGGAGCATCATCATTGGTCAAATACCAAGCCAAGTCATCACTTGGTCAAGTCAAGGTGAGGTGGCCTTTTGGTCAAGTCAAACTTGACCATTAATCTTCCTTGATGAGGTGGCATCCACACTTAATGCTCTTGATGATGTGGAGCATCATCAATGGTTGGCTCCATGCCAATTCATCACCATGATGTGGCATTAAGTCAAGTCTAACTTGAGGTGGATTTGGGTCAAGTCAAACTTGCCTTTTATGGACTTTCCATATTTAGTCAAGTCAAACTTGACTCCATTTCTTCTCCCATGTCAAGTCTAACTTGAAGTGGAACCAAGTCAAGTCAAACTTGATTTGGATTTGGGTCAAGTCAAACTTGCCTTTTATGGACTTTCCATATTTAGCCAAGTCAAACTTGACTTCATTTTTTTTTCTCCATCTATTTGTTCTTTGTGTGTGACCCTATAGGTTCTTGTAACGTTGGCAATGCTTCTAACCTCTTAGAAACATAAGCAATGAGCGGTATCTAGAACACATCATTGCTACCCAAGTTACAGAATGTTGAGATCCAACATCACCAATGTGACTACTAATTATGACTTTCATAATATGTGACAATGTCCTTCTATCGTCGATATCTAGATTGATCTTCTATGAAGCATAGACCGTGTCATCCTCCAATCAATCTATGTGTCTTGAACTCCAAGTAGACTCACTATAATCAAATAAGCTCAATATCTCATATTGCCTTATTTGGGCATGGCCATGCACTTAGTGATCTCACTCTATCAAGACTATGATATCTCTCCCGTCATATAGGAGGGATAGATCCCATCTACATCACTCACATCCCTCCCATAATTTGTTACATACCCAGTAATCGCCTTTATAGTCCACCCAGTTATGGGTGACGTTTGACGAAACCAAAGTAACATAACTCCTTATGTAGGAACTATGGTGACTTCAGGTCTAAGGACTAATAGTCATACTAATAGTCACATGAGAAAGTATATGACACTCATATAAACGATCCATGATACTTTCTCATGGTGGGTATTCAGTATACATTCTCCAATGCATACTCATGTGTCAACTTGATATCTCATATCCATGACTTGTGAGATCAAGTCATCGTGTTGACCTACATGCTAGTCTCTATGCATTAACATTGTCCCCTGAATGTTAATACTTGACTAGGAATAATTAAGAGTAGTGTTCTCTATATCATCTCACTATCGATTCAACCAATCGATTGATATAGATATGAACCTACTACCAAGGACGTTATTACACTTAGTTATTTGGCACCAATACAAGTAAGTTATATAACCATAATCAAATGCCTTTATATATATATGAAATATGATACAATGAGTCCATACAACAACCATCACATGATTGGCTCTAGGGCTCTCACTAACAATCTCCCACTAGAACTAGTGCCAATCACTGTAGTATCTAATACCCAATGACCTAGTGTGACCATCATGCTTGGTCTGTGCCAAAGCCTTGGTCAAGGGATCTGCAATGTTAGCCTCTGTGGGTACTCTGCATATCTTCACATCTCCTCGATCGATGAT
>JAGFNQ010007818.1:1753084-1861795 GCA_024364735.1 Boesenbergia rotunda | reverse complement strand
TAGGTTGTTGTTCCACAGCTTCTTGTGCAACAACCTCATCAACCACCACACTTTGTGGTTCCTGTTCAACTTCCATCAAGGCTTCAGTGCTATTGTCCATGTCTTGAACTTCTTCAAGACTGAACGTACTCCCACTAGTCTTTCTAGAAACAAAGTCCCTTTCTAGAAATACTCCAGTCTTAGCAACAAACACTTTGTGCTGACTAGGAATGTAGAAGTAGTATCCCTTCGTTTCCATGGGATACCCTATGAAATAACACTTATCAGATTTGGGTCCCAGTTTGTCTGAGACTTGACGTCGTACGTAAGCCTCACAACCCCAAACCCTCATGAAAGACATCTTGGGACTCCTCCCTGTCCATATCGTATATGGTGTCTTCATGACAGCCTTTGATGGAACACGGTTTAGTGTGAACGCTGTCGTGTCTAGAGCATATCCCCAAAAGGATATAGGAAGATCTGCGTGACTCATCATAGATCGTACCATATCTAATAAGGTAGGATTCCTCCTTTCGGATACACCATTCCACTGTGGTGTTCCAGGGGGAGTGAGTTGGGATAGAATCCCACACTCAGCTAGGTAGTCACGAAACTCATGGCTCAAGTATTCTCCACCTCGATCTGATCGAAGTATCTTAATACTCTTGCCAAGTTGGTTCTGTACTTCATTTCTGAATTCTTTGAACTTTTCAAAGGATTCTGACTTATGTGTCATCAAATACACATAGCCATATCTACTGAAGTCATCAGTAAATGTGATGAAGTACCTGTAACCACCTCTGGCAGCGACATTGAAAGGGCCACATACATCACTATGTATGAGTCCTAACAAGTCTGTCGCTCTTTCGCTATGTCCACTAAAGGGAGTCTTAGTCATCTTGCCTAGAAGGCATGACTCGCATGTCTCATATGACTCAAAATCAAATGAGTCCAGCAAACCATCCTTATGGAGCTGGGACAAGCGACTCTCATTTATGTGGCCTAAGCGACAGTGCCAGAGATAGGTTGGGTTCAACTCATTTGATCTCAACCTCTTGGTATTCACGTTATAGATAGGGCTCTCTAAGTCTAAAATATAGAGGTCATTCATCAGATGTGCGCTACAATAGAACATATCCTTTAAATAAACAGAACAACATTTGTCCTTTATTATGAATGAAAAACCTTTGTTATCTAAACATGAAACTGAAATGATATTCTTTGTTAGTACAGGTACATAACAACAGTTATTCAATTCCAGTACAAGCCCAGAGGGTAGAGATAGAAAGTAAGTCCCTATAGCAACAGCAGCAACCCTTGCTCCATTGCCTACTCGTAGGTCCACCTCGCCCTTGGCCAATGCCCTGCTATTTCTCAGCGCCTGCACATTAGTACAAATGTGAGATGCACACCCAGTATCTAATACCCATGATGTAGAAATAGAAAGGTTGACTTCTATAACATTTATACCTAAAGTAGAAGTCTCACTTCTCTTCTTCTTCAGATCTTCCAGGTATACCTTGCAGTTCCGCTTCCAATGCCCAGTCTTATCGCAGTGGAAGCAGGTAGCATCCTTAGCAACCCCACCTTTAGGTTTGAGTGTTGAAGAGCTGGTTTTGCCCTTGGTTTGGGTCTTACCCTTACCTTTGGGCTTCCACTTGCCCTTACCCTTGCCCTTTTGTACCATTAGGACGGTACTGGACTTGGCAGTGGTGAGATTAGGCTCAGCAGTTCTTAACATGTTGAGTATCTCGGGTAGTGGTTTGTCTAATTCGTTCATGTTGTAGTTCATGACGAATTGACGGTAACTCACCGGCAACGATTGCAGGATCAGATCGGTAGCCAGCTCTTGGCCCAAAGGGAACCCCAACCTCTCGAGGTTCTCGACGTACCCAATCATTTTGAGTGCGTGAGTTCCTACAGAGGTTCCCTCTTTCATCTTGCATGAAAAGAGGGTCTGAGTCACTTCAAACCTCTCATGCCTTGCCTGCCCTTGATATAGTTGCTTGAGATGGCCAATCATATCAAAAGCATTCATTTTCTCGTGTTGTTTCTGAAGCTCAGGAGACATACAGCATAGCATTAGGCATGACACGTCTAACGCGTCATCTAGATGCTTCTGATGAGCATCTCTAACACTACGAGCGGCAGAGGCTGGTGGTGCATCAGGAACTGCTTGCTCCAGAACGTACAGCTTACGTTCCTGCGTGAGGACTATCCTCAGATTCCTGTACCAGTCCAGGAAATTAGCTCCTAGGAGCTTGTCCTTCTCAAGAACAGATCGTAGAGAGAGAGTGTTCGTGTTTGACATGGTAATCTACAACATAAAATGCAGAAAATAAATATCCACCATTGTATCATATTTTATTTATCATTTAACTAGGCCTTTAATTAAATGATGCTCCCACTGAATTATAGGGCTTTGGTAGAATCGAGTCATAGATGTGGTAAAACCACACTACTAGATCCACACCAACTAACTATAATTCTCGTAGGTCAAGATCCACATCATACTACGCCTTGAGTTAGCTTTGGCTAAATCGCCCAAGACTTAGTATGATCGGTAGGTACTAATTACCAATTACATCTCTATGCAACTCTTGTTTATAGGATCAAGAATTAACATTTATGAATAATCTTGAGTTAGCTTTGGCTAAATCTCCCAAGACTATTGATAAATGCGATCTTGTCCTACCTTTCCAACTATTGGAGTATGCCTATAGTTAGGCTCGATCCAATTGAGCTAACTAGTTACTCAATCTAATTGAGCTCAATCTAACCCAAGCGTGATAGGCGGGACCAAGGTTGTCCCTCCGCATCCCACCAAGATTAAATGCATTGCTCTGCTTTGGCAGATTCAACAATCGCATATGATCGTGGTAGTGATGGGTATCAAGGCTCGTTAGGCATATACGAGTTGATTTCGATTTAGATCTAATCTAATCGATGATGTGCATCGTATTTAGGCATTTATTAAATCTAATTTAACCTAAATGTGTATTAGGTGCACATCAAGATGTGGTTCCCACATTACATGTGCATCACATACACTTATGTATATTCTATTCTATACTAACATGCATCACATACATATAAGGAAAAATAAAATATACAAGAAAATTAAAGTGTGATTAGTCATGATCCTACTAAGATCTTCTCAAGCCAATGAGAAGATCCTTTGGTCAACCTAGGGTCTAGGCAGCAGCTTCTCCAAGCTCCTCCTTCCAGAACCCCATGTGTTGTCGGCTTGCTTCCCACGAGTCCGTCTTCTCCAGAATTTCCTTCATCTTCAATTTTGTACATTACAAAATTTATACTCGAGTTACATTCGAGTCTTAAACTAATTTTAACAGACGCAGGTCGCAATCACAATACAACACACACAACACAAATAACGGCACGCAAGCCGTAATATGAATTACACACATATTTTAATCTAATTAAAATAGGGTCTTGGGCCATGACCATCACACTACTGTACATAATTCAAAATTATGTATTTTACAGAAATTTATCTAATTTTTCTATGTATTTTATGAATTTTATGAGTCACAACTCCACGGCGGTCCCGTTAAGCGGGTTTCGGGCACAATCACGTGACAAGGCCCCTTGCGGGGTTAGGGGCAGCGCCCCTACTCACGAAATTAATTTCGTGAGTGTCGTATCGCGATCTAACAGTGCCTAACCCGCTGTCCGAAAATCTATTTGGGCGAAACTTGCCGTTTCGGAGAAGTTTTTCTCGGTGGTCGAAGTGTACAAGTGCTTCGCACTCGTTGCTTCGCCTCTACGAGAAAAATACTCACAAAATCCTAAAAATTAGAAAAATTACAGAATCATAAACTACTCTAAATTTTGTATCCCATACAAAAATAAATAAATATGTGCTTCGCACGTGGCTCTGATACCATTGTTGGGTTTTTCGGGCCGCGAAAACCGCCTTTTCGCGTCGCGGAAACCCCGAGAACCCAAAGCCATGGATCTCGTGCGAAGAAAAATTTCCGAAACAAAAATCACGTATTCATTTCATGCTCAAAACTCGATCTACTCCTAGATCTAAAGAGGGATAAACCATTTTACCTTTGGTGCGTGCCCCGCTTAATCCCGCTCGCTCCTTTTGGATGTCGGATCTCTAGGACGTCAAGTGCCGTCCCTCTAGAAGTATCCACGCGAACAAAGTGGATGGAGGAAACCCTTTAGGTGTGCTAGCACCTTTCAAGGGTTCGGCCAAGAGGAGAAGAAGAAGAAGAGCACCAACACTTGGAGGAGGAAGAAGAGAAGACACACCATGAGAAAAATGGAACCAAAACTTGGTTTTGTTCTCTCATTGTGGCCGGCCACATAATGGCCATTAATGGCCATTAAGTGGCTGGCCATAACCCCCTTTCAATTTGAATTCAAATTCAAATGGGGGGTTACAACCTTTGGAGATGATGTGGAGCATCATCATTGGTCAAATACCAAGCCAAGTCATCACTTGGTCAAGTCAAGGTGAGGTGGCCTTTTGGTCAAGTCAAACATGACCATTAATCTTCCTTGATGAGGTGGCATCCACACTTAATGCTCTTGATGATGTGGAGCATCATCAATGGTTGGCTCCATGCCAATTCATCACCATGATGTGGCATTAAGTCAAGTCTAACTTGAGGTGGATTTGGGTCAAGTCAAACTTGCCTTTTATGGACTTTCCATATTTAGTCAAGTCAAACTTGACTCCATTTCTTCTCAATGTCAAGTCTAACTTGAAGTGGAACCAAGTCAAGTCAAACTTGATTTGGATTTGGGTCAAGTCAAACTTGCCTTTTATGGACTTTCCATATTTAGCCAAGTCAAACTTGACTTTATTTTTTCTCCATCTATTTGTTCTTTGTGTGTGACCCTATAGGTTCTTGTAACGTTGGCAATGCTTCTAACCTCTTAGAAACATAAGCAATGAGCGGTATCTAGCAACACATCATTGCTACCCAAGTTACAAGAATGTTGAGATCCAACATCACCAATGTGACTACTAATTATGACTTTCATAATATGTGACAATGTCCTTCTATCGTCGATATCTAGATTGATCTTCTATGAAGCATAGACCGTGTCATCCTCCAATCAATCTATGTGTCTTGAACTCCAAGTAGACTCACTATAATCAAATAAGCTCAATATCTCATATTGCCTTATTTGGGCATGGCCATGCACTTAGTGATCTCACTCTATCAAGACTATGATATCTCTCCCGTCATATAGGAGGGATAGATCCCATCTACATCACTCACATCCCTCCGCATAATTTGTTACATACCCAGTAATCGCCTTTATAGTCCACCCAGTTACGGGTGACGTTTGACGAAACCAAAGTACATAACTCCTTATGTAGGGAACTATGGTGACTTCAGGTCTAAGGACTAATAGTCATACTAATAGTCACATGAGAAAGTATATGACACTCATATAACGATCCATGATACTTTCTCATGGTGGGTCATTCAGTATACATTCTCCAATGCATACTCATGTGTCAACTTGATATCTCATATCCATGACTTGTGAGATCAAGTCATCGTGTTGACCTACATGCTAGTCTCTATGCATTAACATTGTCCCTGAATGTTAATACTTGACTAGGAATAATTAAGAGTAGTGTTCTCTATATCATCTCACTATCGATTCAACCAATCGATTGATATAGATATGAATCTACTACCAAGGATATTATTACACTTAGTTATTTGGCACCAATACAAGTAAGTATAATAACCATAATCAAATGCCTTTATATATATATATGAAATATGATACAATGAGTCCATACAACAACCATCACATGATTGGCTCTAGGGCTCTCACTAACACTTTTATCTGTTTGTGTGCTTCTTTCTATGCATATGTATAAATTGAAAAGGACTTGTTTAGTTACTGGTTTTGTCAGTTTTGTACTGACTATGTCATTTTTCAATTCCAGATGTCGCATGAGAGATGCACCATGATTCATTGCTATGAATGATGCCGTGAGCTAATGGAGCAGATAGAAGAAGTTGACTATAGTCCGATTCTTGGAATCCAAGGCAATATTGGAAAATTGAATCGACTATTTTGGGAACTCGAGCAGGAAGAGTTTCCAATCTTGGATGACTATAGAATCGGAGCATTGATTCGTTCATTACCAAGGCATGCGAGAGAAGTTGCACACCAGATATGGGGGCGCCATGAATGTCGTATCTCATATGTTGAGTTATGTAAGCAGCTACTTCGCCATGAGTTTCCAGAGAATCTAGAAGATTCTGAGGAGGACTGATAAGTATCATTTTATTGATCAATTTAGATGCTAAAATCTGTGTTTGACCCATATTTTACTTGCGTAATTGTGGATTTACTCTAGGTTCTAGGATTTACATTCATTTTGGACCTAATTGCAAATTTGGATATATTCGAACTGTTTTGTCACTAAATTGTTAATCTACTTTTGTAGGCTTGGAAGGATCGTGGACCTAGATCATGTTGGGTCAAAGTTGAGTCAAAAGTGGACTGGATCAAGTGATCAAGCGTTGACTAATATGGACCGTCCGATGCAAAAATGGCTAGATCTAGGCCATCTGAGAACTCCTAATCAATCTGAACTGGGATTAAGGTTAATCAAGAACTTGGATCAAGATCTGAATGTTTCATCCAAATCAGAGATCATCTGGCCGCCAGATCAAGCTCAGGAGGATCTAGATCGTCCATTTAAGGATCAAGGTGATCTGAACCATCCGTTGCAAATCTGGAAGATCCGAGCCACTGAGAGATAGATCCTGACCCTTGATCAAGATCTGGGAAGTTTGATCCAAATCAGACAAAGATCAGCCGTTGGATGGAATTGAAATGATCTCATCCGTTCACTGTGAAACTATATTAACCGCACTCTGCTCCCGATCTCTCTGTCGCGTCTTCGCTATTTGCTTCCAGTTCTTGCGTTTCTTCGTTTCTTTTGCGATTTCTTCCATCTGAAGGCGTGGCCATCTCGATCACAACCGTGGAACACGATTTGGATCATTGGGAGAAGGTTTCCATTGAAAGTCAAGCTCGGATTTGCCTCGGAATAGGGGATGATTGAGGGTTTCGTCAGTTTCTGTGATCTGATCAATTTGATCGCGATCGTGTGCCAATCTCTTCAATCGGAGCTATCTGAAGGGTCTTCTGATACACTTTGATCATCACCAAAGCTTCATCGCATTTGTACATCGCGAGATCAAGGAGATCGGATTGGTTTTCTCCAGCCCAGTGCGATCTGTGAGCGAGTCAAAATTGAAGCTGTTTCCCATTGATTTGCGGAGCTGAAGGGGTTCTTGGCTTGCTCTTGTGTGACGGCAAGGGGATCGTGAGCCCAGGGAATGATCGAGACTTAGTTTCTTACGGAATTTCAATTCGTTAGCTGTAACTTCCATTTCTGCAATTTGTTTCATTTCTGCATTTGTATCAGCTGATTCAGTTTCATTGTCTGAATTGTTTCTGCCTCGGTTAGGGTTAAATTCTGCAAGTAGTTAGCTAGTGAGCTTGTTTACTGAACAATTGTCCCAATTTCAGTTTGATTCATGAATTAGTTTCTTATGTTTCAACTTGTAGCTGCGTACCAGTCATTTAAGTTTCAGTGTTTCAGTTTTGCATGTTGCGTATCAAATTTTCTCCTTTGTATCAGTTTTAAATTTGATGTCCTAATTCTTGTATCAAGTGAGCTTAGTTGTTCTTTTTGAATTCACTTTGAAGATTGTCTCATTTGCATAACAATCAATTTAGATTTTTGAAACTCTGTTCAGCCGTTGCATAACATCCATCCCTGCGGGTCAACTTTAGTCCCAGTTCTGCAAGATTTTAGTTGTAGCTTTCTTATGTTTGCGTCAGTAAATTTAGATCTTATACATCTTGTTTGACACTAGATTATACACTCAAACCTAGATTGCCTTGCGTGTTTGTTCTGCAAATGAGCTGTACTGCATTTCTGAAATCTGCTTCTGCCTTAGACATTTCTGAATTGATTTAGATTTTGTTACTGCATTTCTTCTTTTAGACCTGCATAACAGTTCACTGTTAGCTTACATTTCCAAGCTGAATTTGATTGGTTGCGTTTCTGAATCTGTCAGGTTATATTTCTGCATTTAGCATAAATTTTTGGCACATGAGTTTCTTCTTCTTTGTATCAAGTTGTTTCATTTTCTCCACTTTGTATCAAGAAAAGTTTTGGCAATGATAGATACCAAATTAAGTGCAATTTTCAGTGTGTTAGTGAGTTGGAAGTCAGTTTGTTTCATGTATGGCTTGTGTCTAAATGTCAACTTTCATTTCGGCATTAGTATTAAGTTTCAAGTTTGCAAGTAGGTTTTAAATGTTTGGCATTAATTCAATTGCAAATTTTAGCATTGTTTTGATTCACTTGCTTAGTATTTCGCTGCAATTTAATTCAGAGATAGTTTTCCAATTTTAGATAAGTTGCCTTGGTTAGTTAGATTTCCTATAGGGTAAGTCCTTAATTTCTATTCCCTTGTTTAGTTCACTTAGTTAATTTTTCCTTCCTTTTCATTGCATTTTCTTGTCTATTTGAAACCAAACACCAGATTTAATTTGAAACCCCAAAAAATATTAACGACACATAAATTCAAGCTCGAGTCAAACCATCTCAACTAGCCCTAGGAAAAATATGACCTGTGGCCCCTTTACTACATTTTATTCATTGATAGCAAAAGGGTTTCCAGCTTTACAAATATTCTAAATTTGAGACCCACATTCGTGACAGCTCTTTTGGGTCCATCAAGCACTCAGAACAAGATCCTGAAGATCCTGAAATATTTGAGGAAGATCCTGAAATATTTGAGGAAGATCCTGAAATATATAAGGAAGATCTTGAAATATATGAGGAAGATCCTGAAATGTATGAGGAATATCCTGAAATGTTTGAGGAAGATGTTGAAATGCCTGAGGAAAACCCTAAAATATTTGAGGATGATCCTGATATTGAAATGATCGAGGAAGATCCTGAAGTATTTGAGGAAGATCCGATAGAATCTGTGGAAAATCGTGAGACTGGCCGATTTGAGATAAACAAGAGAGTGATAACCACTGCCATAATATTTTTTATTATGGGAGTAATGTCGGCTTATCTAGTTTATTAAATTCTGTTGTTATGTTTGTTGTGTACGAACTTATTAAGCCTATTTAATAAAGTTATGTTATGTGATAACTGACTTGTCAATGATTAGTTCATTATATGATTAGTTCATATTCAATGATTAGTTCATTTAAATGATTAGTTCATTATATGATTAGTTCATATTCAAGACAAATGATTAGTTCGTTTAATGGGATGTATATAATATAATTGATCAATGTTAATTAGATTGGATTATATGAATGATGAGTAGAAACGTAGTTATCACTTGATTTCGTAAACCAAGTCAAGTTTACATTGAGTCAATCAAAAATTATGTACAGATAATATACACTGAATTAATGAATAATATGTTTATTTATGATAGATCATGGCAACTAAGAACATCATAGCCGAACTGAACAAGGGAGAGAAATTATATGGGGATAACTATAAAATATGACATCTCAAGATAGAATATGTTCTTGAGGAACAAGAAGTTCTGTAGGCTGTAAATCAGTTCATGGTAGAACTTGTTGTTGGTTCAACTGCACAGTATAGACTCGATCTAGATGGCTATAAGGCATGGAAAAAAAAGGACTCCACTGCTAAGGGGATATTGATAAGTTCAATGGTAGACGACCTGGTATTTGAGTATGAGCCACTACCATCAGCTCGTGTCGTCTTGGTAGCCCTGAGAGAGAAATATAGTGGATTTAGTATAAGCAAGCTTCGCCAACTAACAATTAAGTTTGACAGTTGTAAAAAATGCCCGAATGTTACAATGACCCAACATCTAAGAGAAATGGGGAATATGATTCGGAAACTTAAGGCTGCTGGTAATGAGTTGATCGATGAACAACAGGTTCAAGCAGTTATTCGTTCCCTTCCTGATTCTTGGGAAACAATGAAACAGAACCTTACTCACAGTGAGAGTATCAAGACTTTCATTGATGTCTCACGCTATATTGAACTGGAGGCGGAGAGAATAGAATCCGCAAGGATTTCTGAACAAGCTTTTGTAGCTGAAGGTTCTGGATCCAAGAATAAGAAAAGATGGTTCAAGAAAGGAAAGAGTATGGGAAAAGAAGCTGGTGCTACTACTGTGCAAGACCCAATCAAGAAGAAAGGAAAGAAGTATGGAAAGAAACCTAAAAGCAAGCTAACTTGCTACAACTGTGGCAAGAAAGGCCATTTTGCTCGGGAGTGTACTGAGCCGAAAAAGGTAAATCCATGCTTGTCTTTTTTTCATGAGCTTTATGTTGCTAGTTCAGTGTTGTTAGCTGATTCTTATCCTTTGTAGATTATAGATTCAGTAGCAATGAACCATGTAGCTCGTGATCGAGCTACGTACGTGGAGTACCGTCACGTACTAGCTGGCAATAAGTGGATATACGTGGGAAACAATGCAAGAATTGAAATCAAAGGAATTGAGACTTGCAAACTCAACCTTCGTGGTGGGCGTACATTGTTTTTGCATGATGTCCTGTATGCTCCTGAGATTCGACGGAATCTGATTTCTGTTAATTGTCTTCTTGAATTGGGTTACTGTTTGAACTTTTACAGTCGTTGTGTAGAACTTAAAATTGACTCTGTGTTAATTGGATATGGTTATGTATCAAACGGTTTCATGGTTCTTGATGTAGAACCAGATGTTAATTGTGGAAATAATGGTTGTTTTTCAAACATTGCTCTTACTAGTGATGCTGATGTTAATGATGAAGTTTGGCATGCTAGATTGGGACATATAGGACAAGAAAGAATGAATAGATTAGCAAGAGAGGGTCTGCTCGGCACTCGTGCTAAAGTTGACTTGTCTATATGTGAGCATTGTCTTGTTGGAAAAGCAACTAGGAAACCGTTTGGTAAGACAATTAGGGCTGAATCACCATTGCAAATGATTCATTCGGATATTTGTGGTCCGATGAACATGAAGGCTAGACATGGTAGTTCATATTTCATTACATTTATTGATGACTTCACACGTTTTGGACATGTGTATTTGATTTCTCATAAATCTGAAGTATTAGATTGCTTTAATCGTTATTTTAACGAAGTTGAGAATCAATTGGAACGTAAGGTTAAAACCTTACGTACTGACTGTAGAGGTGAATATTTGTCTGATTCGTTCAAAATAATATGTAATGAGAAAGGGATTATTAGACAATTAACTATCCCTGGGACTCCACAGCAAAATGGTGTTGCTGAAAAAAGAAATCGAACTCTTCTTGAAATGGTTAGGTCGATGATAGCTCAAGCTAATTTGCCTATTTCCTATTGGGGAGATGCATTATTGGCAGCAACCTACATACTTAACCGAGTGCCTTCTAAATCTGTTCCATCTACTCCATATGAACTTTGGACAGGCAGAAAACCAGATTTAAGTAATCTGAGGCCATGGGGGTCAGCTGCTTATATTCATGATAAGACTCACAAATATAGAAAATTAGGACCCAGGGGTAGGAAGTGTATCTTTGTAAGATATTCTGATACCTCTAAGGGTTATGTTTTTATTGGTGAGTAACAAGATGGATCCATCTCTGAAATTGAGTCAAGTGATGCTACTTTTCTCGAAATTGAGTTCCCAACAAGAGGTGAAGTTGATAAATCAACTCCTCTATTTGCAATAGAGGAGGAGGATACTGTTCTTCTATCAACGAATCAGGAATCATAGGGGATACCTGAATCTAGTCAACCTAGTGGGAGTAAATGGCCTATAAATGAATTAGTTTCTCAACAGTCAAACCTACGAAGAAGTAATCGTAAGATTATTCCTCGGAGAAGGTTTGACATTGAAAATGAGGCATTAATGATTCTCCCAGTTGATGATGAAGAACCTCGAACGGTTGAGGAAGCATTGAAATGCTCAGTTAAGGAGAAATGGAAAGTTGCATTGGATGAAGAAATGGAGTCCATGAGAAAGAATCAAGTTTGGGATTTAGTCGATCTTCCTTCGGGCCGCAAGGCTATTGGGAATAAGTGGATTCTCAAAATTAAGAGGAAAACGAATGGGTCGATTAATCGATACAAAGCTCGTTTGGTTGCAAAAGGATATACCCAAATGGAGGGTATTGATTTTGAAGAGACATTTGTTGGTGCAGGCAACACCTAAGTCGAACCTGGGTTTTGATATTGGCAAAGGGTTCAAAAGTTAAGATATTATTGTGATCTAATGTGCTCATTGAGTGTGCAGAACGAAGTCCTGGCGAAGGGCTGCTGGGCACCTAGCGAAGGACTGCTAGGCATCGAAACCCTGAGACCTGGCGAAGGACTGCTGGGCACCTGGCGAAGGGCAGCTAGGAGTCTAAGACCTGGCGAAGGACTGCTAAGCACCTGACGAAGGACAGCTTGGTACCGAAGACCTGGCTAAGGGATGCTAGGCACCTAGCGAAGGACTGCTGGGTAAAAGTCCAACTGGAGGAGCTGGATGGAAAAAGGTAAACTCTCCTAAGAGGAGTAGGTGAGGGTGCGTTCCCCGTCGAGGGAACAGTAGGCGTCGGTTCGACCTAGGGTTCCATTTGGGAGACCCGAAGTCAGAACCAAGACATCTTAGGTTGTATAAACCTAACAATTCTTGCCTTGTTTGTTGTGGAACTAACCTTGGATGCAGGGACCAAAGGAACGTGTTTCTGCAGCCTAGAATGCTCCAAAGGAGAGGGGCAGCAGCTGGGCTAGGCGCCCGGGAGGTCCCGGGCGCCCAAGGTCAAAGCCAAACGAACAAGCTAAGCATGAATTGCAAGAATCGCTTCGGAAGCTTACTGGGCCAGGCGCCCTCAAGCTCCCGGGCGCCCTGGATGCCTCGGGCGCCCCGGGTCCAAGACAAAACAAGTGATCGAAACGGAAGCCAGCAGACCAAGTCAACTGGGGCACCCCCAGTGTCCCGGGCGCTCCCGTCAGCTCCAAGCCCGATTCTGGAGGGATAAGCGCTGACCGAGCTTCTGATGAGAGTTCTCAGATCCAAAGGCACGTGTCAGGCACCCCCAGCATCCCGGGCGCCCCCAGGAGTGCTATAAAAGGGGCTCGACCCCTAAGGATTCAGAATCAACTTTTCCAACGCCTCTATGCTCTTCGACTCAAGCGCTCTACTCTGGAAACCTCCAATCTCGAGATTCAAGCGCCGATGACGACCCTCTGCACTGAAGTACGATCCCCACCGGGCGTCGGTAACGAAGAGTATAACTGTTCTTTTGACTGCACCATTACTGTACAAATCTTTGTAAAAACTTGCACGATTATAGAATTGCCCGCAGTAAATGGTCAAGAACCGTAGGCCTTGGAGTAGGAGCTGACCGCGACTCCGAACCAAGTAAAAATCCTTGTGTTCGTGCCTGTTTTGTTTTAATTTTCCGCTACGCATTCTCTTTTTTAATCCCAAACGTTTTCACGATATTCACCCCCCCCTCTATCGTGTTTTCTCGATCCAACAATATTCTCCCCAGTTGTGAAGTTTGTGTCAATAAGAGTCATCCTAGCTATAGTAGCACATTTTGACTTATAATTACATCAAATGGATGTAAAGATAACTTTCCTTAATGGTAATCTTGACGAAGAAATTTATATGACACAACCAGAAGGTTATATAGCTGAGGGCCAAAAGAATAAAGTATGTAGACTTAAGAAGTGTATGTATGGGCTAAAGCAAGCGTCAAGGCAATGGAACATAAGATTCAATGAAGTCATTTTGTCTTATGGTTTCGAAATGATCAATGAGGATCATTGTGTTTACCTAAGGAAGGATAAAGGAAAGTTTGTCATTTTATCATTATATGTTGATGATATGCTAGTACCTGGAAGTGACCTAAAAGTTGTGATTGAAGTCAAGTCTTGGCTTTCATCAAAATTTGACATAATAGACATGGGAGAAGCTGAGTATATCATAGGAGTACGGATCATTCGTGATCGATCAAAAAGACTTTTGGGTTTGTCCCAAGAGGCTTATATCACTAAGATACTACAACACTTCAATATGTTTGATTGCAAAGTTGAACAAACACCTACAGCGAAAGGTGTTGTTCTGAGCAAAAGTATGTCTCCCAAGACTCTTGAAGAGATAGCCGAGATGAAGAAAAGACCATATACTAGTGCCATTGGTTTGATGTACACTATGTTGTGTACTCGTCCTGATATAAGCTATGTTGTTGGCTTAGTTAGTCATTTCTAGTCAAACCCAGGATCGAGACACTGGAAAGCAGTAAAAACGATATTCAGATTTCTCAAAGGACAATAGATTATTGTCTCTGCTTCCAAGGATCAAAGCTAAGCTTGAAGGGCTATGCAGATGCAGATTGGGCAGGGGACCTTGACGACAGAAAACCCACATTTGGCTATATTTTTTTGCTGAATGGAGGTGTCATTTCATGGAACAGTAAGAAATAGGCTTGTGTAGCACTGTCGACAATGGAGGCTAAGTATGTAGCTTGTGCAACGGCTGTACAAGAAGCTGTCTGGTTGAGAAGGTTCCTAAAGCATCTAAATATTGCTGAGGACAGTGGGAGTCCTGTTACAATGTATTGTGACAATCAAGCTGCTATAGCTTTTTCCAAAGATCCTAAATATCATAGCAAAAGTAAGCACATAGAAATTAAATACAATTTTGTAAGGGATATTATTGACAAGAAAAAGATAATTCTTGAGTACATCCCTACACGAGCGATGCTTGTAGATCCTTTTACTAAGCCATTGACTAAAGAGTCATTTCATGGATATGTAAGTCTTTGGGACTAGCAAGATGTAACACATTGTAAAGACTATTATATATATGAAATGTCATGATCTATTCAGTGTAAATGTATATGTTACATTTGGATAAAAGTCTCGATGAGCATGTTGGCAGGCTGAGATTGGTCCACCCACATGGACAATCGTCTCTATTTGTTGAGTATAAATAGAGGTAAGACTATTACATATGAGACAACTTATGTAGTTGTGAATAGAGACATACTCATAAGTTAATGTCGCCTTGATTTTTGTATCAAGATGAGATCATTTATGTAATGATCGAAGTAAATGCACCCACCATTTACTAAACATGTTTAAGACCAGATTGGAATTCATAAGTTGAATTTGGATTAGACGTTAGGTATGTCTAGATCGAAATCTATACGATGTTAAATATTTGAGAAAAACATGCACTCTTTAAAGTAAAGAGAAAAACATCGTAGCATGTGATTCATACCACATGTGCTATAGCGACAATAAGGGTAGTAGGAGAATAGATCCCTGCTTCTCTACTATGTGAGACTCTTGAGATTATAAGTCAATCTCAATATTACCCTAAGTGACTTTTTAGCTGTCTACTTGAAGTTTTAATCAGTGACTGCTACTTTAGTGTGTATCCTATTGGCTATGGATGATTCGGTCTATGGAGCATAACTAGGAAAGCGACTGATTAGAATGAATAGATTCTAGCTGAAAAGAAAGAGTAAAATTGATTTACATCTGAAATACTTATTCACTGGTTGACCAGTTACATTTTTTGTTAAGTACTTAAAAATGTAATTGTGAATAAATGTATTATTTTTGAGATGTTGAACATGCTCTTGACATGGTTGTCATATGAGGGATTAGAGATGTTCATATTGATGTAAATATTTAATCTGGGGTAAATGCAAGTTATTGATGTCTCTGATTAGTTCTATAGAGCAGCTAAGTTAAGTGTAACAACTTTCTTAGCGGTAATTGCTCAGTGTGCTTGCTGTCGCACGAACCATTTTCCCTGGAGTATGAATTGAATGTTCCTATATGGTCTTTGTGACTTTCTTACATGGTCTTAGTGACTGGATGACCTATATGGATAGAATTGGACGAGTGGGAAATGTTGGTGTTACAAAAGTTACAGGAAGAAGAGCACCTCTTCCTCTTCATCTTCCAACGTTTAATACCTCTATTGATGGAGGTAGAGGAAGAGACTTCTTCCTCTTATAAAAATGCGTCCAAATGCAATCCATCAAGGTAATATACGAAGAAGAAGAACATGAGCATTCCTCGAGTGGGATTTGGTTTGTGGCTGATTGGGATTAGTCCTCGGTGATTGTTCTCGTGACAGCAAGCGATCAGAAGAAACAGCGGAAAAAGGAGATCACTGTAAGTATGATTTACTTGTAATCAACTCATGCTTAATATCTAATAAAGACATCATCACTAGACACACCCATTCACTGAAGCTTCAGATACAAAAATACTTCTTCATAGCTAGCTGGAATAGGCAACCAGAGGGTCCATTGGAGCAGGAGTTGGATGGGATGCAGGACACCTTTAGGAGGATGGTGATGATGTCCATGGAGCTCTACTAGATACCACCTTTTATGAGAGTGTAGAGGAGAGATGAGGGGAGAGGACACATTAGAGAGAGCCATGTTGTGGATATAGAGATAGTGGGTGAGAGAGGCTTTTTGCGATGGGAGTGATCTATAGGTGAATAGATTCACCTTGGAATGATCTATCTAGTTCTCAACAAACGTCTTGTGGTAAAGGCATGTCAAATGCATTTATGGATGGGGCTTTGCCAAAAAGCCATGAGGATGAATAGACCCACCAGAAAGGTCTATGTAGTCTACAACAAATGGCTCACGGTAAAGACTTCTCAAATCTTTTTATGGCTACGACTTTGCTAAAAAGCCTATAAGGGTGAATACACCCACCAAAAATGTTTATCTAGCCCGCAACTAACTGAAGGTCATGGATTTGGAGGCGCGCATGGGAAACCTCTCCATATCCACAGATTAAAACTTAATCCGAATGGAGACCTATTTCCCAAACGACCGTCTCATCATCGTGCTAACCAATTCAAGCGATCGTTTGAACAACCAAGTTGTTCTAGCGATCAATCTCGTCCAACCGATTAGCTACAGAATCGACGATGAGTGGATCGCCGGTTTTTGTGTTTATCATCAGGGTCCAAGACAATTAATTATCATAATTAATTAACAAATACTTAACAATAATGATAATTAATTAACCACATGAAATGATAGAATCAAATAAGATCAAAGGAACTATAAGAGAAGTTATTCCTTCCCATTTACCTCACGATCTTCTATTGTATGACCCTCCCCTTCTTGGACGTCGTGTGGGCGATGATCTACCAAGAACCGAAGTAATCAAAGCTCCAATCTTCTTCTCCTTTGCATGCGCCAAACCCTAACACCATGCAAGGTATGGCGCCGGCCAACTCTTCTTCACCTCCCTTGCGCCGCCAGCCACTCCAAGAGCTCCAAGGTGCGCCGACCACAAGGTAACCAAGAAGAAGATTGAAAGGAAGATGAAGAAGTAGAAGAGGAAGAAGAAGACCACTCCTTCTTCCTCGAAACCCTTAGCTACCGACTCCTATCCTTCTCCCTTGCTCACTGTCGGTCACCTTGAAGCAAGGTGGTGCCGCTTCCTCTTCCTACAACTGCTGCCGTGCACCCTAGGGAAAAAAGGAGGAAAAGGATGTAGAGAAGATGAAGAAACGGTTGGTCTCTTCCTTCTCCAAGCCTTGTGCCACCTCCTATTCCTTCCTAGTTCCGCCGGCCACAATTGACCTAGGAGAGAGAGAGGAAGAGAAGAGAGAAAAGTGAGGCCTAGGGTTTGTTGTGTGTTGGATGCCTTGGTCTCATGACACCATGGGGTATATATAGGGCTACAATAGGGACCATGAGGAGGAGTTGAGTCCACCTAATGGATCAAGGCTCAATCCATTAATGAAGATACATTCCACTAAAGGATCCTCATTGATCTACCTCACCAACCCCCATATTTAAATATGGGCTCCATCTATTATGAGTACAAGTATCTCCCCGTGTTTAAGATATAGAATGTTCGTTAATTAATTAAATTACTGGCAATTTAATTAATTAACATCTAACTCCTTGAGTAGTACCACTCAACCTTATCATCATGTCGGACCAAGTCCACCTGCAGGATTTAACATGAGAACCTTATGAGCTCCTCAAGGGGACATCATCAACCCAACTCACTAGGACACGGTTTCCTTCTACTGGGCCTATCAATTTAACAGAATAAATCTCTCCCATTGGTAAACAAGAAAATAAATACTAAGTACATGTGCCCGTTATTATATCGGGATTAAGAGCATGTACTCCATAATAACTGAGGTCTGATTCAATTATTAAGTCTGTATAAATTGAATCAACTCATGTCGGTCCTGCTCAATGCACACAAAGTGCACTAGTGTAATTCTATGGTCAAGATAAACCAATACCAAATTACACTATAACCATCCCGATGGGTTGTCCAACTCCATCTCGGTTGTGAGCCTCTACTTATACTCTACAAGGAACTGATAACATATTTTCTGTATGACACCACACACTATGTTATCTACAGTATAAAGTATTAGACAATATGTATATGTTGGTGCAAGTTGCATCAATGATGTTCTCCTTTATGTGTTTTAATGTTTGACAATGTACTTAAGTCAGTAAAATGTTGAACAGACAAAGGGGAGCGAAGGAGAAGTAACCTAAGCCTGAGAAAAGTCCTAGTTAAGCTAGGCTCTGGCGAAGGGCTGCCAGAACGAAAAAGACCTAGCGAAGGGCTGCTAGGCTCTGGCGAAGGGTTGCCAGAAAGAAAAGACCTAGCGAAGGGCTGCTAGGCACCTGACGAAGGGCTGTCAGGAAAATAAGTCCTAGCGAAGGGCTGCTGGGCACCTGACGAAGGGCTGTCAGGGAAACAAGACCTAGCGAAGGGCTGCTAGGCACCAAGCGAAGGGATGCTTGGTATCCAAGACCTAGCGAAGGGTGGCTAGGCAAAAGTCCACCCGAAGGACCGGGCGGCAACCGTCTCCTGAAAGGAGTAGGTGAAGGGCGCGTTCCCGGGGATGGGAACTTGTGCCGGTTCGACCTAGGGTTTCGTGCAAATCCGAAGTCCGAACCAAGTCCTTAAGGCTAACATCACATGTATCTATGCTTTGTGTTTGTGTATCTTGCAGGTATCAAGAACCGGAGACAAAGCAGGTAAACTAGACAAAAATTGGTGTTGCAGGCTTTAAGGGGGGCGCCCCCAGCAAGGGGGGCGCCCCCAGGCAGTAGTAAAGAAGCAGGTTTCGTAAAGCAGGGTGACAGGTGTCAACCGGGGCGCCCGGAGCGTCCGGGGCGCCCGGATTAGCAGCTGTTTTGCTATTTCGAAGCCAGAACACAGGATAAGCCTCCACGGGGGCGCCCGAAGCATCCGGGGCGCCCTGGTCAAAGGTCTTATCCCCTGCGACGAGGTAGGCGCAAGGATAAGCTTTGACCGAGTCTTCCGGGGCGCCCCCGTCGACCAGGGCGCCCCCAGGAGGGCTATAAAAGGGGCTTCGACCCCTCTTCTTCGAACACACTTCCTAACTTCGAATCTGTTCATTCCGACTGACGACAACGCGCTAAAGACGAGGTTCTGCGACCGGGAGACTCCAGGAGGAAGTGCGCGGCACTTCGGAGGTCCAGATCGGCCGAGCTTCACATCTTTGTTTGGTTTGCAATTAATTTACAACATTACTTTTCTATACTTCTGTTTGTAAAAATTGCACTGTAAGTCGGGTTTCTCCGCCTCCGGAAATTCCGGAAAGGAGACTACTAGTGGACTCAACGCCGAGTACATAGGCCTTGGACGTACTGACCCTGGGGGGTTGGGAACCAAGTAAATAAACCTGCTGTGTCCCCTGTTTTGTTTTCTTTTGTTTTATTTTTTATGTTTCCGCTGCACTAACGCTCTGAGTCCAGAAGTCTTACGAAAGATTTACGAAAGTTTTCACGATCGATATTCACCCCCCCTCTATCGACGGCACCGGTCCTACAAGTGGTATCAGAGCCGAGCCGCTCTTCACCGGACTAACCGCCGACGGAGCAACAACGCCAGGAGTTGAGGGGGAGCCCAGGGGTGAATCAGGTACATTTTTTTTTAAATGTCTAATTTTAAATCGCATATTATTTGTTTCACATGCAGGGAGAGAGGGCACTACAAAAATCAGTGCCCTACTCGTAAGAATCGGTCTACATCACCGGCGCCACAGGGGATACCAGCGCCAGAGATCCGGAAAAACAAAAATCACATCAGATGCTTCAAATGTGAGAAATACGGGCACTACAAAAACAAGTGTCCGGCGAAGGTACGTAAGATTTACGTTCCAAAAGTTTTACAATTTCCTGCACTGTCTTTAGATAATTCAGTCAATTTTTCTACTAAATTAAATTTACTGCATAGTAGATTAAATATTTTGCATGAAAAATTAGAAAATACGGATATGATTAACATATCCAAAATTAACTATTTAATTATTAATACCAATTCAATAATTGCGAAAATTAACTCTGATATTAAATCTAAAATAAAATCTGGAAATCCTTTAGATAATTACAAATTCAAATTTAAAAATCCGTTGTACAAATCTGAATTTGAGTCTGAAAATATTAAGGATAATCCAGAAAATAATCCTGAAAATATTAAGGATAATCCAGAAAATAATCCTGAAAATATTAAGGATAATCCAGAAAATAATCCTGAAAATGTTCCAGAAATTAAATCTGAAAATCTTAAGGATAATCTAGAGATTAACTCTGAATTTCTGGAAAATATTGAAGATATGTCTGAAGATAACTCTGAGAATAATTTTGAAAATAATATTCTCCTAGATAATAATTTAATTATAGATAATTATTATGAAACCTTAATTAGTGGCCCAATTTACTCCACCTACTGTAAGGATATTGAAAAATCAAATCTTAAAGAGGATATGGAACTATCTAAGATAAAGGCCATAATAAATAAAAATTACAAAAATTCAAATAAATCAAAATTATTAGAAAAACTTGAAAAGAAAGATAAAACTGAAGAAGAAATTTTTGAAATAATGAAAATGATGAATTTAAACCCACAATTATTAGTTAATCATTGTAACCTTAAAAAAAATTAAATTAAATCCTAATTCGAAATTAAATTAATTTCAAATTAAATCTTAATTAATTTCGAATTAAATCTTAATTATTTTAAATTAAATCTTAACTAAATCCTAATTATTTTAAATTAAATCTTAACTAAATCCTAATTATTTTAAATTAAATCTTAACTAAATCCTAATTAAATTCAAATTAAATCTTAATTAAATTAAATTAAAATTCAAATTAAATCTTAATTAATTTCGAATTAAATCTTAATTATTTTAAATTAAATCTTAATTAAATCCTAATTAAAATTCAAATTAAATCATAATTAAATCCAAATTAAATTCAAATTAAATTCAAATTAAATTAAATTAAAATTCAAATTAAATTTAACTATATCCTAATTAAATTCAATTAAATGTGAATTAATTCAAATAATTCAATTAAATTCAATTAAATGTGAATTAATTCAAATAATTCAATTAATTTAATTAAATTCGAATTAATTCAAATAATTCAATTAAATTCAATTAAATGTGAATTAATTCAAATAATTCAATTAAATTCGAATTAATTCAAATAATTCAATTAAATTCGAATTAATTCAAATAATTCAATTAAATTCGAATTAAATCAAATAATTCAATTAAATTCAATTAAATTCGAATTAATTTAAATAATTCAATTAAATTCGAATTTAAATTCAAATAATTCAATTATAATTCGAATTTAAACCTAAATCTTAATTAATCAATTTAATTCAATTAAATCTTAATTAAATCAATTTAATTCAATTAAACTTCAATTAAATCAATTTAATTCAATTATACTTCAACTAAATACAATTAAAATCTTAAATCACTTAAACCTGAACCAAACTAAAACCTTACCCAAACCGCAACAATTAAATCAATAAAATCAAATATGTCAAAGTGGGTTGACATATTCGCAGGTTCACACGATATGTATCAAATCGAGAATTTGATACATTTTTAGAAACAAAAATAAAATGCCTTGACTTGTTTGACTCATGCATAATCGTCATGCCATGCATTTGCTACTTTCTTTAAAATATATGACATGTCATTCATATTTAATTTTTATGCATAATTTAGAAAGGTTATAAGAAAAAGATAATTGAAATTTGGCAACATAGTATTGGGAGGAGGTGAGATGATAGTACGTTGGGGAAACCAACTCTAATAAGATCAAGTCTACTTGGTCTCTTTAGACTGGTGAAACCAGCCGAAGCTACCGATCCAAGACCCAAGCTAGTTAGACCAGAAAATGACCTAACTTAATTTGAAAATGAAATTTCATTAAAAGGCTTTGTCAAGGAAAGGGTGGATGATCCCATAAGGCTACGGCCAAAGAAGGCCTAGTGCCTCGCCAAGACCTGGAAGCCAATTTCTGAAATTCAAATTCAAATTGTCTTTTGTCAAATTCGAATCTAACACAAATTTCAATTAAATCTTAGATTTAATAATTTATGGAAAATGATTCAAGCATCTCACAATACACCTATAAGGCAATCATGCTTGTTGTTTTGATATATCTAAAATGGGTGAGATGTTAAGGACTAATGAATTGAAAAATATTTTTCAAAATTGTTTTTCAAAATTGTTAGAATATTTTCCTAAAAATATATTTTTCAAAATAGAGCTTTAACATAATAATGTTTTTATGGAATTCATACTTGTCTGATTGATTATATATATTACACATTTTTCAAAAAAGGTATATTGTTTTCAAAAATTGATTGACTCACGCAATTAGACACAAGCCTCTTAGGACAACACTAAAGTTCCTTAGGGCACTTAGATAGAGTCAAACGGCATTAATGCAGGGGGAGTGCTTTTCATATTTTTCAAACTGCACTTTAAAAACATTACTATTATTTGAAAATATCTTTTTGAAAATCATGCTTTAATCATTATCACTTGTGGCTCTTCGAAAAAGATTTTACCTATTGCAAAAATCAAATGTTTACCTGTTCTTTTGATTCTGATAAACCCTAAAGACACAGAGGAAGGTCCACTTCTTAATCTAAAAAGGACTCCTAGGATGTGTCAGATTTAGGGGGAGTCTGAGTCAAATATTTTTTCAAGTCTTAAACTATTTTTTAAAAATTATTAGAAAATTCCTTTGATTTGAGTCAAACCTTAAGACTCAAAGGAAGAGTACTTGTGGTCAACAAGCTTCCCAGGACTGAGTCAAGTTTAGGGGGAGGTCAAATTAAAAGAATTATTCAATTACATGCTTTTAAAATTCTAAAAAATCTATGCTTTTCAAAATACTATTTGTTAAAACTTGTGTGACTTATGAAATTATTTTGAAATAATGTTTACTTAGGTTGGAAAATTCCCAGGACACTTAGGAAATGTCCTTGTGGTCAACAAGGTTTCCTAGGATAGTGTCAGACTAGAAAATAGACCAAGTTAAGTAAAATATTAGATCTTCAAAATTCACACAGTTTTTCAGCACATACTTTGTGAAATATTATCATTTTTCTTAAAAATTTATAATAATATTTACTTGTTTGAAAACTTTCCAGGACACTTAGGAAATGCCCTTGTGGTCAACAAGGTTTCCTAGGATGGTGTCAGACTGGAAAAGAAACTCAATCAAGTAAAATATTTTTTTAAAAAAAAATACTTATGTCTTTCAAAACCAATATTCTTAATTTTTGAAAATAAAAATATTTTCAAATGTATTGTTAAGTACTTAATTTCAAAAAAATATACTTATATTTTTTCAAAAAGGGATTTAAATAATCTTTTAAAAGTACTTGCACTCCTTACAAATCATCTTTTCAAAGTACTTATATTTTAAACCTAGAGCATTGTTCAAATTTATGCAATTTTTTTAAAAAAAAAAAATAAAATTGCACTAAGTATTTTCAAAATAAAAATTCAAAGTTTTTTATTGTTGATGCAAGTTTTTTTGATGCATGACAAAGGGGGAGAGAGTGCTTAAGTTAGAATTTTTTTTTCAGTTAGAAATTTTTTACTCTCCCAAAACCTATACCTTTTAGTTTTTCTATCCCAAGGATAGTAATTTAGCCCCTTAAACCAATCTAACTTAAGTTATTGTCAAACATCAAAAAGGGGGAGATTGTTGGTGCAAGTTGCATCAATGATGTTCTCCTTTATGTGTTTTAATGTTTGACAATGTACTTAAGTCAGTAAAATGTTGAACAGACAAAGGGGAGCGAAGGAGAAGTAACCTAAGCCTGAGAAAAGTCCTAGTTAAGCTAGGCTCTGGCGAAGGGCTGCCAGAACGAAAAAGACCTAGCGAAGGGCTGCTAGGCTCTGGCGAAGGGTTGCCAGAAAGAAAAGACCTAGCGAAGGGCTGCTAGGCACCTGACGAAGGGCTGTCAGGAAAATAAGTCCTAGCGAAGGGCTGCTGGGCACCTGACGAAGGGCTGTCAGGGAAACAAGACCTAGCGAAGGGCTGCTAGGCACCAAGCGAAGGGATGCTTGGTATCCAAGACCTAGCGAAGGGCGGCTAGGCAAAAGTCCACCCGAAGGACCGGGCGGCAACCGTCTCCTGAAAGGAGTAGGTGAAGGGCGCGTTCCCGGGGATGGGAACTTGTGCCGGTTCGACCTAGGGTTTCGTGCAAATCCGAAGTCCGAACCAAGTCCTTAAGGCTAACATCACATGTATCTATGCTTTGTGTTTGTGTATCTTGCAGGTATCAAGAACCGGAGACAAAGCAGGTAAACTAGACAAAAATTGGTGTTGCAGGCTTTAAGGGGGGCGCCCCCAGCAAGGGGGGCGCCCCCAGGCAGTAGTAAAGAAGCAGGTTTCGTAAAGCAGGGTGACAGGTGTCAACCGGGGCGCCCGGAGCGTCCGGGGCGCCCGGATTAGCAGCTGTTTTGCTATTTCGAAGCCAGAACACAGGATAAGCCTCCACGGGGGCGCCCGAAGCATCCGGGGCGCCCTGGTCAAAGGTCTTATCCCCTGCGACGAGGTAGGCGCAAGGATAAGCTTTGACCGAGTCTTCCGGGGCGCCCCCGTCGACCAGGGCGCCCCCAGGAGGGCTATAAAAGGGGCTTCGACCCCTCTTCTTCGAACACACTTCCTAACTTCGAATCTGTTCATTCCGACTGACGACAACGCGCTAAAGACGAGGTTCTGCGACCGGGAGACTCCAGGAGGAAGTGCGCGGCACTTCGGAGGTCCAGATCGGCCGAGCTTCACATCTTTGTTTGGTTTGCAATTAATTTACAACATTACTTTTCTATACTTCTGTTTGTAAAAATTGCACTGTAAGTCGGGTTTCTCCGCCTCCGGAAATTCCGGAAAGGAGACTACTAGTGGACTCAACGCCGAGTACATAGGCCTTGGACGTACTGACCCTGGGGGGTTGGGAACCAAGTAAATAAACCTGCTGTGTCCCCTGTTTTGTTTTCTTTTGTTTTATTTTTTATGTTTCCGCTGCACTAACGCTCTGAGTCCAGAAGTCTTACGAAAGATTTACGAAAGTTTTCACGATCGATATTCACCCCCCCCTCTATCGACGGCACCGGTCCTACAGTATATACTAATATAAACATGCAAACAGTGATCTTGTGATTCTCTTTCAAAATGTAAATGTCTATATATAAAAGCAAGGTTAGTATACATCCCAATAATCTCCCACTTATACTTAAAGACTCTGCGGTCCTCACAATGCCATACATCTGACTCCCATATCCTCCACATGCCTATCAAAAGCTCTTGCTGGAAGGGCCCTAGTGAAAGAATCCTCTAAGTTTTCCTCTGATGCAATCTTGGTGACAGCAACTTCTCCTCGCTTTACGATCTCTCGTATCAGGTGGTACTTGTGCTCTATGTGTTTACTCGCCTTATGGGCATATGGTTCCTTCGAGTTTGCAACTGCACCACTATTATCACAATAAATTGTGATAGCTCTGGGCAAACCAGGAATCATATCCAAGTCTATCATGAAGTTCTTGAGCCATATAGCTTCCTTGGCCGCCTCAGAGGCGGCCACATACTCTGCTTCCATGGTGGAGTCCGTCACGCATTTCTGCTTGACACTCCTCCATACTATGGCTCCACCACCTAAATTAAACACATACCCCGAGGTAGACTTATTTTTGTCCCTATCTGATTGGAAGTTTGAATCCGTATAACCCATAGGGAGTAATTGGTCTGCTTGGTAAATCAGCATATAATTCCTAGTCCTTCTCAGATACTTCAGTAAACCCGCAGTCCAATGCCCCTATCCAAGGTTACTCTGATATCTGCTAACCATGGCCACGACAAAGCAGATATCTGGTCTCGTGCATAGCATAGCATACATGAGGCTTCCTACAGCCGAAGCATAAGGAACCGCCTTCATCTCCTCTAAGTCCTTTGATGTTTTAGGGCATATCTCCTTAGATAGAGAAACTCCATGCCTGAAAGGTAGACAACCTTTCTTGGAGTTTTCCATGCTAAAACGAGCTAGGACAGTGTCTACGTATGAAGCTTGAGATAAACACAACATCCTTTTTTGGCGATCCCTTATAACCTTGATTCCAAAGATGTGCCCTGCTTCTCCCAAGTCTTTCATATCAAACTGTTTGGACAACCATACCCTTATGTCTGATAATAGTTTGACATTGTTGCCAATGAGCAAAATATCATCTACGTATAGTACAAGAAATACCACTACGTTTCCGTCTCATCTTTTGTATACACAAGATTCATCTGGACTTTGAATAAATCTATATGACTGGATTACCTCATCAAAGCAGATGTTCCAAGATCTCGAAGCATGCTTCAATCCATAAATGAACCGATTAAGCTTACACACAAGATGCTCTTTGCCCATTGCAATGAATCCCTCTGGTTGCTTTATATAGATGGTCTCCTCAAGACTTTCGTTAAGGAAAGTTATCTTGACATCCATCTGTCATACCTCATAATCCATATGAGCAGCAATAGATAAGAGAATCCAAATAGACTTAAGCATTGCTGCCGGCGAAAAGGTCTCCTCATAATCGATATCCTCTTTCTGAGTATACCCTTTCGCAACAAGCCTAGCTTTGAAGGTCTCAACCTTACCTTCTGATCCTCTCTTTCACTTGTAGATCCACTTGCATCCAATGACTTTTACACCATTGGGTGGTTCTAATAGCTCCCAGACATGATTAGAATCCATAGATTCTATCTCAGAATTCATTGCCCTTTGCCAAGATTCCACATCTTTATCTTGGAGTTCCTCGTCATAGGTCTAGGGGTCAGGTTCATGTTCGCTAGTGACCAAGTCCGACGACTCTCCCAAGAACATGAATCTCTCAGGTTGTCTAACAACCCTCCCACTACGACGAGGTACCACCTTAGTATCTTTTGTGACACGCGGTGCAGTGCCTTGTGGTATGTCCTCCTGTACTGTTGGTACTAAAGAGGGAACTTCCCCTTTTAATTCCTCAAGAGTAATTCTACTCATGGGCTTGTGGTTCATCACATAGTTTTTCTCTAAGAATCAGGCATTCGTGCTAACGATCACCCTCTAATCCTTAGGACTATAGAATAAACCACTTATCGTTTCTCTAGGATAGCCCATGAACAAGCACACTTCTGTACGAGATTCCAACTTATCAGCACCCCCCTTCAGCACATGTGCTGGACTACCCCATATCTGAATATGTCTTAGACTAGGCTTTCGCCCAGTCCAAAATTCTGTGGGAGTAGAGGGTACTAACTTATATGGTACCAAGTTCAGTATGTACACTGTCATTTTCAGAGCATATCCCAAGAATGAATCCGGCAACTCGGAGTAACTCATCATCGATCTAACCATCTCCATAAGAGCCCTATTCCTTCGCTCTGCTACACCATTCTGTTAGGGCATACCAGGTGCAGACAATTGGGACTGAATCCCAGCCTCTGATAAGTAAATCCTAAACTCTCCCAAGAGGTATTCACAACCACGATCCTATCGTAGTGTCTTGATACTTTTACCTTGATGTTTCTCTATATCAGCCTTGAATTCTTTGAACTTATCAAAGCATTCAGACTTGCGGCGCATCAAGTAAATGTATCTATACCTTGAACAATCGTCTATAAAGGAGATGAAGTATTCAAAGCCACCTCTAGCCTGGATAGACATAGGACCACACAAATCAGAATGAACCAACTCTAACACATCTTTGGCCCTATACCCCTTGGCCTTGAAAGACTTCTTGGTCATCTTACCTTCCAAGCAAGATTCACAAGTTGGGAAGTCTTCCACCACTAATGAACCCAAGGGCCGATCAGCTATTAACCTTTGAATCCTACTAAGGTTAATATGACCAAGTCTTAGATGCCAAAGATATGTTTGGTTCATCTTCCATGGTTCTTTTCTCTTATTTTAGTTAGATGATAAGTTATTTACTTATATTCATATCGTGGGAGATTTTGGTTCTAAAGTATACAAATTGCCAACCATTGCACCTAAATAGATAATCTCTCTATTCCTTTTTATAACAACACGGTCATTAAAAGAAATAGAATACCCATCCTTTATTAATTTAGAAACTGAAACAAGGTTCTTCTTAAAAGAAGGTACATAAAGGCAATTTCTTAAAACCAAAACATTATTCCTATTAAACGATAAATAAATATCTCCCACTACAACATCCGCCACCTCCATAGCAATGCCCATGTAGACGGTAATCTCTCCATTAGCTAGTCGTCGGGTTTCCTGGAACTCCTGCAAAGAATTGCAGACATTATTAGTGGCTCCCGTATCTAAAACTAGGTACTGGTAGATAACACCGCTAAGCATGTTTCAACAACTAAACAAAAAGATATACCTTTATCTTGACGATGGCTGTAGTCTGCCTTCCAGTGTCCAGTCTGCTTGCACGTGAAGCACTTGCCTTTCGGCTTCTTCACGCCAGCCTGAGGTCCCTGAGCTCTTGCCGCCTTCTTTGCCCCACCTTGTTCCTTCTTCTTCTTGACTTTCGGCTTAGAAGTAGAATCCTTCTGAGCAACCAAAGCATGAGCACTCTGACGAAAAAGCCCCTCTGCCGCCTGGAGTTCTGTCAGAAGTTTCGCCAACGAATATGTATGTTTATTCATATTATTGTTCAGGCAAAACTGCTCAAAACTCCTAGGCAGAGACTGAAGAATGATATCGACCTGGGTTTCCACATCGATCTCCGCTCCAAGGACTTCCATCTCATTGAGATGTGCCATCATTTTAAGGACATGATCCCTCACGGGTGTCCCCTCAATCATGGTAGTTGTCATCAAATTTCTCATTGCCTCCTGCCTAGCGGCCCAATTCTGATGTCCGAAGAGTTGTTTGAGATTGAACATCATATCATAAGCAGTGGAAAAAGCCTGATGCTGATATTGTAATACATTTGACATAGATGTCAATATATAACACCGCGTCATCTCATCTGCTTTGATCCACTTCTTATAGCATTCCTTCTCCTCTTCATCAGAATTCTCGCTAGATTTTTCAGGATAGAATTCGAACAGTACAAACATGTACTCCTCAGCAGTTAGGACAATGTCCAGGTTTCGTTTCCAATCTATGTAGTTAGGGCCCGTAAGTTTATTTTCCTTAAGTATTACAGCTAGTGGGTTGAATGTCATTTTGAAACATCCTGAGAATCACAACGATCACAAATTTTAGATTTCAAAAAATATTGATTCTTCAAACAATAAATTTTAAAATCAACCAACACCTCAAAACACCGAGAATTTCGCATGCCACGATTGTGTGGATGTATACGAATTCTATATTTGTAAGAGGAGGTTTTACCCATTAATTTTATTATCTTGTCAACCTAACTTTTTGACAAATAAAATTAATAGTTGGTACCTCTTTGGCCCTACAAATAATAGTAGTGACTCCGATGGGGAGGATACTATTATTTGCATCTAAGTGTTTACCATTACACGATACTAAGAAAATTATCTCGGATTATGTGTCGACCGATGGGGAAAATCACACGCTCCTAAATAATTTTCTATAATCATGTCTAACCTAGTGATCCATAGAACAAGCTCATCCGATGGGGAGGAAGGCACTCAGAGCCGACTCGCAAGTTTGTTCGCATCACTTGTCAAATTAGTAATGGAGGTCATGGGACCCTTAGGGTCCCTCTCCCACATAGTTATCTATAATTGAAATTTTTTCATACAAGCATGACAAGCACATAAACTAAAAGCAGTAAACAAGAAAAATCTAATTTTTTAAACTATTGTGGCTTTAGTCTTCAAAATGCCTCCAGACGTGTCGCCACCTCGTCTGCTCCTCCCTACACCATGCACAAGCCACCATTGAAGGTATCTTCGAGCCGAGATAAAATGCTATTTATTTACATCCATCAATCCTATACTCTACAAAGGAGTGTACATCAAATCTAGATTGAAAGTAAACAAAAAGCGTAGCTAAACAGGTGTCGTATTTAATTACGAAAATCATATACTAAATTTAGTCTTGTTAACCTCGAGGATTCAAATATTACAACCATGCACAACCAAACACATACACATATTATTTTAGCCATATTAGTTGGAATCTCGTGCCTGCAACCAAAGAGTTAGTCTATGCACATCCTACTATTATCCGACAAAATAAAATACATGATAAACTGTAAAATGTAACCGAATCCAAAACACACAAAATGTGAAACCATTGGTTCTAATACCAATTGAATGTCGTGGATTCCGGGTCGTGCATGGGAAACCTCTCCATGTCCACGGATTAAAATTTAATCTGAATGGAGACCTATTTCCCAAACGACCATCTCATCGTCGTGTTAACCGATTCGAGCGATTGCTTGAACAACCATGTTTTTCTAGCAATCAATCTCGTCCAACCGATTAGCCGCGGAATGTAGGGTATGGCTTGGTAGTTTCCAAGACAACCACGGGGTCGTGTCTGAGAGACCTCTCTATGTCTACGGATTAAATATTTAATCCGAATAGAGACCCATCCCTCTAATGACTGACTCGTCGTCGTGATAATTAATCCAAGTTACAACTTAGCCAAAACTGAGGTTAAGGCCTTGCAACTTCCGGGTTAATTAACCATGGAAAAGACGTCGATTTGGATCTTCGATTTTTGTGTTTATCATCGGGGTCCAGTTAATTAATTATTATCTATGATGACAAATCAAAATAACTAATTATCATGCATGTAATAACGAAGCAAAGCATCATGGAACAAACAAAACATGCGATAAGAAAAATGGAGCTCGGGAGAGTTATACCTCGCCGTTTACCTCGCAGTCGTCTACCTTACAACCCTCCCCTCCTGGACGTCGTGTGGGCGACGGTCTACTAAGACATGGAGTCACCAAGACACTTGAATTAATCCTTCCTTTCTTCCTTGCCTTGCGCCAAGTCACCAAACCCTAGGGTTAGGGTTTGGCTCACCGCCGGCGGCCCTCCAAGGAAGTAATGGTGAAGCTGAGAAGAGGAGCTCTTCTCCTTCACCAAACCCCGCACCAACCTCACTATCCTCTTTCTATCTCGCGGCAACAACACCACAAGGAAGAGGAACTCACGACTCCTCCTTTTTCCGGCGACAAACACCAATGGGAGAAGTCACTCTCGTCGACGCACCACTCTTCTTCCTCCTTTACTTCCACATGCCACAACAGGAGAAGAGGACTCCTCCTTGTCCCATGCACGTTCACAGAAGAAGTTGAGGAAGAAGAGAGCGAGAAAGAAGGAGAAGAAGGGCTTCCCTACTCCTCCAACGCCGGTGTCGACTCCCTACCTTGCGCCACCAGTTTCCTTCCTTCCCAGCTCAGCCGCGCACCACCAAGGGTCGAAGTCTCCTCCTCCCTTGCTCTATGATCAATTGCGGCCTTCGGGATTAGAAGAAAGCAAGGGAAGAAGAAGAGGTCCTCTTCTTCCCTACTACCATCGGCGCCCTTAGGTTATGAGAGAAGAGAGATTAGAAAAGAGAGAGAGAGAGAGGTTATATTTATAGGGGATTAATTGGAAAACATTCCAATTAATTAGAGACTAATTCCTTTAATTAATCAAAGATTAATTCTTTAAATAATCAAAGATTATTCCCTCAATTAATCACAGATTAATTTCTTAAATAACCGACCTTGTATCATGACTCCTATGGGGTATTTATTGGGCTAAGATAGGGACCATGAGGAGGAGTTGGTTCTTGGCCCGCTAATGGATCCAAACCCGATCCATTAATGGTGATCCATTCCACTAAAGGATCCCATTGTACTTCTCACCAACCCCCATATTTTCATATGGGCTCCACCTTATTACCAGTCGTCCATCTCCCCATGTTTATGATATCAAATGCCCAATAATTAATTTAATTTACTGATATTTAAATTATTATCCTCTTGATCCTTGATTAGTACCACTCATCATTTTCATCATGCCGGACCATAGTCCACTTGCAAGATTTGATATGACGATCTTTTTGAGCTCACCAAGGGGGCATCATCATCCCGACTTACCAGGATACGGATTTTGTCAATAATCAACGGCACATCATATTATTAATATTATTTCCCAACTTACCGTACCTATCGATCTAACAGAATAGATCTCGCCCATTGGTAAATTAAAGAAATAATAATTAATAATATATGCTCGTCATTATTTAGGGATTAAGAGATCATACTCCATAATATTATCCGAGGTCTAAACCAATTTACGAAGTCAGTACAAAAATTGGATGACCTCTCTTTTGGTCCTACTCAATGCACACAAAGTACACTTGTGTAATTCTATAGTTAAGATAAACCACACCTAATTACACTACAACCATCCCGATGGTTTGTCCAACTCCATCTCGGTTGTGAGCCTCTTTCTTACACTTCGGCAAGGAACCTGATAACATGATATTCTGTGCGACACCACGCACCATGTTATCTACAATGCCAAGTCATCAGACAGTTTGTGCTCATACTAATGTAAACATGCACTGTGTGATTTTCTTATTCTCTTTAAAATGTAGATGTATCCTAACCAAAAGGCAAAACTTTTAGTATACATCCTAACAATCTCCCACTTATACTCAAAGACTTTGCTGTTTTCAAAAAACCATACATCTGACCTCTAGATCCTTCACATGCCTAAAAGCTCTCGCTACCAAGGCCTTAGTGAAATGATCCACCTAGGTCATTCTCTAATGCAATCTTGGCAACAACAGCTATTCCCCTTTTGGGTGGTACTTGCGCTCTATGTGTTTACTTGCCTTATGGACTCGTGATTCCTTCGAGTTTGCAACTGCACCGTTTTAATCACATCAAATGTGATAATTCCTAGCAAACCAGGAATCACATTAAAGTCCATCTTTGAGGACTCTGAACCATGTAGCTCTATTGGCTGCCTCGCAGCCTGCCAATTACCCAGCATCCATAGTAGGGTCCATCACGCAGACACTGCGCAACACTCTACTATGGTTCTACCTCCTAAAAGTAAACACAAAACCCAAGGGATATTCATATATGCCCCTATCTGGATTGGAATTCTGTATCCATATAACCTACAGGAAATTGGTTTGCCCGGTAAATCAGCATATAGTCCTTAGTCCTTTTCAGGCACTAATACATGCTTTTATTGCATTCCAATTTTCTTAACCTAGGTTACGCCGATATCTGTTACCCATGCCCACGGCACAACAGATATTTGGGCTCATTTCTAGCATACAAGAGACTTCCTCTAGTCGATGCTAGAGGAACCGTCCTTACCTACTCTATTGCCTTTGATAATCCAAACATATCTCTTAGATAGAGTAGCTCCAAAACTGAAAAGTGCAAAACTTTCCTTTGGAGGTATCCATGCTAGAATGAGCTAGGACAATGTTTTGTATGAAGCTTGAGATAAGCACATCATCCTTGTGTTGGTGCAGGAAGCACCATATCGAACCTTGTTTTGATATTGGCAAAGGATTCAAAGTTAAGTACTATTTGTGATCTAATGTGTTCATTGAGTGTGCAGAAAGAAGTCCTGGTGAAGGGCTGCTAGGCATCGAAACCCTAAGACCTGGCGAAGGGCTGCTAGGCACCTAGCGAAGGGCTACTAGGAGTTGAAGACCTGGCGAACGACTTCTAGGCACCTAGCGAAGGGCTGCTAGGAGTTGAAGACCTGGTGAAGGACTGCTAGGCACCTGGCGAAGGACTGCTAGGAATCGAAGACCTGGCGAAGGGCTGCTAGGCACCTGGTGAAGGATTGCCAGGAATCGAAGACCTGGCGAAGGGCTGCTAGGCACCTGGCGAAGGATTGCTGGGCAAAAGTCCAACCAGAGGAGCCGGTTGGCAAAAGGTAAATTCTCCTGAGAGGAGTAGGTGAGGATGCGTTCCCCGTCGAGGGAACAGTAGGCGTCGCTTCGACTTAGGATTCCATTTGGGAGACCCAAAGTCAGAACCAAGACAACTAAGGCTGTATAAACCTAATATTTTATTGCCTTGTTTGTTGTGGAACTAACCTTGGATGCAGGGACCAAAGGAACGTGTTTTTGCAGCTCAGAACGCCCCAAAGGAGAGGGGCAGCAGCTGGGTTAGGCGCCCGGGAGGTCCCGGGCGCCCAAGGTCAAAGCCAAACAAGCAGTTGAGCAAAGATTGCTTCGGAAGCTCACTGGGCCAGGCGTCCTCAAGCTCCCGGGCGCCCTGAGTGTCCTGGGCGCCTTGGATGCCTCGGGCGCCCTGGGTCCAAGCCAACGAAGCGATTGAAGTGAATTGAGCCGAGAAGCCAGCAGACCAAGTCAACCAGGGCGCCCCCAGTGTCCCAGGCGCCCCCGTCATCTCCGAGCTCGATTCTGGAGGGATAAGCGCTGACCGAGCTTCAGATGAGAGTTCTCGGATCGGAAGGCACGTGTCAGGCGCCCCCAGCATCCCGGGCGCCCCCAGGAGTGCTATAAAAGGGGCTCGATCCCTAAGGCTTCATAACAAACTTTTCTAACACCTCAATGCTCTTCGACTCAAGCGCTCTGCTCCGAAAATCTCCGATCTCGAGATTCTAAGCGCCGACGATGACCCTCCCCACCGAAGTACGATCCACTCCGAGCGTCGGTAACGAAGAGGAAACTTGTTCTCTTTACTGCACTATAATTGTACAATTTTTTGTAAAACTTTGCGTATTATAGAATTGCCCGCAGTAAACGGTCAAGGACCGTGGGCCTTGGAGTAGGAGCCGACCGCGACTCCGAACGAAGTAAAAATCCTTGAGTTCTGTGCATTTATTTTTAATTTCCGCTGTGTATTCTCTTTCTTCTAATCCGAAACGGTTTCATGATATTCAACCCCCCCCCTCTATCGTGTTTTCTCGATCCAACACCTTGTCTGGAGGTCCCTTAGATCTTTGATCCCTAAGGATATGTCTTACTCCTCTCAAGTCCTTCATAATTGTGTGGACAACCATACGCTTACGGCTGACAATATTTCGTCATTATTGCCAACTGACAAAATATTATCTACGTATAGTACAATAATACCACTTCATTTCTGTCACATACACAATATTATCCATCCTTTGAATCAAATCCATATAACATGATTTATCTCTTCAAAATGGATGATCCTTGTCGTAGGTCTAGGGATCTGGTTCATGTTCACTTAGGACCCAGTCCTCAGTCTCTTCAAGAACATGAGACTTCTAGGTTGAGCAACAACCCTCCCACTACGACAAGGTACCCTTTGCATATCTTTAGTGACATGAGGTGCAGTACCTTGTGGCATCTCCTCTTGTACAGTTGTTACTAAGATCGGAATGCCCCTCCAATTAATTTACTTAGAGTAGCTCTACACCTGGACTTGTGGTTTATTACATAGTCCTTTTCTCAAGAATCAGATATTCATCCCAACGAACATCCTCTGATCTTTAGGACTAATAAACCACCTTATTGTTCCCTTAGGATATCCTACGAATATATGCACTAGATTCCAACTTGTCGGTGTCTTTTTTCAGCATAAGTGTTGAACTACCCATAATCTGAATATGGCTTAGACTATGCTTTCACTTGTCCACATCTCTATGGTTTTTAAGAGACCACTGACCTAGACAGAATCAAGCATACAAACCTTCGTATCCAGGACATACCCCTTTGAACAAATTTGACTAATCTCGGAGAGGCCTATCATCTTCTTAACCAAAAACCTAATAGACTTTCTTCCATCCATACATTGCACCATACTGTTGGGGCACGCCAGGTGCAGTGAATTGAGATCAAATCTCAATTCTCTGATAAGTAAGTCCTCCAACTATCCTAGAGGTACTAGGCACCATAATCTAATCATAATGTCATAATACTTTTACTCTGATGTTTCCTCTGCATCATACTTGAACTCTTTGATCTCATCAAAGTATTCATTCTTGCAGTACATCAAGTAAATATATTTTGTCCTTTGAATAATTGTTCACAACAAAGTATTCAAAGGTACCTCTATTCTAGATAGACTTAAGGACCTACACTCATCAGAATGAATCAATTCCTATATATCTTTGGCTCTATGCCCCCAGCCTTAGAACAAACCTATTTGGTTTTGTTACTTCCCTAGTAAGAGTCAAAAGATCCTAAGGAAGACAAGTCTTTCAGAACTAATAAACCCTGAGGCCTTTTGGTTGATCACTTTTGAATCCCACTAGAGTTTAACTAACCAATCCTTAGAGACAAAAAATATATATTTGGTTTTACTTGGAAGAAACCTTTCTCTTATATTATTTAAGATGATAAACTATTAATTACATCATGGGAGCCTTTTGGTTTTATATACTAATTTCTTATCTATGTACTTCAATAGATATTCCTTCCATTCCACTTTTAACAAATAAAAGCAATAGAAGATATCTTATTCCAGAAACTGAACAAAAAGTTCTCTCCAAAAACTAAGTACAAAAGGAAATCTCTATAAATCCAAAACGATGTCATCCTATGTTAAATAGATAAAACTCCCACTGCAAAAGTCATCTCCATAGCCTCTCCATGTAGTCAGCAATATCCTCCTCAGCTAGCCGTCGGGTTTCCTAGAACCCCTGCACAAAAATGCAGATATGATTAGTGGCATCCGTATCTACCCACCAGGTACCGGTAAATATCACCGCTAAACATGTTACAACGACACAAGAAGAAAATATACCTGTGGTACTACTCTGACGATGGGGACAATCCGTCTTCCAATGTCCTGACTGCTTGCACACAAAGCACTTGCCTTTCGGCTTCTTTATGCATCCATGAGGTCCCTGTAATCCTGCTACTTTCTTTGCCTCAGATCGTTTCTTCTTCTTCTTTCCTTTCAGTTTAGAAGTAGAAACTTCTTGAGCAATGAAAGTCTGTGAACTCTAAAGTGAAACCGCCTCTGTCGTCTCGAGTTCTGTCAGAAGTTCTGCGCACGAATATGAACGCTTGTTCATATTGTAGCTTAGGCGAAACTTCTCAAAACTTCCTAGTAGAGATTGGAGGATAAGATCGACCTGGGTTTCCCTATCGATCTGAGCTCCAAGAATTTCTATCTCCTTCAGCCAAGCCATCATTTTAAGGACATGTTCCCTTATGGGCATCCCCTCAACCAAGATGGTAGTGGTCAAATTCTTCATTACCATCTGCCTAGCGGCTCGATTACTTTGACCAAAGAGTTCATTGAGTTTGGATGTTTTTTCACTGGTAATGGAAGAAGCCTGATTTTGATGACCTTCGGTCGTCTCGTCTGCTTCTAACCATTTTCTAAAATATTCAAACTTCTCTTCGGAATTAATCTCGTTAGACTTTTCGGTCAGAACTCGGCAAGATCACACTTAGGTTCCTCGGCAGTAGAGACAAAATCCATATTTAATTCCCAATCCATCTTATCACTAGAGGCATTTAATTGGTTTTCTCTTTGAATTAGGTCAAGTGGGTCTAGATCCATTTTAAAGTACCTGAGAATCACAACAATCACACACTTTAGAATTTTGAAATAAATTGACACCTCAAAATAATTTATTACAAAATCTACCAACACCTCAAACACCAAGAATTTCGCATGCCACGATGGTGTGGACGTATACGAATTCTATATTCGTGAGAGGAGGTTCTACCCATTAATTTTAATATCTTGTCATCCTAACCTTTTAACAAGTAAAATTAATAGTTGGTCCTCTTCGGCCGTACAAATAACAGTAGTGACTCCGATGGGGAGGATACTATTATTTGTATCTAAGTGTCTACCACTACACGACACCAAGAAAAATTATTTCTAATTATATGTCTTCCGATGGGGAAGTACACACGCTCGTCAATAATTTCCTATAGTCTTTTCTGACCTAGTGATCCGCAGAACAAGCCCATCCGATGGAGAGGAAGGCACTCAGAGCCTATGCGCAGACTTATTCGCATTACATATCAGATTGTAGTGGAGGCCATGGGACCCTTAGGGTCCCTCTCCCACTTAGTTATTTGCGTTGAGATTTTTACATGCACACACACAACAAGCACATAAACCAAAAATAAATAATAGAGCTATGAAAAAATCCTAGATTTTTCCAACTATTATAGCCTTGGCCTCCAATTCACCTCCAGTCGTGTCATCACCTCGTCCACTCCATCCAATCCACGCGCAAGCCACCATGATGGAGTCCCCAAGCTGAGATGACTAGCTAACTAATTTACAACCATTGATCCTAAACTCTACGAAGGAGTGTACATGTCATCTAGATCAATAGTAAATAGAAAGCTTGGCTAAACAAGTGTCATATTTAATTACAAAAATTAAATATCTTATCTAGCCTCGTCAACCCCGATGATTCAAATAATTTACATCAAGCACAATCAAACACATACAAACAACACAATTGTCATAATAGTTGGAATCTAGTGCCTGCAACACAAAGCTAGCCTACGCACATCCAAATATTATCCAGCAAGATAATGTGCATGATAATGTGCAGAAAAATAACCGAATCCTAAACACACAAAATCAGAAACCTGGCTCTGATACCAATTGTAGGGTATGGCTTGGTGGTTTCCAAGACAACCACGGGGTCGTGTCTGAGAGACCTCTCTATGTCTACGGATTAAAAATTTAATCCGAATAGAGATCCATCCCTCTAACGACCAACTCGTCGTCGTGTTAATTAATCCAAGTTACAACTTAGCCAAAACTGAGATTAAGGATTTGCAACTTCCGGATTAATTAACCTCGGAAAAGACGACGATTTGGATCGCCGGTTTTTATGTTTATCTTCGGGGTCCAGTTAATTAATTATTATTTATGATCTCAAATCAAAATAACTAATTAACATGCATGAAATGATGAAGCAAAGCATCATGGCACAAACAAAACATGCGATAAGAAAAACGGAGCTCGGGAGAGTTATACCTCGCCGTTTACCTCGCAGTCTTTTACATTATGACCCTCCCTCCTGGACGTCGTGTGGGTGATGGTCTACCAAGTCACAAAGTCACCAAGACACTTGAATTAATCCTTCCTTTCATCCTTGCCTTGCGCCAAGTCACCAAACCCTAGGGTTAGGGTTTGGCTCACTGCCGGCAGCTCTTCTCCTTCACCACACCCCGCACCAAACTCACTATCCTCTTCCTATCTTGCTGTAACGCCCAAAAATTATCGAAACTAATTTTAGAAATATCTTAGAATTTATTCTGAATTTATGGATATTTTTATAGAATTTTTCCGTAAACGAAAGTGGCAAAAAGGGATAAAAAGAGAAAAACGCGTAAGTGGGATTTGATCCCTAAACCTAGGCTGTGAGAGGAGAAAGGGCGGACCAACTGGGATGGTTTGTTTTTGTTGAAATAGATTAAGGGAAACAATAGATAAGGTGAAATTAGTTAAATTCGCCCCCATAAGTATAAAAGAGGGAGTTACGAGTTTTAGGTTAATTCTCTCCCAACCCAGCGACGCCGACGCCCTCCCTCATGCACGCGACCTCCCCTCTCGCCCTCTCTCTCGCCCAAGACAAAGGAGAAGCCAAGGGAAGGTCTCAAGAGGCCCTATTCTCTACGAGAATTCTCGTAGACGCGAGGAGAACGCCAAGGAGCAAGAAGAACGTAGAAATTCGACGTTCCCTCGGGAATTTCAGATTTTATTCGTAAGGAAAACCTAGCGCAGGATGTAAGTATCCCTCACCTGCAGTATAAGTAGTTTCGGTTGACGTTTCGTATGCTTTAGTTCCTTATATGTATGTCCTACGGTTAAATACCAAGGATTATGAACAAGCACGTTGTATTAATCCTTCGGATTAGTTTTAGAGTCTGAAGGTATCCCTGGATGGGCTTGAGTGCACTTACCCTTCAGTTTCGGGTTAAGGAGCACGTTCGAGTGCCCAGGGAGCGACTTTAAAAGAAAAGAAAGGGTTAAGTCACAAGGTGTTTGTTAAATTGTTAGTCAGTTAATGCTATAGCAAGCATTAAAGAATAGAAATTCTTGCTTCAGTTATGATTGGGACCAAGGTCCAGTAGGATGGGCTCCTAGTTGCCCCTAGGTTTAGATAACCTAGTAAAAGCAAGAATCAGAAGAGAAAAAGAAAAGTATAAAAGAACTATTTTATTTTTAGTTGGCATTGTACCGGACTTCGGTCCAGGGATGGGCTCCAAATTACCCCTAGGTTCAGATAACCTAGTATGGGATGGGCTCCTAGTTGCCCCTAGGTTTAGATAACCTAGTAGAACCCTAATGGATTCGGGATTTGCTACCTCGGGTTTATTAGGGATGTAACGCCCCAAAATTTTCCCATATAAAATGTTATGAAATATCATGAAATTCATGAAATATTATTATGGATATTAGGAAATATTATGAATTCATGAAATATTATTAATATTATGAAATGATATGAATTCATGAAATATTATTAATATTATGAATTCATGAAATATTATTAGTATTATGAAATAATATTATGAATTCATGAAATATTATTAGTATTATGAAATAATATGAATTCATGAAATATTATTAATATTGTGAAATTTCATGATGGGTTTGGCTTAGTGGGCTTTGATATGGATTAGTGCAAAATGTGATAAAAAGGAGGAAGCAAGGATTGAACCTTGAACCTCCTAGTTGCACTCACCATGTCATAACCAATGAACCAAGCAATGTTTCTTGTAGAGAGAATAAGAAACATTCTTGTTAAATCGAGGGAAGCGAAGAGACATGTCTTTTCATGATAAGAGTATAAATAAGAGAGGGGGAAAGGAAGTTACACTTCCTCTTCTTCTTCCCCACTTCACTTTTCGAAAATCAAGAGCCCTCTCTCCCTTTCCATTTTCGAAAAACACCACCCTAGGGTTCTAACCCTAGGGAATTGGAAGGAAGAGGACCCATTGAAGGTTCTTGCCCTCTACTAGGGCCAAGGTTGCTAGAGAAGGCTAACCAGGGGAAACTCTCATCTTCTCCTTCTTCAAGGGTACCCTAAGATTTTAGAGAGGAAGAAATTTAAGCGAAAGGATGTAAGTATCCCTTCGCCTGCAGTGTAATTGTTATTGTGTGATTGCCATGCTCTTATTGGTTTCGAATATGGGTGTTTTCCTTATGTAAGTTTCGGCCAACACCTTTAAGGGAAGCCTCGGTTCTTTCCTTGATACATGAGAAGACCTTGAGACTTAGGGTATACATGTAGGTGGATTTTTCTTCATGATGTTAAATACAAAAACTAGGGTTTTCACCCTTGGTAGGTTTCGGCCAAGGTAAGGGGTTTAAGGGTTTAAAGAGTTGAATTTCTCTAGGATGTATTTTATGATTAGTGTAATATATGATGGTGTAGACAATGTGTTTGTATAAATGTTTGGCTACAAAAATCCAACTTCTTCCCTACCCTACAAGTTTCGGCCAACCCTAGAGGGATTAGGGTTTAGGGTTACTTTGGGGTTACTTCTAGTTACATGTGTAGACCCCTTGGAACCTAGGGTATATGTGTTGGTTGTATCCTCCAAAATGTGGTGAACAAAACCTAAGGTTTTGTCCTTGTAAGGGTTTCGGCCCAAAGCATAGAAGTAGGGTCAAGGAGGGTTGAATCATCCTAGAATATATTCATGCTTAGTGTATGGTATGATATTGTATACAAGGTGTTTGTATCATTGTTTGTGTGAATGATCAATGCAAAAGTCCTAATCTTTCCCTACTCTTGATGTTTCGGCCAACCCACTAAGACTAGGGTTTGTGAAGGTCAAACTACCCTATGATATATGTTTATGTTTGGGGATGATTATATGTATATGCATGTGGTGTTAAATGGAATGGTTGATTTGAAACCTTAATTGTTAGCATGCTATGATATGTTTATACATGAGGTGTTTAAATGAGATGTCTGATTGAAATCTTAATTGTTAGTATGCTACCACTTCCTATGATATGAGTATGATCTATGTGACCAAATCTTGTCAGATCTAAAGTATGTTAAGTGGTTGAATTATGATGTATGTATGAGCATGTCTTATAGCCCATGGGGCACCCTTATGAGATTTCATGTGATATGCACGATGAAATGCTAGAAAGGATACTCCACTAAGTTTGGGATTTAGAACACCCTTATGTTGTGAGGTGTGTCCCAATGGGATCAGAAACACCCTGAAAAAGTGGGTGTCCCTTGTGCAGTAAAAATTGGAGTACATCCTTAGCATATATATGTAAAGACATGATAAGTATTTTACTTTGTAAGTTGTGTACCCGACTCGTAAGAGGGGTCGTTAAATCAAATCCGGGGTGCATGTTAACTTAAGGTCATGGCTCTGGTAGGACGTAAGAGGTCCTGCTCTAATGGGATTGGTGGCTCGCTACCCCAACTCATTAGGGAACGCGCATTATGTGGTACACAACTGGGCCCTATATGACATGGATGTATTTTTAAGTAATACCGTTATGGAATTGTTTTTGAAAAACATTTATTACATATGATGGGTATGCTTAAGATACTTTATGCTGCATGTTTAGAAACTTTAATGTTTAGTATGCTATGATGAACTCATGCTTATGTCTTGTTATGTGTACATGTTGTATGCTTTCGTATGGATTTTGCGAGTAGGATCGGATCCTTACTAAGCTTTTATGCTTACTAGTTATGTGTTGTCTTATGCTGCAGATAAAAGTAAGGAACACTTGAACTAACGGAAGAGGCAGGAAAGCTGAAGATGTGTGGGGTGGTGGCTCGGGAAAGAATGATTCTATATCTACTTTAATCATGTTTATGTTTATGTTTCCTTGACAATAAGTGTTAGTGATTAGGATTGACATGGCATGATAGTGTTTACCTTTGGAGGTCTCTTATACTTGATTATGTTATGAGTTACATTATTAGTGAACTTATCATGTTATAGAATGACTTTGATAGTTAAACAAGCATGCTCAGTCCTTAGCCTTTGCATGGTTGTTTTAATGTCATGCTAGAAGATAGAAAAAAAAAATATTACTATATGATTGAGTTGTACGTAACCCCGCCCCGAGAGTAGATATAAGGGCGGGCGTTACAAGGGATGCGCGCACAGTTGGTACATTGCCGGGCCCACAGCAGTTGATTATTATTTTCACCTACTATATGTATTTAGTTTTCAGAAATTCATATTAGCATGTGGTGAAGTTAATAATTAGTTTTATGTTAGTTAGTTTCAGTTCCAGTTCAGATATGTATGCCATGTTATAGCTTACTTTTCAGTTCTAGTTCAGTATGTGTCATGTCTCGGTTATATGCCATGACATTCTATGATATGTATTTTAGCATGAGCCTAGCATGATTTCTTATGGATATGAGCATGTATGTGCATAGCATGTTTTACAAAAGCATAATTCAAGTTTTCATAGTTTTGTGAGGCTAGATGGTACTTACTAAGCTTTATGCTTATTAGTTTGCATTTTCTTATACTGCAGATACAGGTAAAGGAAAGAAATAGTAGCGGAGGTGGCGGGCTTGATGCAAAGTGTGTGTGATGGTGGAGTTGGAATAAAAGTCTTCGGAACTTGCAAAGCATAGAAATTCTTTATTATGCTTCTTTAGTTATTCCGCAATAAATTATGTGAACCATGTATGAATTTAATTAGACTTATATTCGTGGTGCCTAGTATGCTTGAAGTAGTTTAATTTCCTGACTTAATATTGGTTTTGTGAATGCTTGAATGGCATGAGTCATTTACTTGTGGTAGGGTAATTTAGACCCATGTTTACGCTTTAGGAGTAAGAACTTGATACTTTTGATCTACATGCTAAATATTTAAGATATGCTTGTTCTAAGATTAAGGCACCATATGGAATGACATGTAGTAGCTAAGGATGCCTTTAGATAGGAATACTGAATAGTTTCAATAAGAAGTTGATACGAACTTGGCACATTCATGTTATGTTTCTACATGTCATTTTTGTGATTTCTAAGTTGCTATACCTGCTAGAAACCCTCCAAAAACATGTAATAAATGCCCTGAATAGTTGTGGAACTTTATTTATGTCATTATGTTTGTTAGATATGATTTTGGTACGTTGTAGCTCAAGTTTGATAAGTTCTAGAAATTTGAAAACTGGATTTTCAGAACTACCAGTCGATTGGGAAAACACCAGTTGACTGGTATCGGGCACAGAAACATTCTGTGGCCAGACCAGTCGACTGGCATATAGCAACCGACTGGTACTGTGTAAAACAAAACTGGTGTAGAGCAGCTGGTTAGTATTTTAGCCATGCAACACAGAGGTTGGGGGATCGAATCCTGCCAAGGTAATAAAATAAAAGTTTTGCTTTATTTTGGGCTAGGTATTACTCTCAACATGTTTATGAATTGTTAGTTCAGTAAATAGCGAAATAAGAATTTGCGAAATTCTCCCAGTTGGTTTAGCATTTTTAGAAATCATTAATTAGTCAGCCAGCCAGTTAGTTAGTAGCGATCCGCCTTAAAGCTTAGTACCAGAAGGTGGGTCGTTACACTGGCGGCAGCAACACCACAAGGAAGAGGAACTCACCACTCCTCCTTTTTCCGACGACAAACACCAAAGGGAGAAGTCACTCTCGCTGGGGCACCACTCTTCTTCCTCCTTTACTTCCGCATGCCACAATAGGAGAAGAGGACTCCTCCTTGTCCCATGCACGTTCACAGAAGAAGCTGAGGAAGAAGAGAGCGAGAACGAAGGAGACAAAGGGCTTCCCTACTCCTCCAACGCCGGCGCCGACTCCCTACCTTGCGCCGCCGGTTTCCTTCCTTCCCAGCCCAACCGTGCTCCACCAAGGGTCGAAGTCTCCTCCTCCCTTGCTCTGTGATCAATCGCGGCCATAGGGATTAGAAGAAAGCAAGGGAAGAAGAAGAGGTGGTCCTCTTTTCCCTACTACCGCCGGCACCCTTAGGTTATGAGAGAAGAGAGATTAGAAAAGAGAGAGTGGTTATATTTATAGGGGATTAATTGGAAAACATTCCAATTAATTAGAGACTAATTCCTTTAATTAATCAAAGATTAGTTCCTTAAATAATCAAAGATTATTCCCTCAATTAATCAGAGATTAATTCCTTAAATAACCGGCCTTGTATCATGACTCCTATGGGGTATTTATTGGGCCCGCTAATGGATCCAAACCAAATCCATTAATGGTGATCCATTCCGCTAAAGGATCCCATTGTACTTCCTCACCAACCCCCATATTTTCATATGGGATCCACCTTATTACGAGTCATCCATCTCACCGTGTTTAAGATATCGAATGTCCAATAATTAATTTAATTTATTGATATTTAAATTATTATCCTCTTTATCCTTGATTAGTACTACTCAACATTTTCATCATGCCGGACCGTAGTCCACTTGTAAGATTTGACATGACGATCTTTTTGAGCTCACCAATGGGGCATCATCATCCCGACTTACCAGGACACGGATTTCGTCAATAATCAACGGCACATCATATTATTAATATTATTTCCCAACTTACTGGGTCTATCGATCTAGTAGAATAGATCTCGCCCATTGGTAAATCAAAGAAATAATAATTAATAATATATACCCGTCATTATTTAGGGATTAATAGATCGTACTCCATAATATTATCCGAGGTTTAATCCAATTTACGAAGTCAGTACAAAAATTGGATGACCTCTATTTTGGTCCTACTCAATGCACACAAAGTACACTAGTGTAATTTTATAGTTAAGATAAACCACATCTAATTACACTACAACCATCCCGATGGTTTGTCCAACTCCATCTCGGTTGTGAGTCTCTTTCTTACGCTTTGACAAGGAACCTGATAACATGATCTTCTCTGCGACACCATGCACCATGTTATCTACAATGCCAAGTCATTAGACAATTTTTGCACATACTAATGTAAACATGCACTGTGTAATTTTCTGATTCTCATTAAAATGTAGATGTATCCAAACCAAAAGGCAAAGCTTTTAGTATACATCCTAACACGAAATAGATGATGAGTGGATCGCCGGTTTTTGTGTTTATCATCGAGGTCCAAACACAATTAATTATCATCATTAATTAACAAATAATTAACAATAATGATAATTAATTAACCACATAAAATGATAGAATCAAATAAGATCAAAGGAACAATGAGAGAAGTTATACCTTCCCGTTTACCTCGTAATTTTCTATTATATGACCCTCCCCTTCTTGGACGTCATATGGGCGACGATCTACCAAGAACCGAAGTCACCAAAGCTCCAATCTTCTTCTCCTTTGCATGCACCAAACCCTAACACCATGCAAGGTATTGCACCGGCCAACTCTTCTTCACCTCCCTTGCACCGCCGGCCACTCCAAGAGCTCCAAGGTGTGCCGGCCACAAGGTAACCAAGAAGAAGATTGAAAGGAAGATGAAGAAGTAGAAGATGAAGAAGAAGACCACTCCTTCTTCCATGAAACCCTAGCCGCCAACTCCTATCCTTCTCCCTTGCTCACCATCGGCCACCTTGAAGCAAGGTGGCACCGCCTCCTCTTCCTACAACTGCTGTCGTGCACCCTAGGGAAGAAAGGAGGAAAAGGATGTAGAGAAGATAAAGAAAAGGTTGGTTTCTTCCTTCTCCAAGCCTAGCGCCACCTCCTATTCTAGTTCCGCCGACCACAATTGACCTAGGAGAGAGAGCGGAAGAGAAGAGAGAAAAGAGAGGCCTAGGGTTTTTGTGTGTTGGATGCCATGGTCTCATGACACCATGGGGTATATATAGGGCTACAATAGGGACCATGAGGAGGAGTTGGGTCTTGGCCACCTAATGGATCAAGGCCCGATCCATTAATGAAGATTCATTCCACTAAAGGATCCTCAATGATCTACCTCACCAACCCCCATATTTAAGTATGGGCTCCACCTATTATGAGTACAAGTATCTCCCCATATTTAAGATATCGAATGCTTGTTAATTAATTAAATTAATGACAATTTAATTAATTAACATCTAACTCCTTGAGTAGTACCACTCAACCTTATCATCATGTCGGACTAAGTCCACCTGCAGGATTTAACATGATAAACCTTATGAACTCCTCAAGGGGGCATCATCAACCCGACTCACCAGGACACGGTTTCCTTCTATAATCAACGGTACAACATGTAAGAGGAGGTTTTACACATTAATTTTATTATCTTGTCAACCTAACTTTTTGGCAAATAAAATTAATAGTTAGTCCTCTTCGGCCATACAAATAATAGTAGTGACTCCGTTGGTGAGGATACTATTATTTGCATCTAAGTGTTTACCACTACACGATACTAAGAAAATTACCTTGGATTATGTGTCTTCCGTTGGGGAAAATCACATACTCCTAAATAATTTCCTATAATCATATCTGACCCAGTGATCCACAGAACAAGCCCATCCGATGGGGAGGAAGGCACTCAAAGCCGACGCGCAGACTTGTTCGCATCACTTGTCAAATTAGTAATGGAGGCCGCGGGACCCTTAGGGTCCCTCTCCCACTTAGTTATTTATTATGAGGAATTTTCATGCACACATACGACAAGCACATAACCAAAACAATAAACAAGAAAAATCCTAGATTTTTCCAACTATCATGGCTTTCATCTCCAATGTGCCTCTAGTCGTGTCGTCACCTCGTCCGCTCCTCCCTACACCATACGCAAGCCACCATTGAAGGGATCTCCGAGCCGAGATGACTAGCTACTTATTTACATCCATCAATCCTATAGTCCACGAAGGAGTGTACATATAATCTAGATCGAAATTAAATAAAAAGCTCGGATAAGCATCTGTCGTATTTAATTACAAAAATTAAATACCTATCTTGCCTCGTCAACCCTGAGGATTCAAATAATTACAATAATGCACAATCCAATCATGCACAAATTATTTAAGCCATAATAGTTGGAATCTAGTGTTTGCAACAAAGAGTTAGCCTATGCACATCCACATATTATCCGACAAAAATAATATATATGATAATGTGCAAAAACTAACCGAATCCTACACACACAAAATCAGAAACCTCAGCTCTGATACCAATTGATAGTGGAATAGCTCGACGGATTTCCTAATCGAACACGGGGTCGTCCATGAGAGACTCTCCATGTCTACGGATTAAAAATTTAATCTGAATGGAGACCTATCTCCCAAATGACCGTCTCATCATCGTACTAATTGGTTCGAGTTACAACTTAGCCAAACTTGAAGGTAAGGCCTTGTAACTCGCCTAACCAATTGGTCAAGGAAAAGACGACGAGCGGATCGCCGATTTTTATGTTTATTATCGGGGTCCATGACATAATTAATTATCAACATTAATTAACAAATAATTAAACCATGATAATTAATTAAAGGCACACATGCAATAATAAAAATATCACATAAAATGATAGAATAAAAGGAGCCAAAGAGATATATACCTCTTCTTTTACCTTGCGATCTTCTATTGTATGACCCTCCCCTCTTGGACGTCGTGTGGGCGACGATCTACCAAGACCAGGAGTCACCAAGGCATCTTCTCCCAATCTCTAGCTTCGCCGAAACCCTAGTGATGCCTCCACCAATGCCGCCGGAACCCTAACCCTAATGATGGGTTGCACCGGCCACCGAGAGGTAGAAGGGAGAAGATGAAGGTGAAGATGAAGAGAAACAATCTCCTTCTCCACACCAAGACCTAGCCGAAACCCTAGCTCATCGTCGGCCAACCACCAAGGGATGATTGTCGCCGACCACCTTGGAAGAGGCCCTCCTCTTCTTCTTCACTTTGCGCCACCGGCCTCCCAACAAGAAGAGTCACCACCAGCCCCCTTTGAAGAAGACTCACTCCCTTCCTTGCGCCGCCGGCCTCCCATGGTGATGGACTGTCGCCGACCACCGAAAGAAAGCTCCCTTCTTCTTCTTCCCTTGCGCCACCAACCAAGCAAGGAGGAGTTTCACTTGCAGCCGCCACCAGTCACCGTGGAAGAAGAAGTTCCCCTCTTCTTCTTGCTTGTTTATGTCGTCAGTCACCTTGGAAGAAGAAGGCATCTTCTTCTTCACCTTTCGTCGCCGGCCAAGCAAGGAGGATATGGGTCGCCGGCCACTTCCTTCTCCCTCATGAACTTGCTCCGACCAAGGTGGATGAAGAACTCCCTTGCCCAAGCCTTAGGAGGAGAGAAGAGATTAGGGAAGAGGTGAAGAAAGTTTCTTCTTCCTCCTTCACCATCGGCGCCCTAACTCTAGGAGAGAGAGGGAAGTAAAGAGGAGAGAGGAGGATTAGTTTAGCTCTCTTGGATGATTAATTCATTAGCCTTGGTTTCATGACTCCTATGGGGTATTTATAGGGCTACAATAGGGACCATGAGGAGGAGTTGGGTCTTGGCCTACTAATGGATCCAAACCCGATCCATTAATGAAGAGTCATTCCACTAAAGGCCCTTCATTGAATCACCTCACCAACCCCCATATTTACATATGGGCTCCACCAATTATGTGTACATCCATCTCCCCATGTTTAGATATCAAATGCCCGTTGATTAATTTAAATTACTGATAATTTTAATTAATTAACCTTTAACTTCTTGACTAGTACCACTCAACCTTATCATCATGTTGGACAAAGTCCACTTGCATGATTTAACATGATGAACCTTATGAGCTCATCATGGTGGCATCATCATCCCGACTCACCAGGGCATGGATTTTGTCTATAATCAATGACACACCATGTAAATAATATTATTTCCCAACTTACCAGGCCTATCAATTTAGCAGAATAAATCTCACCCATTGGTAAATCAAAGAAACAACTATTAAGTACATGTGTCGGTTATTATATCGGGATTCAGAGCATGCACTCCATAATATAACCGAGGTCTGATCCAATTATAAAGTCAGTATAAATTGGATCACCTCTATGTTGGTCCTGCTCAATGCACATAAAGTACACTAGTGCAATTCTATGGTCAAGATAAATCACACCTAATTACACTAGAACCATCCCGATGGTTTATCCAACTCCATCTCGGTTGTGAGCCTCTTCTTATACTCTGCAAGGGACTGATAACATGATCTTCTGTGTATCACCACACACCATGTTATCTACAATGCAAAGTATCATATATTTTGTGCGCATACTAATATAAATATGCAACCTATGATTTTGTGATTCTCTTTCAAAATGTAGATGTCTTATACAAAAAGTAAGGCTTTTAGTATACATCCTAACAACAATATAATCTTAACTTTGAACCCTTTGTCATTATCGAAACTAGGTTGGATTTGGTGCTTTCAGCACCAACAATCTCCCCCTTTTTGATTTATGGCAACACAGTTCAAAAGTTATGTTAAAAACAAACATAAAAAAGATACATCATAGTTATGCACTGGAAGGAAAGAAAAGAAATTTCTACTCTCACCATTGATTATTACTCTCCCCTTTTTCCTTAGAATATTTTCAATATTTTTGAAAAACTTAGCAAAAATTTGACATATTGCATAAAGCTCCTTTTGATTGAAACTCTCCCCCTAAAGCTTTTGAAAATACATAATTTTTCTATTTTGAATGTTTTTTCTAAGTAAAAAAGTAATTGAAAACTTCTGAGTAAAAGAAATTCTTGAGAAAGATAATTTTTGAAAGCTTCTATCATAAGGTTTTTCTCAAACAGAATTTTCTGAAAAGAGTTTATTCTAAGAAACATTTTCTCAAAAGTATTTTAGAAATAAAGTTTTCCTTTAAATTTTACATTTTAGAAAAAGAAGGGGGAAAATTTTCAACTTCACTTTTTTGAAAAAATGATTTTGAGGAATTTTTTTAACTTTACTTTTTCGATAAAAAAATATTTTGAGGGGAAAAAAATTTTAACTTTACTTTTTCGTAAAAAGATTTTGATGGAGAAAAATATTTTTAACTTTACTTTTTCTACTCTCCCCCTTTGCCATATATCAGAAAAAATGAAAAATATGTTTAGCATGAAAAAAAAATAGTTGTGTATAAGAGCCTACTTGCTTTGTAAAAATAATAAAAGAAATTGACCGACAGCAAGTAATAGAAATGAACTAAGTTTGACTCATGTAATGAGTTTTGAACCCAGTTATCATTCTAGTGAGTCCAAGAAAGAAAAAACATTTCATAAAAAATGGATCAAATTAATTTCCTTCGGTCCCTGTCTAACCCAGTTTGCTATCACTAACTGTTATATAACAACAGCTTTCACTTGGGTTAGTCAAGTTACGTAGTCTGATCAAGTTAGTCTTTTTAAGCATGAATACTTAATTTGATTGTTGTTCAATTGTATTTATCGCCCCAACTGCTCTTGATGCACTAACTTAAAGCATCTTGAGTTAAGGCATAAACCTAAGCATCTCAACCCAATCTAGGTTATCAATCAAAGTACCCTAATGTGCTTGTGAGTGTTGGTGCAAGTTGCATCAGTGATGTCCTCCTCTAAATGTTTCAATGTTTGACAATATACTTAAGTCAGTGATATATTGAACAAGGGAAGGGTGAGTGAAGAAAACTGGACCAAAGTAAACCAAAGTCCTAGTAAACCTAGGCAATAAGTTCTGGTTCAAAGAATTGTGCACTAAGTCCTGATCATGGATTGGGCACTAAGTCCTGGCCAAGGGCTGGGCACCTAAGACCTGACCAAGGGTTGGGCACGAAGACTTGGTTCGAGGAATTGGGCACGAAGTCCTGGCCGAAGGTTGGGCATCGAAGACCTAGCTTGAGGAATTGGGCACGAAGTCCTGGCCAAAGGTTGGGCACCGAAGTCCTGGACCTAGGGTTTGGGCACGAAGTCATGGTCCGAGGGATTGAGAAACATAGCTGAGCGATGACTAAGGACAGAAGTAGAGACGGGTCGAGGTTCGGACGTCTCGAGATCTGAGAGTATCGGAGGGTAAGCAAAAGTCCACCAGAATGGACTGGGTGGCAACTGTCTCCTGAAAGGAGTAGGTGAAAGGCGCGTTCCCGGGGGTGGGAACTTACGTCGGTTTGACCTAGGGTTTCATGGAAATCTGAAGTCAGAACCAAGTCCTTAAGGCTAAGATTTTGTGTATATTTGCTTTGTGTTTATATATATTGCAGGTACCTAGAATGGAAGACAAAGCACGCGAACAACACACAACACAGCTGGAAGGCTGGCTGCTAGGCGCCCCCATTGAAGGAGGCACCTCAATGAAAGGGGACAAAACCAGGATTCATTCAGGCGCCCCCATTGAAGGAGGTGCCTCAATCAAAGAAGGCAGAACCAGTCTTCATTCAGGCGCCCCGGATGATACAGGCGCCCTGGTTGAAAGTTGTATTTGCAGTTGCGAGTGCGATGCAGGGATAAGCTTTGACCAAGTTGATTGAGGCTCCTGGGAGGTCCAAGGCGCCCTGGTCAGATGCCTTGTCAGCTGCAACAAGTTCGGCGCAGAGATAAAGTTTGACCAAGCCCATTGAGGCGCCCCGGTGATCACAAGCGCCCCAATAAAGCCTATAAAAGGGACTTCGACCCCTCAGCTTCAGATTCAACTTCCAGAATTATTCTGAGCACTCCAAATAGAAGAAACACTCTAACGACGAAGCTCTACGACCAAGGAGGCTCCGGGAGGAAGTGCGCGGCACTTCGGAGATCCAGATCGACCGAGGCTTCGATTCTTTTTGGTTTGATTTACATTCAATTCTTAATTTCTTTAACTCTTTTTTATTGTAACTTCTGCACTGTATGATGGGTTTCTCAGCCTCCAGAAAGTCCGGAAAGGAGACCATTAGTGACGGGCGTTCCCGTGCTTAGGCCTTGGATGTATTGACCCTGTGGTGTTGGGAACTAAGTAAAAAATGTTGGTGCAGGCAGCACCCAAGTCAAACCTGGGTTTTGAAAATGGCAAAGGGTTCAAAAGTTAAGCTGTTATGTTTATCTAACATGCTCTTTAAGTGTGCAGATCAAAACCCTAGCGAAGGGCTGCTAGGCACCTGGCGAAGGACTGCCAGGATACAAAGCCCTAGCAAAGGACTGCTAAGTACCTGGCGAAGGACTGCCAGGATACAAAGCTCTAGCGAAGGACTGCTAGGCACCTGGCAAAGGAATGCCAAGATACAAAGCCCTAGCGAAGGACTGCTTGGCACCTGGCGAAAGAATGCCAGGATACAAAGCCCTAGTGAAGGACTGCTAGGCATCGGGCGAAGGACTGCATGGTACCAAACACCTAGCGAAGGACTGCTAGGCACCGGGCGAAGGACGGCTTGGTACCTAAGTCCTAGCGAAGGACTGCTAGGCAAAAGTCCAACCGGAGAAGCCGGTTGGCAAAAGGTAAACTCTCCTGAGAGGAGTAGGAGAGGATGCGTTCCCCGTCGAGGGAACAGTAGGCGTCGGTTCGACCTAGGGTTCCATTTTGGAGAATCAAAGTCAGAACCAAGACAGCTAAGGCTGTATAATCATAACATATTCTTGTTTTATTGTATTTGCAACTAACCCTGGATGCAGGACCAAAGGAACGAGTCTTTGCAGCTCAGAACGCCTCAAGGGAGAGAGGCAGCAGCTGAGAAGGGCTCCCCGGAGGTCCCGGGCGCCCCAAGGTCAAGGTAAAGCAGTAAACAAAAAAAGCGCTTCAAAGGCTTATTGGGCCAGGGCGCCCCCTATGTCCCGGGCGCCACCAGCGTCTCGGGCGCCTCCAGTGCCCAGGGCGCCCTGGGTTCAAGCCAACGAAGTGAACCGCCCGAGAAGCCAGCAGACCAAGTTAACCGGGGTGCCCCCAGCGTCCCGGGCGCCCCCACAGTCAAACCTCAGCCCTACTCGAGTGGGATAAGGGCTGACCGAGATTGTTGCAGATCGAAGGCCACGTAGAGAGTGCCCCCAACGTCCAGGGCGCCCCCAGGACTGCAATAAATAGCCCTCGACCCCCAAGGTTTTGAGATACAACTTGCTAACGCTTCTACGCTCTTCGACTCAAGCGCGCTGCTCCGGAAACCTTCCATCTCAAGATTCAAGCACCGACGACGACCCTCTGCTCGAAAGTACGATCCACACTGGGCGTCGATAAATGAAGAAGTCAATTTCATTTACTGCACTACATTTCATTTACTGCACTACAACTGTAATATCTTTTATAACATTTGCGTTCATATAGAATTGCCCGCAGTAAACGGTCAACGACCGTGGGCCTTGGAGTAGGAGCCGACCGCGACTTCGAACCAAGTAAAACCGCTTGCGTTTTTGCGTTGTGTTTTAATTTTCCGCTGCTTATTCTCTTATCTTTAATCTGAAACGATTTACGATATTCACCCCCCCCCCTCTATCGTATTCTCTCGATCCAACAAGTGGTATCAGAGCGGGGAAGCTCAAATTTGATCATTAATCGAGGTTGGTGCAACACCCCTCGATAAATATTATTTTTACTTCCTGCACTACTAATCTAAGACCAAGTCTTGGGATATTTCTTTCCTTTTACTATTATTTTCAGATAAATGACCATGCAAGAAGGATTCAGCACAGCCAGACCACCACTTTTCAGTGGGGAGGACTTCTCCTACTGGAAAAGTCGGATGGAGGTTCACCTGAAAACTCAGGTGGACATGTGGATAATCATCCAGTCTGGACTGGAGATTCCAAAGAATGCTGAAGGGGTGCCATAGTCTTACGCTGAGTGGGATACCGCTCTGAAAAAAAATTGAAGCTGATGCCAAAGCAACCCAGACACTTCAATGTGGCCTGACCAAGGAAGAGTTGAATCGGGTAGGACCATTCAACAGTGCAAAGGAGCTGTGGGGTAAGCTGATCGAGCTGCACGAAGGAACATCAGATACTCGAATCAGCAAGAGAGATCTCCTCCTGAACAAGCTGTACACGATCAAGATGAACGACAATGAAACAGCAGCCCAGCTCCACGCCAGAATTTAGGAGTTAATGAATGGACTACACACAATCGGTCACAAGGTAGAAAACTATGACCTGATAAGGTACGCTCTTAACGCTTTCCCGAGAAACACCTTGTGGGCATCTATGGTAGATGCATACAAGGTTTCAAGGGACCTTTCAAAAATTAAATTAGATGAACTATTTTCAGAACTTGAGTTACATGAGCAGACTAACTACACCCTGGCCGAGAAAGGAATTGCTTTTCTTGCAGAAAAAATAGGAAAAATGGTCAAGAAAAACCCTCAACCTGAACCCGAGTCTGACCCAGACTCAGACTCAGAAGACAGCAACGGATATCGACCCAAACTGGTTCGGCTAGCCCAGGATTACTACAAGGAACTGAAAAACCAGACCAACAAAAGGAAAGCCAGCCGAAGAAAGGAAGAACCAGTTGATCCTTCAAACGACAAGAACAAACCAAAGGTGACCTATTATGGATGCAAAAATAAGGGTCACTACAAGACGGAGTGTCCGAATCTAAAGGAGACAAAGAAGACAAGAAGGAAGAAAGCACTTCAAGCAACCTGGGACGAGTCATCCTCCGAAGAAGAAGAAGAGGCCCCCCAGTCAAACTTGCTAGCCCTGACTGCCTCTGAAGAACTCGAGACCGAGTCAGAATCAGAGCAGGACGACGGAAAACTCACATTTTCAAAAAACGGTGAAATCACTGTAAGTGGGTTTTCTAGAATCCAATTATGCGAATTAATTTCTTATCTTTCTCGATACTTGGTGAAAGCCAAAATCCGAGTCGAGTCTCTCAGACAAGAAGTAAAACTCCTGAAAGAGAGAGCAAACTCTGAATCCTTAACTGAGAAGGTTCAAGAAAGAACCTCTACTCAAGTTGAAAAACTTGAACAAGAAAACTCTTCCTTGAAAACTCAAGTTAAGGATCTTAGAGCTACTTTAGAACGATTCATGTCTGGTTCCAAGGGTCTTGACATGATCCTCGGAAAACAGAAGTCGGTTCTAAATCGATCCGGGTTAGGCTACCGAACCAAGTCTAGATAAAGATCCTACTATGCTGTACTGAACCAGTCTAGACCTAAGGTTCAGGCATGGGTACCCAAACTGTACCTGAACAAACAAACTGGATCAAATCAGTATTGGATCCCCAAGGACAAGATTCACATCTTGCCTAATCACTACCGAGGCTTTAGTCCAGGGGGAGCCAAACTAAAAACAATTTGTATAATTAAATAAAATTCTTTTCTTGCTTGAAAATTGCATGATTGCCTGTTTATTTTGTTTTACAATTTACCATGCTTAGAATTAGGATTGGTTAGAATAAGGACTCAATCAATTAATTGAAATTTGAACAACATAGTATTGGGTGGCGATGAGATGATAGTACGTTAGGGAAGCCAATTCTAATAAGGTCAAGTATACTCTACTTGGTCTCTTTAGACTGGTGAAACTATCCGAAGCTACCGATCCAAGACCCAAACTAGTTAGACCAGAATTTTTCAAAAAATAGTTTTGAAAATGAAATTTCATTAAAAGGCTTTGTCAAGGAAAGGGTTGATGATCCAATAAGGCTACGACCAAAGAAGGCCTAGTGCCTCGCCAAGACCTGGAAGCCGATTTCTGAAATTCAAATTCAAATTATTCTTTGTCAAATTCAAATCTAACACAAATTTTTGGTTAATTGTAGATTCAAACATTTTTTAAAAATAAAACTCAAAATCAATTGCTTTCAAAATTAATCCTACTTTTTTTTCAAAATAAATCATGATCCTTCAAAATATTTCAATCTACCAAAACCTGTCTCACAAAAACCCATAAGGCAAACGTGTTTGACAACTCTAGATTGGGTGAGGCAGACTAGGTTATGAAAATCAATTTAGGCTATTCCTGATTCTAATTGGATCCAAATCAACAAAACTCTTTATGTGTAGGAAGATAAAGATTTGGACCAATGGATGTTGGATAGCGGGTGCTCCAGACACATGACTGGGGATAAATTGAAATTCACCAAACTCAAGTTCAAAAACCTAGGTTCAGTGGCATTAGGTAACAATGCTACACTCAAGGTGATTGGGTCAGGTAATATTGAACTTAAATATGACTTTGTTATTAAGAAAGTTCTTTTGGTTGAAGATTTTAAATTTAACTTACTTAGCATAAGTCAATTGTGTGATACTGGTTATGTAGTTACCTTTACCAACTCTAACTGCCTGATTAGAAACCTGCAAGACTCAGAAATCATGCTTAATGGCACTAGGAAAAATAATGTTTACACTATAAACCTACCCCTAGTACCCAAATGCATGTTAACTCAGTTAGAACAATCAAACCTCTGGCATAGGAGATTAGGTCACACTAATCTAAGAATAATTTCAAAAATCACCCAACTTGGCCTAATTAAAGGTATCCCTAAAATTAAGAACCATGAAAACATAATATGTAAATCATGTAATCAAGGTAAACAAACCAGGACTAATCACAAACTAATTCAGTCTGATCTAACTCAAACCACACTTGAGCTCCTGCACCTTGACCTATTTGATTCACATGGAGCCAAGTCACTAAGTGGAAACCGGTACTGCTTAGTAATAGTTGATGATTACTCTAGGTTTACCTGGGTTAGGTTTCTAAAGAACAAAGATGAAACTCTAAACCTATTTAATGACTTTTGTAAGCCAATTGAAAATCAAAACGATACAAAAATCAAAAGACTTAGGAGTGACCACGTGGGAGAGTTTGAAAATCAACGATTCTAGGAGTTTTGTAAGGTAAATGGGTATATACACGAATTTTCGTGTCCTAGAACTCCCCAGCAAAATGGATTAGTCGAAAGGAAAAACAGAACCCTACAGGAAGTCTCTAGGGCTATGCTCAATGAATTCAACTTAGTTAACCAATATTGGGCAGAAGCAATTAGTACAGCTTGCTACATCCAAAATAGGGTCCTAATTAACAAACGACACAATAAAACACCCTATGAATTATACTACCATAAACTTCCAAACCTACATTACCTAAGGGTCTTTGGGTGCAAAGTCCATATCCTAAACACCAAGGACTATCTACGTAAATTCCAATCTAAGTCAACCCAGGCATCTTCTTAGGATACTCAACAACGAGTAGAGCCTACAGGGTTTACAATGAACAAACTAAGAAAATTGAAGAAACAACAAATCTGATATTTGATGAAGAAATAAATTCAAAACATGATCTAAATTCATCAAATACTGATCAAGAAGATACTGAACAAATTGTTGAACCTTTAATTGAACCCATAAATGAACTAACTATTGAACCAACTACTAAATCAATTGAACCAACTATTGAACCAACCCAAGTCGTTGAACCCAATACTGAACCAAACCGACCGGCCGGACCTGTGGCTGAACCAAGTTCTAGAAAAACTAAGAAACCCAGACTCAGTCACCCAACTGATCAAATTGTGGGTGATCCAACTTTAGGAGTCAGAACCAGGTCCGCCTATAGAAACCTTAGTCAGATTGCAATGATTTCAAAAATTGAGCCTAAAACTATAGAGGAGGCCTTACCTGATCCTGATTGGATCATAGCCATGCAGAAAGAGTTAGCCCAGTTTGAGAGGAACTAAGTCTGGGAACTAATACCTAAATCTAAGGGCAAATCTATTATTGATACTAAGTGGGTATTCAGGAATAAACTAAATGATCAAGGAGAAATAGTGAGAAACAAAGCCCGCTTAGTAGCCAAAGGGTTCAGTCAGGTAGAAGGGTTAGACTATGATAAAACCTATGCCCCAGTAGCTAGACTTGAGTCCATTAGAATGTTGTTAGCATTTGCATTCCATAAAGGTTTTAAACTCTACCAAATGGATGTAAAGTCAGCCTTTTTAAATGGATTTATTAAGGAAGAAGTCTATGTAGGACAACCCCCCGGTTTTGAGGACTTAGAAAGACCCAACCATGTATATAAACTCACTAAGACACTATATGGACTAAAACAAGCACCTAGGGCATGGTATGAACGTCTATCTACCTACCTAATTTCTAAGGAATTTAAACAAGGACAAATTGATTCAACCCTATTTATAAAGACCTTAGAAAAAGATATCTTTATTGCCCAAATCTACGTCGATGACATAATTTTTGGGTCCACCAACTCAAATTCCTAAAAGAATTTGTTAAAATAATGGAAAATGAATTTGAAATGAGCTTAGTTGTGAGCTCAATTTTTTTCTAGGATTACAAATTAAGCAAACTAGAGATGGAAATTATGTCCATCAATCCAAGTATGCTAAGGAGCTAATAAAGAAGTTCAAAATGGACAACTCCAAAAGCATAAATACCCCTATGGCCACAAATATAAAAAATAGATAGTGACCCTGATGGTAAATCAGTATACCCTAAACTTTATAGGAGTATGATTGGTAGTCTACTATATCTTACAACCAGCAGACCTGAAATCCTTTTTCCTGTAGGAATGTGTGCTAGGTACCAAACCTGTGCTAAGGAATCACACTTAGCGGCCCTAAAAAGAATATTAAGATACATTAAGGGCACCCTAAATGTAGGGATTTGGTATCCTAGGACGTCAACTTTTAAACTATCAGGATATTCAGACTCTGACTATGCTGGTTGTAAGCTAGATAGAAAAAGTACAAGTGGAAGCTGCCAACTCTTAGGAAACAGTCTAGTAAGTTGGTGCAACAGAAAGCAACACTGTGTAGCTTTATCCACAACTGAAGCTGAGTATGTTGCTTTAGGAGAGTGTGTAGTATAACTCTTATGGATGATGCACACTCTTAAGGACTTCCAGCTTGACTACAATCAAACCCAAGTCTTCATTGATAATATAAGCTCAATTAATCTAACTAAGAACTCAATCCAACACTCCAGAACTAAACACATAGAAGTCAAACACCACTTTGTAAGAGATCACGTAGCCAGGGGTGAGATAGTCCTCAAGCATGTAGACTTTAAATCCAACTTAGCTGACATATTCACTAAGCCCTTACCTGAATCTGAGTTCAGCTCACTAAGAAGGCAGTTAGGATTATGCTTGGTAGAATAGATTTACTCTATTTCTTTGGGTATTTTAAAACTGCTTTACTTGATTTACAAATCAGTTTCTAAAATAATTTTTTTAACTTCTTTACTTGATTTCAAAATCAGCTTTTAATTAGTTTGAAAAAACTTTTTAGCTTTTTCTTTTTAATAATTTTTTGACTTAGTTTTATTTTAAAAACTACCCCCTTCAAAACTAGGGCTTTTTCGCAAATGGACTTAGCCTAGGCCCTAACCCTAGAACTACATGCACCTATAGATTTAGAAGCCAGCATCTCACAAGCACCTTAGGGTACTTTTGACTGATAACCTAGAATGAGTTGAGATGCTTAGGTCTTTGCCTTAATTCAAGATGCTTTAAGTCAGTGCATCTGCAGTAATTGGGGCACTAAATACCAAAAATACAGTAATCAAGTTAAGTGTCAAGCTTAGAAAATCTAACTTGAACAGATCACTTAAACTTGACTAACCCTAGCAAAAGCTACTGTTTATAACAGTTAGTAAGTAGCAAACTGGGTTAGACAGGACCTGAAAAGAAAAATCAAACAGATTTGGTCCACTTAAACCTAGAATTGGTTCAGTACAGCACTTTACTTAATCTCAATGCAATTTTCTATTTTGCTATAGTTTTTGATGTATGGCAAAGGGGGAGAAATTGGAAAGGAGAGAAAAGGCTAAAATTATTTTAAAACTTTTTTTCCCTCTTTTATCTCCTATCTTTCAAAAAGTAAAGTTCTTGTCTTTCAAAGTTCAATATTTTCGAAAATTAACTTTACTTGCTTTAATATTTTTGAAAATTAACTTTACTTGCTTAAGCATTTTCGAAAATTAACTTTACTTATTTTTCAAAGCTTAAGTTTTTTCGAAAATTAACTTTACTTGCTTAAATATTTTCGAAAATTAACTTTACTTGCTTAAGCATTTTCAAAAATTAACTTTACTTGTTTTTCAAAGCTTAAGTTTTTTCGAAAATTAACTTTACTTGTCTTTCAAAGTTCAATATTTTCGAAAACTAACTTTACTTGTTTTTCAAAGCTTAAGTTTTTTTGAAAATTAACTTTACTTGTTTTTCAAAGTTCAATTTTTCCAAAAATTAACTTTACCTTCTTTTCAAAGTTTAATATTTTCGAAAATTAACTGTACTTGATCTCAAGAGCTCATTTTTCAAAAATTAGCTTTGCTTAAGTACATTTTTTTTAAAATCAACTTTACTAGCTGGAAGGAAAATTTTCTAAGTAAAAAATTCAAACTCACTTGAAAATTTTCCACCTCCAAACATTTTCCAACAAAAAAAAAGGTTCTCTTGAAAATTTTCTAAGTAATAAAATTGAAACATCTGAACTTAGAAATTTTTCTTTCAACCCCGCAAACTATTGGAAAAACCAGGGGAGATTTCTTCTAGGGGGAGGGAATCAAACTTAAGTAGTTTTACTACTTAACTAGTGATTAACTTAACTTTTTGAACTAGGTTGCCATAAATCAAAAAGGGGGAGATTCTTGGTAGAGGCAGCACCCAAGTCAAACCTGAGTTTTGAAAATGGAAAAGGGTTCAAAAGTTAAGCTGTTATGTTTATCTAACATGCTCTTTAAGTGTGTAGATCAAAGCCCTAGCGAAGGGCTGCTAGGCACCTGGCGAAGGACTGCCAGGATACAAAGCCCTAGCAAAGGACTGCTAGGCACCTGGCGAAGGACTGCCAGGATACAAAGCCCTAGCGAAGGACTGCTAGGCACCTGGCAAAGGAATGTCAGGATACAAAGCCCTAGCGAAGGACTGCTTGGCACTTGGCGAAGGAATGCCAGGATACAAATCCCTAGCGAAGGACTGCTAGGCACCGGGCCAAGGACTGCTTGGTACCAAAGACCTAGCGAAGGACTGCTAGGCACCGGGCGAAGGACGGCTTGGTACCTAAGCCCTAACGAAGGACTGCTAGGCAAAAGTCCAACCGTAGAAGCCGGTTGGCAAAAGGTAAACTCTCCTAAGAGGAGTAGGTGAGGACGCGTTCCCCGTCGAGGGAACAGTAGGCGTCGGTTCGACCTAGGGTTCCATTTTGGAGACTCAAAGTCAGAACCAAGACAGCTAAGGCTGTATAATCATAACATATTCTTGTTTTATTATATTTGCAACTAACTCTGGATGCAGGACCAATGGAACGAGTTTCTGCAGCTCAGAATGCCTGAAGGGAGAGAGGCAGCAGCTGAGTAGGGCGCCCCCAAGGTCAAGGCAAAGCAGTAAACAAAAAAAGCGCTTCAAAGGCTTACTGGGCCAGGGCGCCCCTTGTGTCCCGGGCGCCCCCAGCGTCCCGGGCACCCCCAGTGCCCAGGGCGCCCTGGGTTCAAGCCAACGAAGTGAATCGCCCAAGAAGCCAGTAGACCAAGTCAACCGGGGCGCCCCCAGCATCCCAGGCGCCCCCACAGTCAAACCTCAGCCCTACTCGAGTGGGATAAGGGCTGACCGAGATTGTTGCTGATCGAAGGCCACGTAGAGAGCGCCCCCAACGTCCAGGGGCCCCCCAGGACTGCAATAAATATCCCTCGACCCCCAAGGTTTTGAGATACAACTTGCTAACGCTTCTACGCTCTTCGACTCAAGCGCGCTGCTCCGGAAACCTTCCATCTCAAGATTCAAGCACCGACGACGACCCTCTGCTCGAAAGTACGATCCACACCGGGCATCGATAAATGAAGAAGTCAATTTTATTTACTGCACTACAACTGTAATATCTTTTATAACATTTGCGTTCATATAGAATTGCCCGCAGTAAATGGTCAACGACCGTGGGCCTTGGAGTAGGAGCCGACCGCGACTTCGAACCAAGTAAAACCGCTTGCGTTTTTGCGTTGTGTTTTAATTTTCCGCTGCTTATTCTCTTATCTTTAATCCGAAACGGTTTACGATATTCACCCCCCCTCTATCATATTCTCTCGATCCAACAAGTGAGATAAGGGCTGACCGAGATTGTTGCGGATCGAAGGCCACGTAGAGGGCACCCCCAACGTCTAGGGTGCCCCAGGACTGCTATAAATAGCCCTCGACCCCCAAGGCTTTGAGATACAACTTGCTAACGCTTCTACGCTCTTCGACTCAAGCGCGTTGCTCCGGAAACCTTCCATCTCATGATTCAAGCGCCGACGATGACCCTCTGCTCGAAAGTACGATCCACACCGGGCGTCGGTAAACGAAGAAGTCAATTTCATTTACTGCACTACATTTCATTTACTGCACTACAACTGTAATATCTTTTGTAACATTTGCGTTCATATAGAATTGCCCACAGTAAACGGTCAACGACCATGGGCCTTGGAGTAGGAGCCGACCGCGACTTCGAACCAAGTAAAACCGCTTGGATTTTTGCGTTGTGTTTTAATTTTCCGGTGCTTATTCTCTTATCTTTAATCGGAAACGGTTTACGATATTCACCCCCCCTCTATCATATTCTCTCGATCCAACAAAAAATCCCGCATGCGCTGTGTTGTCTTTTATTCTTTCTGTTTTGTTTCTTTTTATTTTCCGCTGTGCTACTAACACTCTGTTTAGAACAAATTTCGAAAGTAAGACGAGTTTTTGCGAAAAGATTTTACGGTCGATATTCACCCCCCCTCTATCGACGGCACCGGTCCTACAGTGAGATGTTGGCTTCTAGATCTTTAAGAGCATGCAATGCTAGGGTTAAGTCCTAAGCTAAGTGTAACACCCCACTAAAATTTCCTTCAATATTATCCCTAATATTGAGTAGGATTGCATGAATGATAGCAATATTGAGCATGATTCATGAATAATAGTTAGAGTTGTGGGAATTTTAGTGTAAGTGTCAATGGGCCTTATATGGGCTCTAAATGGTGGGAAATTCTTAATGGGTCATAAATAGCACTTCATTAGTCATCCTAATGGGCCCCATGAGGATAAAAGAAATAACACATCATGTGATGAACCTTACTTTATATGGGCTTGCAAAGGAATAAAGAATAAAAAAAAATAATGTAGGTGCCAAGGATTGAACCTTGGACCTTAGAGATGTTGTAAGCCTTAAGAATGCCTATGTAACCAATTCACCTAGCAAGGGAGTGCTATTAGGAGGATAAAGGCAATTGTAGATAAGTGTAAGGATAAGGGAGATGAAGAGGCACCATGGGAGATGAAGAGTCACCATGGAAAATGAAGAGTCTCCATGGAAGGTGAAGAGGCATACCTCTTCATTTACTATAAGAAGATGAGGAAAGAAGGAAAATGCCATAAGACATCTTCTCCTCCTTCTCATTTTCGAAAATCAAGGCTCTCTCTCCATCAAAGAAAAATTCTCTCCAAGAAGATCTAGTGAAGGCTTTGTGGTTGTGAAGCAAAGGAAGATCCAAGGAGCAAGAAGTTCTTTCTTTCTCCTTCTAGGTGATATATAGTGTTTGAGAATCTTTAGCACAAGAGTAAGACTCCCCTCACCTGCAACATAATAGTTATATATGTTTTTGATTCATGTTCTTGTATGTTTTTGGCGATGTGTTGCAAAAATCTAAAGGTTTCCCTATAGGCAAGTTTCGGCCAACATGAGATTTAGGGATTAGGTTAGTGTTTGATGCTATCTAATGACTCCATTGTTTTCTTGATGTTAAGTCATGAGTTATGATGAAAAAGGATGGAGCAAAAAGACCCTTAAAAGTTTAGGCCAAGGCTCTCATGAAGCCATAGTCTTTTTGGCCATAAGAAGATGTTTTGGTTCTTTTTGACTAGCTAATGGTTTTAAGTCCTTGTTAATGTTTTGTTTGAAGGTTATATATATTTTTAGGCCATATTTCCCCTCTGAACATGTTGGGTTAATACCCTAAATAAGGGCAAAAAGAAAGAAAAAGAAGAGTTAAAGATGTCGTGTTACTTACTAATGCTTCCTAGTGTTAGAATATGTATTATATGTATGTTGTATGAACCAATTGCTCTTGTTTTGTAATTTTCATGTTGATATGAACCTTAGAAGTTTATGATCAGTACCTTAAATTGGGTTTTAAGATGGGTTAAGGTCACTACCCCACTTGATAATTTCTCCTTGCAATAGGATATTCAATGTATGCATGTTGTATGAGTTGTGTGATGTTGTATTATGTTTATATGCCATGATAACCCTATTAGATGTTTTGACCAGTAGAGTATTTGTTGAATTAGGGGTTGAATTAAAGGTATCCATGTTTCTTTAGCCCATGATAGATGAAAAGAAAAATGGAACAAGTTCCCTAGATGTATTATCCTTAGTCGTAAATTGAACATTATGTGTTTTAAGAATCATGAATGATAAGTTGGCATGTTATGAATTTCCTGTTGGGACCGGGTGCATGTTGACAAGGATACGGGTTCGTAAATTTTAAAATATTTACGTGCAGCGGAAGAATTAGCATAAATAATTTCTTAAATTATTTTTAACCACGTATCTAGCATGCGACCTTATGATGTGTGGACATGATCATAAATTAAAATTTTACAGAAAGTAAACTAATTTACTCGTTACCTCGCGTAACTCAAGTAAGGGACGAGATCCAACCGTAGCGTCCCTTGGAAGCTCCGCCTCTATTCGCGTCCATGCCGAGTTCTCTTCGGGATGACTTCACAAAGCCACGAGTTTTGTGCCGATGAGAACTACTAGATTCTCCAAAAGCACAACTAGAATAACAAGAGAAAAGGATGGAAACTAACCACCAAGTTGCGGAATCAAAATTCCGGGAAGGAAGGAGTTGCGACACGCTTCTTCTTCTTCTTCTTTGGCACCTTCTTGGTGGAGATAACTCTTGGCAACCCTAGGGTGCGCCAGCCCTAGGAGGGGTGTGCGCCGGCCCTAGGATGAGGAAGGGGGGCGCCGACCCTAGGAGGAGGAGAGAAGGAGAGGGAGAGAATAAGAGAGGGAGAGAGCTACTAAACCTCTTGATAACTCAATTAAGGAATTCAAGCCTAGTCTTGGTTCCTTTATATAGTAGTCTCTCCCTTGCCAAGTCTCCCCTTTAACTGAATTTTTCATAAGAAATTTATCTTATAAATTTTCTTATGAATTATTCCGTTTATGCCAAGTTTTATTATAACTAACTTTATAATAAAACAAATACATATCTCCTTTTATTATGGAATAAAATTTACAAGAAATTTATAAATTTTTCTAATCGTGGAAAAATCAATTCATAATTGATTTTATAAAATTAAAATAAACCGATCCATGGTTCATTTTAATTTCCATAAAAAGAATAAATTTCTATAAATTTCTTTATATAAATTTATTTATATAAATCTCTTTATATAAATTTCTTTATATAGATTTATTTATCCATAATTTTATAAAACAAATCGTGCTTGATTTATTTTATAAAATAAACCAAATAAATTGGTTTTCTCTCCTTATAGTGGCCGGCCAAACCAAAGAGGGTGGGTACCCTCTTTGGCCGGCCACATCAAGCCAAACCCTCGCGAATTAAACTCATTTAATTCGCCCAATAAGCCTTCAAAAGACTTAGCCATTTTAAGCTTCCAATGCGCCTCTGATTAATTTCAGATTCGACTTATTTCTCTTGATCGGAAAATCCAATTTTCAACTCGTTTTAAATCCCTCGGATTACTCGTAGTGCGTGTGACTAAATAGGCTTTCGATTTATGTTGGCCATCTATAATCAACCAATTATAGAACGATCATGAATGACACCTAGTACTACATCATGACCCCCAATTAATCGAAAGATCAATGGTTGACCTCAGAAATAATTCTGAAACTCTTCAGCAGCTCTAATGAATCGTACCTCATTCCCTTCACCATCTTATACCCACTTGGTTCAGGACATGGTCTGTGTGTGTCAGTCCCCACTAGGCTGACTATGTCACACCTAGCCCAAGTAAAGTTCTCTCGTCCTTTGGATTTCTAATTACTCTAATGTATTTAAGAGACTCATACTCTAAACATGATATGCTCTGGCCAGAGGCTTTGAGTAACAATCCGACGATAGGCCTTGGGTATACATCTCCTCGCAAGGACTGGTGAATCCTTTGTAGGCTGTTCAAACATCTTCGGACACTTCGGCTTATACCCAATCATCCTGGGTCCACACCTCCTTGGAGATGCTTGCTTAAGATGTTAAAGTATAAGTCTCCATGACCATGATGACTTGAACACCGCAAGTCAAAGGAACATCGCACTTAAGCTGCAGTAAGAACTTCATTGACATATCTATATGTAGATTTCCATATGAAGTTTTACAGCTAGTCACTCCAATGAACTAGTTCCCTTAACTAGCATCCATGTTTATCTCCGGACATCCCAATGTCACCAGCCAGTGAGAATCAGCTGATTAGAGAATAACCCATGCTAGTCTCAATAGAATTGATAGTGTCCATTTTTATCAATTCATCAACTAGGGATATTTTCAATACTTCACAATTGCACATGTAGAGATAATCACTAGTTGTGATCCCATCACAAATTCTCTTATGTGTGAATTGTATTGCGGACATTCAGTAGATGAGTTTAAGATCCCAATCAAATACACAAACATGTATACTCAAATAGTGAATTTTCATTTATTAAAATAAATGTTTACAATCATAAGGCGATTGCCTTAGGACACTTCTCTCATAATACTAACAAACTCCCACTTGGCCTAATGCCAATCGCTATGGTATCCAATACCACAGGCTCTAACATGACCCTCAAACTTGCTTTGAGGTAAGGCCTTAGTTAAAGGATCCGCTAAATTCCTTTCAGTGGGAATTTTCTCAATTTGTATATCATTCCTACTTATAATCTCTCTGATCAGATGATAGCGGCGAAGCACGTGTTTGGATCGCTGATGAGACCTTGGTTCCTTTGCTTGTGCAATAGCTCCATTATTGTCGCAGTAAACCGGCACTGCTTCATCAATGGTTGGAACCACACCAAGTTCGGAGACAAACTTCTTGATCCAGACTGCTTCCTTTGCTGCTTCCGAAGCTGCGATATATTCCGCTTCCGTGGTAGAATCCGCTACGGTGTCTTGTTTGGAACTCTTCCAACTTATTGCGCCTCCTTTCAAAGTAAATACGTATCCAGACTGGGATTCGAAGTCATCCTTATCTGTCTGGAAACTGGCATCTGTATACCCACGTATTACCATATCTCTTTCTCCATATATTAGGAACACATCCTTAGTTCTTCTTAAGTACTTATGCTCTGTTTACTTGGGAGAGCGGAAAGTAAAACTAAGGAAAAGTTTCCGCAGTGGAAATTTTTCCATTGTTTACTTCATTAAAATTTAAAGAAGGAAGAGAAATATAATCCATCCGCGGATAGTTTTGGAGCCAAAATCGATCAACTCAAAATCGGACGGAAAGCAGCGGATGGATAAAAAAATGACGCATGTACCCCTTTTCATTTACAAAATTACATCATAAACCAAAAAAAATAACGCATGTACCCTTTTTAATTCATAAAATTACACCATATACCAATAAAATGACGCATGTACCCTTTTGCATTAATAAAATTACACCGCATGTACCCACCTTCTTCAATCATGGTAAACAAGCATGCAAAGGAAAGGATTTCTTTTCCTTTCCCTTCTCTTCCCATGCCCCTAGGTTTGTTTAATCTATCCATCATCCACTCTTTCAGGTAAACATAGCATTAAGGATTGTCTTGATAGCCGCCCAATGATCCATCCCTGGATCAAACTGGTATCTGCTCGTGACGCTCAGAGCATATGATACATCGGGCCTAGTACATAACATAGCATACATGATAGATCCTATCGCGGATGCATAAGGAATCTTATTCATGCAAATCCTCTCGTCTTCTGTGCGCGGACACATAGACTTTGAAAGGTTGATCCCATGCCTGATGGGAAGGTAACCTTTCTTGGATTCCGACATGCTAAACCTTTTTAGCACTCGGTCTATATATGTAGACTGCGAAAGACCAAGCAACCGTTTTGATCTATCTCTATAGATTCTAATCCCAAGGATATAGGTCTATATATGGATCGTCGAAGCTTGCATACTTTGGTTTTATCAACCGATGTGAAACCTTCAGGTTGTATCATGTATACATCCTCAAGCAGGTTTCCATTAAGGAAAGCTGTTTTCACATCCATTTGCCATATCTCATAATTATAATGAGCTGCTATGGCTAGGAGCATCCGAATGGATTTAAGCATAGCTACTGACGAATAGGTTTCGTCATAATCAATTCCTTGTTTCTGACGATATCCTTTTGCCACTAATCTAGCCTTAAAGGTAACTACATTACCTTCCATGTTGGTTTTCTTCTTGAAAACCCACTTGCACCCTATGTGCTTAATCCCTTCAGGTGGGTTAACCAAGTCCCATACTTGATTTTCGTACATGGAATCCATTTCCGACTTCATGGCTTCAAGCCATTTGTCCCTTTCTGAACATTTCAGAACATCTTCATAACTGATAGGTTCATCATCACTTATGAGTAACACGTCGTTCGATTCACTTATGAGAAATCCATATCTCTCTGGAATATTGCGTGTCCTATCAGACCTACGAAGAGGTGGTGTTGTTTTAGGTTCAACTGATAGCTCATCATTATGAGTTATTAGTTGTGGGTCTTGACTAGGTGTCTCTGTAATGTCTATTGGAGTTTCTTGAACTTCATCAAGTTCAATGCCACTCCCACTGTTTTCTTGTAAAAGAAATTCTCTTTCCAGAAATACAGCATGCCTTGAAACAAACAACTTTTGTTCCAAGAGATGATAGAATTGGTAACCCTTCGTTTCCTTAGGGTATCCAACAAATAGACATTTATCAGACTTAGCATCCAATTTGTCTGATATAGTCCGCTTCACATAAGTAGGACAACCCCATATCTTAAGGTGAGTTAAGTGAGGTTTCTTACTATTCCATGTCTCATATGGAGTAGTAGAGACTACCTTGGTCGGGACTCTGTTTAGCAAGTAAACAGCTGTCTTAAGTGCATAGCCCCAAAAGGATTTTGGAAGAGTTGCATGATTCATCATCGACCTAACCATATCCATCAAGGTTCGGTTGCGCCTCTCAGATACACCATTATGCTGTGGTGTATACGGCGGAGTCCATTGGGACAATATCCCATTGTCCCTAAGATAATCTTGAAACTCTTGACTTAAGTATTCACCACCCCGATCGGATCGAAGTATCTTAATACTTTTACCAAGCTGTTTCTCTACTTCATTTCTGAACTCTTTGAATTTCTCAAAAGCTTCAGATTTGTGTTTCATCAAGAACACATGTCCGAATCGTGAGTGATCATCGATAAAGGTGATGAAGTAGCTATAGCCTCCTTGTGCAAGAGTTGACATTGGTCCACATACATCAGTATGTATTAGACCAAGCAATTCTCCCACTGGATTACCTTTTCCAGAAAAGGGTAATTTGGTCATCTTGCCTTTTAAGCATGATTCGCATGTATCAAATGAACCGGGTTCAAATGATTCCAAAATTCCACATCGGTGTAATTTGGTCATGCGTTTCTTACTTACATGGCCAAGACGACAATGCCACATGTAGGAGTCTATTCGATTATCTATTCGAGCACGTTTGTTGCTAACTTCGATATTGAAAACGTCACCGGATAAATCTAACGTGTAGATACCATTGCACAAAGTTCCATTCCCATAAAGAACGCCATTTAAAGTTATGTAACAACAATTGTTACTAAAAGTTAAATGATAACCCTTTTCATTCAAACATGAAATAGATACAATGTTCTTTATTAACGAAGAAACAAAATAACAATTATCCAATTCTAAGACACGTCCAGTGGAGAGCTTTAGCAAATATGTTCCGATGGCAACAGCAGCAATCTTAGCTCCGTTTCCAACTCGCAAATTCGCTTCTCCCTTGACGAGTCTTCTTCTATTCCTTAGCCCCTGTATGTCATTACATATATGTGAGCTACACCCAGTATCAAGTACTCAGGTGTTTGAGGAAATAGAATGACATTCAATAACGAAGATACTTGAAGAGGATGGGGCATCGGATGCCTTCTCTTTCAAGGACTCAAGATAAACCTTGCAGTTTCTTCGCCAGTGACCCTCCTTGCCACAGTGATGGCAAGTGCCTTTTAGGGTATTTTCAGTCTTTTTGGCATTTTTCTTCTTTTCCTTATTCTGTTCTTTGGCCTTCCTCTTAGAACCTTTCTTCGAGGAACCAACTAACAGTACCGTCTTTTGATCCTGCTTCACAGAAGGCTCTACAGTCTTCAGCAGGTTGAGCAACTCAGGAAACTGGTCTGGAGTTGCATTTTCAGGAGGACGGTTGGGAAGTTGATCTTCAAGGACATAAGCAAGCTTCTCTGCCTTGAGGACTATCCTCAGGTTTCGAAGCCAGTCCATGAAGTTTGGCCCAGTCAGTTTATTGGTGTCCAAAATGGAACGCAAATTCAGAGAAGACATGATCGAGTGATTATCCTAGAAATACAAATTGAGCTTATGTGAGAAGAATGATTAAAGAATGTATCAACATACATTAATAAAATCCTATTTATTTTTCAAATTGAATAACCCTTTTTATCAATTCGGGAGATCGTAGGAACATCTCCAAATAAGTTGATATCCAACCATAGATAAGAACAACCATGGTTGTGGCCATCAAGTTATTCTTAGCTATGAAGGTAGGTAATTATACCGATTACATATCACATATATGTAACTATCACTTTATGCTATCAACTAATTGAATGTTTGCATAAATCATTGGGTTGTTAACTCATTAACAAGTATGCAACATTATACATAGCACCCAACTGCACCTCTCTTTACATCGACCTTGGCTGTGGCACAACAAATCGATGCTCCAAGCTTAAGGCTGACCCATTAATCAAGAAATAGTTTTAATATGGTTGGAGCTCATTCAACCGTTTAGTCAAGCTTGGATGTGTCCAACAACCAAAACTAAGGATTGACCTCTGACTCCAACTATATTATTCATAAACTAATTCCATGGTTTGAACATGTTGAGGTTCAAGCCGGGCATGGATGTGTCCATCAACCCAAACGAGAAACAACACTCCGATTCTAACCATATTAATGGAAGGTGTTAGCCTTAATATTTTGTAAGGGGTTTTGGGTCTCATCCTTTCTTGTCTAAGCACATTCATGACATATAATTATGTCATGACTAACGATTTCCTTAATAAAGTATGTATGTGACTTAATTTATCAAGTCTCATTAATTGAATTAGGAACCAGATTTCCTAATTCTAATTTCATACTTTATTCAAGGAATTGTTTTGGGAAACAATTTCCTAAATTGTCATAATCAATTTCGGAAATAATATGTTTAAGACTTTGATTTCTCTAAATCAAATCTTATTAAATTAAGAGGCAATTCCCTTAATTCAACCACATATTATTTTCATGAAAATCTCTTTTAAGAAAACTCTATAGGAAACCATTTTCCTAATTAATTTTGGAGACAACAATATGTAAGAGCATCACCTCTTAAATCATATTTTATTCATGGATTTAATTAATTACAACAAATTGTTTTCTAAGGGTGGCTCCCCGAGGCTCAGATACCCAAAGAAAAGAAATTTTCGTAAATTCAATTTGGTCCGCTTCTGAAGCGTAACCAAATTAAACATGACAATTTCATTCAAAATTGGGAAATTAAATTACAATAACTAACTTTAAATTGGACGGCTCCCCGAGGCTCAATCCAAAATAAAGAATTTTGTTGATAATTTAAAACCAATTCGAATTTAATTGTCAATTAATTGTCCATAAATTTGTCTAGACTTTCTTGAAAGAAAGTGCCCAAAATTGCGAGATTTCATAATAGGTTTTCAGAATAATTGTAAGTTTCTGGTAAAAAGAAAACTTACATATTTCCAAAATTGGAAAATTTCCAAAATAGAAAATTTCCAAAATTGGAAAGTTTCCAAAGATGGGAAGTTTTCTCAATTATCATAAAATTTCAGAAACTAGGATATTTCAAACGTTTGCGAAATTTCATGAGGATTTCCAAACTTTGAAATTGCTAAATCTAAAATTTATAATAATTAGAAAATTTCCATAATTGAAAATTTTTCCAAAATTGAGATTATGACAAAGTTTTCCGCAAAACAATTATATGATTATGTCGAACACTAACCGACTCTGATACCACTGTTGGGACCGGGTGCATGTTGACAAGGATACGGGTTCGTAAATTTTAAAATATTTACGTGCAGCGGAAGAATTAGCATAAATAATTTCTTAAATTATTTTTAACCACGTATCTAGCATGCGACCTTATGATGTGTGGACATGATCATAAATTAAAATTTTGCAGAAAGTAAACTAATTTACTCGTTACCTCGCGTAACTCAAAGTAAGGGACGAGATCCAACCGTAGCGTCCCTTGGAAGCTCCGCCTCTATTTGCGTCCACGCCGAGTTCTCTTCGGGATAACATCGCAAAGCCACAAGTTTTGTGCTGACAAGAACTACTAGATTCTCCAAAAGCACAACTAGAATAACAAGAGAAAAGGATGGAAACTAACCACCAAGTTGCGGAATCAAAATTCTGGGAAGGAAGGAGTTGCGACACGCTTCTTCTTCTTCTTCTTTGGCACCTTCTTGGTGGAGATAACTCTTGGCAACCCTAGGGTGCGCCAGCCCTAGGAGCGGTGTGCGCCGGCCCTAGGATGAGGAAGGGGGGCGCCGGCCCTAGGTGGAGGAGAGAAGGAGAGGGAGAGAATAAGAGAGGGAGAGAGCTACTAAACCTCTTGATAACTCAATTAAGGAATTCAAGCCTAGCCTTGGTTCCTTTATATAGTAGCCTCTCCCTTGCCAAGTCTCCCCTTTAACGGAATTTTTCATAAGAAATTTATCCTATAAATTTTCTTATGAATTATTCCATTTATGCCAAGTTTTATTATAACTAACTTTATAATAAAACAAATACATATCTCCTTTTATTATGGAATAAAATTTACAAGAAATTTATAAATTTTTCTTATCGTGGAAAAATCAATTCATAATTGATTTTATAAAATTAAAATAAACCGATCCATGGTTCATTTTAATTTCCATAAAAAGAATAAATTTCTATAAATTTCTTTATATAAATTTATTTATATAAATCTCTTTATATAAATTTCTTTATATAGATTTATTTATCCATAATTTTATAAAACAAATCGCGCTTGATTTATTTTATAAAATAAACCAAATAAATTGGTTTTCTCTCCTTGTAGTGGCCGGCCAAACCAAAGAGGGTGGGTACCCTCTTTGGCCGGCGACATCAAGCCAAACCCTTGCGAATTAAACTCATTTAATTCACCCAATAAGCCTTCAAAAGACTTAGCCATTTTAAGCTTCCAATGCGCCTCTGATTAATTTCAGATTCGACTTATTTCTCTTGATCGGAAAATCCAATTTTCAACTCGTTTTAAATCCCTTGGATTACTCGTAGTGCGTGTGACTAAATAGGCTTTCGATTTATGTTGGCCGTCTATAATCAACCAATTATAGAACGATCGTGAGTGGCACCTAGTAGTACATCATGACCCCCAATTAATCGAAAGATCAACGGTTGACCTCAGAAATAATTCTGAAATCCTTCAGCAGCTCTAATGAATCGTACCTCATTCCCTTCACCATCTTATACCCACTTGGTTCAGGACATGGTCTGTGTGTGTCAGTCCCCACTAGGCTGACTATGTCACACCTAGCCCAAGTAACGTTCTCTCGTCCTTTGGATTTCTAATTACTCTCATGTATTTAAGAGACTCATACTCTAAACATGATATGCTCTGGCCAGAGGCTTTGAGTAACAATCCGACGATAGGCCTTGGGTATACATCTCCTCGCAAGGAGTGGTGAATCATTTATAGGCTGTTCAAACATCTTCGGGCACTTCGGCTTATACCCAATCATCCTGGGTCCACACCTCCTTGGAGATGCTTGCTTAAGATGTTAAAGTATAAGTCTCCATGACCAAGATGACTTGAACACCGCAAGTCAATGGAACATTGCACTTAAGCTGCATTAAGAACTTCATTGACATATCTATATGTAGATTTCCATATGAAGTTTTACAGCTAGTTACTCCAATGAACTAGTTCCCTTAACTAACATTCATGTTTATCTCCGGACCTCCCAATGTCACTAGCCAGTGAGAATCAGCTGATTAGAGAATAACCCATGCTAGTCTTAACAGAATTGATAGTGTCCGTTTTTATCAATTCATCAACTAGGGATATTTTCAATACTTCACAATTGCATATGTAGAGATAATCACTAGTTGTGATCCCATCACAAATTCTCTTATGCTGTGAATTGTATTGCGGACATTCAGTAGATGAGTTTAAGATCCCAATCAAATACACAAACATGAATACTCAAATAGTGAATTTTCATTTATTAAAATAAATGTTTACAATCATAAGGCGATTGCCTTAGGACACTTCTCTCATAATACTAACATTTCCGTACCATGAAATTATGTTTTCTCCATGCCATGTTCATGCTTGAATGTTATGATGATATTTATGCTTTGAATGTATACCCATGACATGCATGACATTATGAATAAAAGAATGTCTAAAGAGCAATTGCTAAGAAAAGAAATGAAATGATGAATGTCATGCTAAAGAGCAATTGCTAAGGAAAGAAAAGGAGTCATGTATGCTATTTTACTTTATGTATCGGCTTGTACCGGATCTTGAAAAAGGTCCAAGGGATGGGCACCTTAAGAACGCCCCGGTTCTGGACTACCGCAGCTGTCCCTAGGCACCAAGGTTGCCTAGTATCTTAGTAGGTCGGGATTAACTACCTCATACTCTACTAAGGAATGCGCGCAAATGATGAATGGGTACAAAGCCAGGGATCCCAATGATGATGATATGTTGATGTTCAAGTATTATATTATATATATTTTCAAATGAGCATCTTTAATGTTTATGCACATGTTTATGTTTAATGATATTGCATATGCTATATTTAATGTTTATGTACATGATTATGTCTTAAAAATTATGCAAATGTTAAGTGTTTCTGCTTATATACTTTAGATGCTTTAAGTATTTATTCATGTTATATGTTTATGTCAAATGATGTAGATTTCTACTTATATGTGATGTACGGATTTTGTGAGTAAGCAAGGAGCTTACTAAGCATTTTATGTTATAGTCTACCTTCTTATGTTGTAGGATCAAACTAAAGGGGAAGCAGCCGGAGGGCATGTCTGTGTGTGGCAGTGACTTGGCAGAACGATCCTACTGTTGTTTTTACTCTTACTTATGGACTTATTTCTCATGGACTTAATGTTGCTACTTATAAATGCATGTGTTAGTTTTTATGTTTACACTTACTACTTGTTGGAGTTGAAGTTCTTTATGATATGCATGCTTAATGTAGAACTATATACTCTTTGGATAGATATGCTATGTTATGATTCACATGCTTAAAGTAGTTTAGTTAGAAAGAAATTTATCCAATTGCATATGTTCATGATTTTGTATTATTTCCGCTGCTATATTTACGCTTCATATGCAATAATATATGAAAGAAAAAAAAAAGTAACGCGTCACGCTCGTAAGGGGCGGCCGTTACAGCTTGGTATCAGAGTCATTTGCCATCTCACTACACACACATCAAGCCTGCATCCTGCCGCTTCCAAGTAAGATCTTACCTTACATGATTTAAGTATGTTGCTTTATGTTTACTTATGATAGGAATGTTTCTAGACTAACCATACAAGTAGATGTGATACCCTATATGGTTCTAGAACGATAAGGAATGCTTATGACTAAGTATACAAATACGAAATTATGGAACCATGTTTTTACCTGGGAATGGAAACTTAGGGTAGTACCTTACCTTACCTTATAATAAAAATGATGCAAATGCATGTATATACATGAAAATGATGAAAATGATAAATGATCTTATACTAGCTTATTGTTGTAATATGAGAACAGCATGGCTAGAAGAAGTACTAGAATTAATGATACTGTACCTCAGCCTGACCTGACGCACCTAGTGACAGAACTCCAGCGTCAACTCACTGAGCAGCAGCAGACCATCAACACCTTGATGAGTCAGCAAGCAAATACTACCGTTCCATCTGCGAACCAGACGGTGACACCTGTAGTGCCTCCGACTCTGCCAGCACCCCCGATAGGCCCTCCCACCGGAATGCGACCGGAAGCTTACTTAATCCAGTGGCAGAGGCTGAAGCCGAAAACTTTTACGGGTGCTTGCGAACCGTGGGATGCCCAAGCCTGGTTCAAGACGATGGAAAGTATAGTGGAGCTACTACACTGGCCAGAACATGAAAAGATTAAGTGTGCATCTCTGCCTTTCTGGAGATGCCAGAATGTGGTGGGAAAGGGTCAAGGCCAAAAGACAAGTGAACCAAATGAAATGGACGGACTTCGAATCTGATGGAAATGGAGCTGATTCCACTGGACCTTATAGGGACGCCCATTTCATGACTTAGGCTTAAGTACTAAATGATCCAATAAATTGAATTTATTGGAGAGCCAAGAAAAAGAACTAAGAAATTCTTATCAGCTCTAAGATCACAAAAGATGTTAGACAAGGGATGCATTGGGTATCTAGCACATTTGGTCAACACAAGTCGAGTAAAGGACCAAAAGCTAGAAGATGTTAGAGTTGTATGCAACTACCCAGAGGTATTCCCCGATGAATTACCAGGGTTAGCCCCTGATAGGGAGATTGAATTTGAGATCGAACTGATTCCTGGTACTAACCCGATCTCTAAAGCACCTTACTGTTTGGCGCCGGCTGAATTGAAAGAGCTTCAGGGACAGCTACAGGAGTTACTCGACAAGGGACTTATTCGCCCTAGTCACTCTCTATGGGGAGCTCCAGTACTGTTTGTGAAGAAGGAAGATGGGTCTATGCGAATGTGCATAGATTACCAAGCGCTAAATAATGTGACGATCAAGAACAGGTACCCCCTCCTAGGGATAGATGACCTGTTCGACCAATTGAAGGGAGCCACCGTCTTCTCTAAGATTAATCTGAGGTATGGCTATCATCAAGTAAACGTGAAAGAGGATGATATACCGAAGACGGCTTTCCGAACAAGATACGGACATTATGAGTTCGTTGTTATGCCCTTCGGAGTGACGAATGCTCCTGCTATGTTTATGGACCTGATGAATCGGGTGTTCTCGGCATGCCTCGACAAATTTGTGATCATCTTCATCAACGATATCCTCATCTATTTGAGAAATCAAGAAGCGCATGCTGAACACTTTAAGGTCATATTTTTTGCAAGGAAGGAGTCATGGTGGACCCGAAGAAAATCGAGGCCATGAGTAACTGGAACAGGCCGAAGAATGCTAGCGAAGTCAGGAGTTTTCTCGGACTAGTGGGCTATTACCGGAAGTTCGTGGAAGACTTCTCCAGAATCGCAACACCTATGATGGTCCTCACCAGGAAGAACCAGAAGTATGTATGGACAGAAGAATGTGAAAGGAGTTTCTTGGAACTGAAAAGGAGACTTACAAGTGCTCCAATCCTTACTCTTCCCGAAGATGACAAGAGCTTCGACATGTACAGCGATGCCTTCAAACTGGGACTCGGAGCTGTACTTATGCAGAGTGGAAAGGTTATTGCCTATGCCTCTAGGCAACTCAAAAAAACATGAAAAGAACTATCCCACTCATGATTTAGAGTTAGCAGCCGTGGTCTTTGCTCTGAAGGTATAGAGACACTATCTATACGGAGCACAGTGTAAGATATATACAGATCACCAGAGTCTGTGATATTTCTTCACTCATAAGGACCTTAGCATGCGACAACGCAAATGGCTCGAACTGGTAAAGGACTATGACTGTGAGATCTTTTATCATCCAGGCAAGGCGAACAAAGTGGTCGATGCACTCAGCAGAAAGTCCAGTGCTGCCTTGATGTCCTTATCAGTATTATCTCGACCGCTGGAAAAGGAAATTGTGAACTACGGAATCAAGATTATTTTCGGACGACTTTCGACCATGGCAATCGTACCAGCATTATTCGATGACATATTAGACAAGCAGAATGATGATCCAAGCCTCCGGAAGATCAATCAAGATATTCTAGAAGGAAAAGGCGAGGGTTTTCATATCGCCAATAACGGAGTAGTATACCTTAGGGATCATGTATGTATCCCTAATGATCCGGAGCTACGCAAGAAGGTACTGGAGGAGGCTCACGGAACCCCTTATTCTATGCACCTGGGATCTACCAAGATATATCAAGATTTGAAAACGGGATTTTGGTGGCTCGGTATGAAGAGGGACGTAGCTCAGCATGTCAGTACCTGCCTGACATGCCAGTAAGTTAAAGTAGAGCACCAGAGTCCCGAAGGAGTTCTTCAACCGATCCAAATTCCGGAGTGGAAATGGGAAGACATCTCTATGGATTTCATCTCAGGACTTCCTAGGACCATGAATGGATATGACGCTATATGGGTTATCGTCGACAGATTAACGAAATCGACACATTTCTTAGCGATCAAGATGACCTATTCAGTCGAGCAACTAGCTCAACTATATGCTAAGAAATTATCAGACTACATGGTATTCCCAAGACCATCATTTCAGATAGGGATGGTCATTTCACCTCGCAGTTTTGGGAATGTGTTCATAAAGCTCTCGGCACGAAGCTGCGATTCAGTACCGCCTTTCATCCTTAGACAGATGGGCTAACGGAAAGGGTGAACCAGGTACTGGAAGATACATTACGAGCTTGTGCCATGGATTTTAAAGGGAGCTGGTGCCGATATTTATGTTTAGCGGAGTTCGCTTATAATAATAGCTACCAAGCTACTATCGGAATGACACCTTATGAAGCTCTGTATGGGAGGAGATGTAGATCTCCGATCTGTTGGTATGAAGGAGGCGAAAAGAAAGGGATGGGACTCCAGACGGATTTCATCGACGACACCACCCGAGCTATACAGAATATCCGCCAAAGAATAGAGATTGCTCAGAGCCGTCAGAAGAATTATGCGGATCAGCGACGTAGGCCTTTGGAATTCGGTGTTGGGGATTTGGTGTTCCTCCGAGTAACACCTATGAAAGGAGTAATGAGATTCGGGAAGAAAGGAAAGTTAAGTCCGCGCTATGTGGGACCGTACAAGATCCTGAACAGAATTGGTAAGGTGACTTATGAGCTCGAGCTACCTCAGGAGATGTCATCAATCCACAACGTGTTCCACGTATCGATGCTCAAGAAATGTATTCCCAATGCAGACCAAGTGATGGAGCCGCAGGCCGTACAAATCCAGGAGGACCTGAGTTATGAAAGCAAACCCATACGGATCCTGGATCGAGATGTCAAGAGACTGAGGAACAAAGATGTACCCTTAGTCAAGGTCTTGTGGCAAAGTCAACAATCTGAAGAAGCTACCTGGGAACGCGAGGACGATATGACACAAAAGTTTCTGGAGCTATTTTAAGTTCGAGGATGAACATCCAAAAGGTATGGAGAATTGTAACACCCTACTAAAATTCCCTTCAATATTATCCCTAATATTGAGAAGGATTGCATGAATGATAGCCATATTGAGCATGATTCATGAACGATAGTTAGAGTTGTGAGAATTTTAGTGTAAGTGTTAATAGGCCTTATATGGGCTCTAAATGGTGGGAAATTCCTAATGGGTCTTAAATAGCACTTCATTAGTCATCCTAATGGGCCCCATGAGAATAAAAGAAATAACACATCATGTGATAAGCCTTACTTTAGATGGGCTTGCAAAAGAATAAAGAATAAAAATAATAATGTAGGTGCCAAGGATTGAACCTTGGACCTTAGAGATGTTGTAAGCCTTAAGAATGCCTATGTAATCAATTCACCTAGCAAGGGAGTGCTATTAGGAGGATAAAGGCAATTGTAGATAAGTGTAAGGATAAGGGAGATGAAGAGGTACCATGGGAGATGAAGAGTCACCATGGAAAATGAAGAGTCTCCATGGAAGGTGAAGAGACATACCTCTTCATTTACTATAAGAAGATGAGGAAAGAAGGAAAATGCCATAAGACATCTTCTCCTCCTTCTCATTTTCGAAAATCAAGGCCCTCTCTCCATCAAAGAAAAATTCTCTCCAAGAAGATCTAGTGAAGGCTTTGTGGTTGTGAAGCAAAGGACGATCCAAGGAGCAAGAAGTTCTTTCTTTCTCCTTCTAGGTGATATATAGTGTTTGAGAATCTTTAGCACAAGAGTAAGACTCCCCTCACCTGCAACATAATAGTTATATATGTTTTTGATTCATGTTCTTGTATGTTTTTGGCGATGTGTTGCAAAAATCGTAAAGGTTTCCCTATAGGCAAGTTTTGGCCAACATGAGATTTAGGGATTAGGTTTGTGTTTGATGCTATCTAATGACTCCATTGTTTTCTTGATGTTAAATCATGAGTTATGATGAAAAAGGATGGAGCAAAAAGACCCTTAAAAGTTTAAGTCAAGGCTCTCATGAAGCCATAGTCTTTTTGGCCATAAGAAGATGTTTTGGTTCTTTTTGACTAGCTAATAGTTTTAAGTCCTTGTTAATGTTTTGTTTGAAGGTTTTATATATATTTTTAGGCCATATTTCCCCTCTGAACATGTTGGGTTAATACCCTAAATAAGGGCAAAATGAAAGAAAAAGAAGAGTTAAAGATGTCGTGTTACTTACTAATGCTTCTAGTGTTAGAATATGTATTATATGTATGTTATATGAACCAATTGCTCTTGTTTTGTAATTTTCATGTTGATATGAACCTTAGAAGTTTATGATCAGTACCTTAAATTGGGTTTTAAGATGGGTTAAGGTTACTACCCCACTTGATAATGTCTCCTTGCAATAGGATATTCAATGTATGCATGTTGTATGAGTTGTGTGATGTTATGTTATGTTTATATGCCATGATAACCCTATTAGATGTTTTGACCAGTAGAGTATGTGTTGAATTAGGGTTGAATTAAAGGTATCCATGTTTCTTTAGGCCATGATAGATGAAAAGAAAAATGGAACAAGTTCCCTAGATGTATTATCCTTAGTCGTAAATTGAACATTATGTGTTTTAAGAATCATGAATGATAAGTTGGCATGTTATGAATTTCCTTACCATGAAATTATGTTTTCTCCATGCCATGTTCATGCTTGAAAGTTATGATGATATTTATGCTTTGAATGTATACCCATGACATGCATGACATTATGAATAAAAGAATGTCTAAAGAGCAATTGCTAAGAAAAGAAAAGAAATGATGAATGCCATGCTAAAGTGCAATTGCTAAGGAAAGAAAAGGAATCATGTATGCTATTTTACTTTATGTATCGGCTTGTACCAGATCTTGAAAAAGGTCCAAGGGATGGGCACCTTAAGAACGCCCCGGTTCTGGACTACCGCAGCTGTCCCTAGGCACCAAGGTTGCCTAGTACCTTAGTAGGTCGAGATTAGCTACCTCGTACTCTACTAAGGAATGCGCGCAAATGATGAATGGGTACAAAGCCAGGGATCCCAATGATGATGATATGTTGATGTTCAAGTATTATATTATATATATTTTCAAATGAGCATCTTTAATGTTTATGCACATGTTTATGTTTAATGATATTGCATATGCTATGTTTAATGTTTATGTACATGATTATGTCTTAAAAATTATGCAAATGTTAAGTGTTTCTGCTTATGTACTTTAGATGCTTTAAGTATTTATTCATGTTATATGTTTATGTCAAATGATGTAGATTTCTACTTATATGTGATGTACGGATTTTGTGAGTAAGCAAGGAGCTTACTAAGCATTTTATGCTTATAGTCTACCTTCTTATGTTGTAGGATCAAACTAAAGGGGAAGCAGCCAGAGGGCATGTGTGTGTGTGTGGCAGTGACTTGGCAGAACGATCCTACTGTTGTTTTTACTCTTACTTATGGACTTATTTCTCATGGACTTAATGTTGCTACTTATAAATGCATGTGTTAGTTTTTATGTTTACACTTACTACTTGTTGGAGTTGAAGTTCTTTATGATATGCATGCTTAATGTAGAACTGTATACTCTCTGGATAGATATGCTATGCTATGATTCACATGCTTAAAGTAGTTTAGTTAGAAAAAATTTATCCAATTGCATATGTTCATGATTTAGTATTATTTCCGCTGCTATATTTACGCTTCATATGCAATAATATATGAAAGAAAGAAAAAAAAAGTAACGCATCGCGCACGTAGGGGGCGGGCGTTACACTAAGTCCATTTCGTAGAAAACTCCTAGTTTTGGAAGGGGTAATTTTTTATAACAAACTAAGTCGGAAAAATATTTTTAAAACAATATGATTTTAAAAACAAATTTATAAGATAATAAAACAGTTTTTAAAAATAGTCCTATTCTACTAAGTACATTCCTAACTGCCTTCTTAGTGAGCTAAACTCAGACTCAGATAGTAGTTTGGTGAAAATATTGGCTAGGTTAGATTTTGAGTCTATATATGTAAGTACGATTTCACCCCTTGCTACGTGATCCCTAAGAAAGTGGTGTCTGACTTTAATATGCTTACTTCTGGAATGATGAATAGGATTTTTTATAAGTTTGATTGAACTCATATTGTCAACAAATACCTTAGTCTGGGTATAGTCTAGGTTGAAGTCTTTAAGGGTATGCACCATCCATAAAAGTTGGGCTACACATTCCTCTAGGGCAACATATTCTGCTTCAGTTGTAGATAAGACAACACAATGTTGCTTTTTACTACATTAGCTAACTAGACTTTGTCCTAGTAACTGACAGCTCCTACTCATACTTTTTCTATCTAATTTACACCCTACATAATTTGAGTCAGAAAATCCTAACAATTCAAAATTGGACGCCCTAGGGTACCAAATACCTACATTTATGGTGCCCTTAATATATCTAAGGATCCTTTTAACTGCAGTTAAGTGGTACTCCTTAGCACAAGTTTGGTACCTGGCACAAATACCTACTGCAAAAAGAATATTAAGTCTACTAGCAGTTAGGTAGAGCAAACTTCCTATAATACTTCAATAATATTTTAAATCAACTAGCTTACCTTCAGGATCGTTATCTATGTTGGCATTTGTGGCCATGGGAATACTTAAATTCTTTGAACTTGTAATGTTCGAAAATTTTTCAAAATAAAAAGAAATATAAAAGTTTCTTTTGTAGAGTAAAAAGGTCGAAGCTGAGGCTTAATCCAAGGACCTTTGATTTAGAATTAGTTAAAGTTTCCATTAGGTGGTGGTAAAGCATCACATTGGGATATGGAAACCATTTAATATACGTGCAAGTAAGCACCTAAGCACCTATTCATGGAAGTTGCTTCAACTTCCACTTAGTATATAAAGGAATAGAAAGCGGAGGAAACTAAACGTTTTCTCACTTTCTTCTTCTTCGTCTTGAGAAAGAGAACTAGGGTTTCTCCTTTCTCCTTGTGCCTAAGACTCGGTGACCGTGCGAAAGACATGGACGAAGGGCTTCCACACTAGACTTAGCACTCGGTATTAGTGAATAGTAAGCATCAAGATAAGTAGATCACTCACCTGCAGTAAAAGTTGTTCTCGTACGATTTTAGTTGTCGTAGAACTTGATTCTAAGCCTTTTGTGTGTGTGTGATCTGAGTATAGCAAGACCAAGGTCTTGATTTGCCCCAAAACGAGTTTTGGGATTAGGGCACACAAGATGCTCGATGAAAGTATAGCGTATGACCGAGGTCTTGCTAAGTTTTAGAACGAGTTCTGGGACTAAGGTACGCAAGGTGCATTGATGTAAGTACAAGACCAAGGTCTTGATGTGTCCCAAAACAAGTTTTGGGAACATTACTTTTTAAGTGCAAAGAATATGCAAAGTGTAAGCATTACAAGTTCTAAGTATATTAGTTTTTTTAAGTGGCATGTATCAGGCTAAGGCCCACGAGAAATCTAGGCGAGCCTAGTAGAGATGCTCTAGTAGGGTTCGGTGGCTAGCTACCCCGAAACCTATTAGGGATGCGCGCATTGGTAGTATGTCGGGCCCAAAAGCAGGATGTTTATCTATTTTAAAGTATAAGAGTATACAAGTTTTCAAATGCAAGCAATTGTTTCAAGCATGTTAAGTATTTTTCATTTCAAGCAAGGTTTTCAAATGCAAGCATTTGTTACAAGCGTATTCATGAGCATATTCATGTTAAGTATGACATTTCCAGTTACATATGTTTTTAAAGTAAACATTCTTTTAATCATGAGCATGTTTAATATTGATTGCATGTTTTGTGAGAGTAGGATCTATTTACTAAGCAATTTGCTTACAGTTTGCATCCTTTTACTGCAGATAAAGGTAAAGAAAGGATGTAAGTCAAGGAGGCTAACGGAAGGATGATTGGTGTCAGTGGCGGTGGAACTGTGGAGTGAGAGCATGGGATGAGACTTGTTAGTGCTCTAAGTTCTAAGCAGTAGAACTTTATCGTTTATTGCTTATGTTTCATGATAGTAGTATTAATTCTGCAAAGATTATAAGATTGAGTTGTTTTATAGCTTACTACTTGAGTTGCATGCTAGATGGGTTATGATCTAGTCCAAGTATTATGATAGTGAGTTCTATAATCATAGTTAGCAATAAAAATGTTATTCATGATCTCCTGATATGGTTTAGGTGTCTAGAATTGAAATCCCAGAAGTATCAGTTGACTGCTCAAGGTAGCAGTCGACTGCCCTCAGTGAATTCGAGGGAATAGAAAGATTGATTGAGTGAAATCCAAGTAGAGTCGACTGGCACCAGTCGACTACTCCTCCATCAGTCGACTGGTGATAGTGTAGGAGAAAGGAATTGTGACCTCCCTCTAAACTTAAGGAGAGAGGGGCAGTACAGAACTATTCATTTTAAATTTCATAATTAATTCTTTTACGTATTTTGATTGGTGAATGTAGTTTCCATCCTTGGTTTGTTTAATTTGTAAACCTAAAAAAAAGGTTAATTCTCTTACTAGGCTCATTTCAAATTCATTTTCCATAATTTTAATAAAGTCTTTTAAGAAATTAGTGTTAGTTGATCTAAAAATTATATCATTTACGTATACTTGGGCTACAAAAATATCTTTTTCTAAAGTCTTAACAATTAGGGTTGAGTCAATTTGACCTTGGTTAAAACCTTTAGAAAATAGATAGGTGGATAATCTTTCATACCAAGCCCTAAGTGCTTGTTTTAATCCATAAAGGGCTTTCCTAAGTTTGAACACATAATTAGGATAGTCAAGGTCCTCGAAACCTGGAGGTTGTCCTATATAAACTTCCTCTTTTATAAAACCATTCAGGAAGGCAGACTTGACATCTATTTGGTATAATTTAAATCCCCTATAGGCTGCAAAGGCTAGTAGCATCCTAATTGACTCAAGTCTAGCTACAGGGGCATAGGTTTCATCATAGTCTAACCTCTCAACTTGACTAAATCCTTTAGCTACTAAGTGAGCTTTGTTTCTTACTATCACCTTGGTCGTTCAACTTATTCCTAAATACCCACATAGTGTTTATAATGGACATACCTTCTGGTTTAGGCACTAAGTCCCAGACTTGGTTTCTTTCAAATTGTGTTAATTCCTCTTGCATAGCAATGATCCAGTCTCAGTCACGTAAGGCCTCTTCTATAGTTTTTGGTTCTATTTTTGAAATCCAAGCAACCTGACTTAAGTTTCTATAGGAAGACCTTGTTCTAGCCCCTAAGGTTGGATCACCCATAATTTGATCAGTTGGGTGATTTAGTATGGGTTTCTTAGATCTCCTAGAACTTGGTTCAGCCTCAGGTCAAGCTGGTAGGTTTTGGGTTGGAACAAGTTCAACAATTTGAGTTGGTTCAGTTATTGGTTCAATTGTTGGTTCAATTATTAGTTCAATTGTTGGTTCAGTTTCGTCTTAATCTTGATTCGAAGTAGTTGGATTTGACGAATTGGTTAAGTTGATTGAGTTGGGTTTTCTTATAATTTCTTCGTCAAATATAACATCCGTAGTTTCTTCAATTTTAAGAGTATGTTTGTTATATATCCTATATGCCCGACTCGTGGTTGAGTACCCTACAAAAATTCCTGGGGTTATTTTTGATTGAAATTTTCCTAGGTAGTCTTTTGTATTTAGGATATGTACTTTACACCCAAACACCCTTAGATAATATAAGTTGGGTATTCTATGGTAATAGATTTCATAAGGTGTTTTATTGTGTCTTTTATTTATTTGAACCCTATTTTGAATATAACAAACGGTGTTAATCGCCTCTACCCAGAATTGATTGGATAAACTATATTCGTTGAGCATGTTCCTGGCGGCTTTTTAAAGGGTTTTATTTTCCTTTCAACAATCCCATTTTGTTGGGGGTGGGAGGGGGGGTTCTTGGGCAGGAAAATTCATGAATATAACCATTTATTTTACATAACTCATTAAACTTTTGGTTTTCAAATTCTCCCCCATGATCACTACTTATTCTTTTAATTTGAGTATCTTTTTGATTTTCTAGTATTTTACATGAGTTGTTAAATGATTCAAATGTTTCATCTTTAGTTTTTAAAAACCTAACCCAGCTAAATCTAGAATAATCATCAATAATTACTAGGCAGTATCGATTTCCGCTTAGTGACTTGACTCCATGAGAATCAAATAGGTCTAGGTGTAGGAGCTCAAGCATAGATTGGGTTAAATCTGATTGGGTAGATTTGTGAGTTGATTTTGTTTGTTTACCTTATTGACATGGGTTGCAGATTGAATTTTCAAGGTTTTTAATCTTAAGGATTCCCTTAATTAGTCCGTTTTGACTTAATTTAGAAATTAATTTTGTGTGAGTGTGACCTAGTCTTCTATGCCATTAGTTAGTTTCTTCTAGTTGGGTTAGAAGACACTTAGGTGTTGATGGTAAATTAATAATATAAATTTTATTCTTTCTTACTCCCTTAAGGGTTATTTCTGAGTCATGTAAGTTCCTAATAAGGCAGTCAGAGTTGGTGAAGGTAACTACATAACCAGTATCACATAATTGACTAATGCTAAGCAAGTTAAACTTAAAATTATCAACCAATAAAACCTTTTTGATAATAAAATCAGAATTTAATTCAATGTTATCTGACCCAATTACCTTAAGTGTGGCATTGTTATTAAATGCCACTATGCCTAGGTTTTTGTACTTGATTTTAGTGAACTTCAATTTATCCCAGTCATATGTCTGGAGCATCCACTATCCAACATCACTGGTCCAAACCATTATGTTCCTACACATAAAGTATTTTGATTTGGATCCATTTATGTAGAGGTATAAGGATAGATTGATTGAATTTCACTGCCTAGTCTGTCTCACCCAGTCTGGGTTATCAGTCATGTGATTCTTATGATTAGTTTTGTGAGACAGGTTTTCAACTTGATTTTGAAAATTGTTAGATTGAATTTTGAAAATATTAAGTTAAATTTTTTAAAATATTAAATTGAATTTTAAGTTAAATTTTTGAAAATGTAAAATTGAATTTTAAGTTAAAATTTTTAAAATATTAAATTAAATTTTAAGTTAAATTTTTAAAAATGTTAAATTAAATTTTAAACTTTAATTAAGTTGAATTGAAGGTATATTAAAAATTAATTGAATTGGTTGGGTTCGACTAAATTATTAGGTCCTAAGCATCTCACCCATTTCTAAGTGACAAAATAGGTATCCTTATCTGTTTTGTGAGAAGTATTAATTTTATATTGGTTTTACGTTAATACTATGATTTGATTGAAACTTGTGTTAGATTTAGGTTTAACAATTAGTAAGTTGAAAATAAATTTTGATAATTGGCTTCCAGGTCTTGGCGAGGCATAGAGGCCTTCTTTGGTCGTAGCTTTATTGGATCATCAACCCTTTCCTAGACAAAGCCTTTTAAGAAATTTTATTCTCAAATTACTTATTGGGAAACTCTGGTCTAACTAGTTGAGGATTTGGCAAGGTTGCTTCGATTAGTTCCACCTAACTAATAGGACCAAATAGGGTACGCCTTACCCTACATGACTTTTTAGACAAGCTTCCCTAACGTTCTATCATCTCGCCCTACCCTAATACTAGGTTGTGCAAGTTTCAATTACATCAGATCCTTATCTAACTATTTCTAAGTCTAAGCATAATATTTTTGCAAAAACAAAATAAACAAGCATCAAACAGCAAGAAAAAGAATAATTTAACTAACTATAAAAATGGTTTTCATAATGACTCCCCCTGGACTAAAGACTCGGTATGGGCTATGTAAGATGTGAATCTTATCCTAGGGAATCCAATATTGGTTTGGTCCAGTTTGATTTGTCAAGCATATTTTTGGGCCCCGTGCTTGGACTCGAGTTTTACTTTAGTTCAAAATAGAGTAGTATGATTTGTACTATGAGTTGGTTCGATAACCAAGTCCGAATAGATTTAGAACTAATTTTTGTTTTCCAAGAATCATGTCAAGACTCTTGGAACCCAAGATAAATCGTTCTAACACAACTCTAAGTTCCTTTACCTGAGATTTCAAGGAGAAAGTCTCTTCCTCAAGTTTTTGGACTTGAGTGGAGGTTCCTTCCTGAACTGGTTCAGTTAAGGAGCTAGAGTTGATTCTCTCTTTCAGGATTTTGACTCCCTCTTTCATGACTCTTGGAACCCAAGGTAAATTGTTCTAACACAACTCTAAGTTCCTTTACCTAAGATTTCAAGGAGGAATTCTCTTCCTCAAGTTTTTGGACTTGAGTGGAGGTTCCTTCCTGAACTGGTTTAGTTAAGGAGCTAGAGTTGACTCCCTCTTTTAGGATTTTGACTTCCTGTCGGAGGTATTCGACCCAAACGTTGGCTTTGGCCAACTTATGAGACAGATATGAGATTAGGTCGTAAAGCTAACATTCGGGATAACCTCTTACCATTATTTGCCCGTCTTTCGAAATTGAGAGCTTTTCGGTTCCGATGCTTTCTTCCTGTTCCAATTCCGATTCAGTGTCAAGATTTTCTGATGTTGTCAGCGCGAGGAGGTTGGTGTGTGGTACTTCTTCTTCTTCTTCTGAAGACGACTCATCCCATGTAGCTTTGAGGGCCTTCTTCCTCCAGTTCTTCTTGTTCTCCTTCAAGTTGGGACACTTTGATTTGTAGTGACCCTTCATGTTGCACCCATAACAGGTTACTTCACTTTTGGCTTTTTGACTAGTAGTAGATTCGGTTGGATCATCCTTTTGTTGGTTCGCCTTCTTCTTCATTCTTTGGCACTTAATCATCTTGTAGTAGCTCCGGGCCATCCGGACCAGCTCCGGGTGATCGATTCCGTTATCGTCAGACTCTGAGTTGGAATCTGGCCCGGGTATCGGTTGCATCTTCTTCTTCTTTTGCTTTGTAGGGACTTTCCAGCAAAAAGAGCTAAACCCTTCTCGACCTGTGAAGCGTTAGTCTGTTCAAGGTGTTCTAACTCAGAAAAAAGTTCATCGATTTTAATATCAAATTAGTTCCTTGAAACCATGTAAGCATCAACCATAGATGCCCACAATGAGTTTCTGGGGAACGAGTTTAGAGTATACCTGATGAGATCACGGTTTTCAACCTTGTGACCTATCTTGTGCAAACCATTCATTAGTTCTTGGATCCTTGCGTGAAGCTATGCAGCTATTTCGCCATCTTGCATTTTGATCATGTACAACTTGTTGAGAAGGAGAACTCGCTTACTGATCCTAATGTCCGATGTCCCTTCGTGTAGCTCGATCAATTGGTTCCACAGTTCTTTAATGTTGTTAAACAGACCAACGCGGTTGAGTTCCTCCTTCATCAATCCACACTGGAGGGTTTGAGTGGCTTTGGTGTCCGCTTCTATCTTCTTTTGAGTGAAGCGTCTCACTCAGAGTATCCTTGAATTTCCCCTTGCGAGTTCTTCGGGATCTCCAGTCCAAACTGGATGATGATCCACATTTCCACCTGGGTTTTCAGGTGGACCTCCATTCTGCTCTTCCAGTAGGAGAAATCTACTACAGAGAATAGAGGAGGACGTGTGGTCCTGTAGCCTTCTTGCATAGCCATTTAATATACCTGAAAATACAAAAAAAACAAACTTGTTCCAAGACTTTGTCTTGAATTAGTAGTGCGGTATAAAAGAATATGAAAAACAAATTCAAGTGGTGTTGCACTAACCTTAAAGAACGAGAAAATTTTCACGAAGAAAAAAACGAACGAAAGGGAAAAAAATTCCGAAAAACCTGCTCAGTTGGCGATTTCACCAAGGTTGAGCAACCTCGCTCTGATAGCACTTGTAAGATCGTTGTAATCGATAGAGGGGGTGAATAGCGATTACAAAAAATTTTCAAAAAAATAGAAAATGCATCGAAAGAATAAAGAAACAATGCTAACAAATTTCTTTTTACTTGGTTCAGAGTCTTTAACGACTCCTACTCCAAGGTGTTGGTGCAAGATGCATCAGTGACGTCTTCCTCTAATGTTTCGATGTTTAACAATATACTTAAGTTAGTAATATATGTTAGACATGTAAGGGTTAGTCAAAGTGATCAAGGGTTAAACCAAATAGGACTTTATATTTGGTAGGGTTAACCCAGGTTTGATTAGGCTGACAAAGGTTTAGCCAAATAGAATCTGATGTTTGGCAGAGTGAACCAGAACCCAGGGTTGGTTAAGGTGACCAAGGGTTAGCCAAACAAGACCTGATGTTTGGCACGGTAATCAAACCTAGATTTAGCCAAACAGGACCTTATGTTTGTCAGGGTGATCAAACCTAGATTTAATCTGGTTAATATACTCAGGTTTGATCAGTTAGAACAAGGGTTAGATAAACAGGATATGATGTTTAGCAGAAAACCCAGGGTTGGTCAGTTAGACCAGGAAATGAGTCAAACAGGACTTGATGTTTGGCAGAAGAGAAGTCTAGACAGGATTAATATGACTAGCAAAGGAAGTCTTTATCAAGGTGAAGGAAAGTCATAGTTAACCTAGGCACGAAGTCTTGACCTGCAGGAATTGGGCACTAAGTCCTGGTCGAGGGTTCGACACCTAAGACCTGACCGAGGGTTGGGCACTGATGTCCTGGTTCGAGGAATTGGGCACTAAGTCCTGGCCGAGGGTTGAGCACCGAAGTCATGGTTCGAGGAATAGGGCACGAAGTCTTGGTCCGAGGGATCAAGCAACCTAGCTGAGCGATGACTAAGGACAGAAGTAGAGATGGGTCGAGGTTCAAATGTCTCGAGATCCAGGAGTCTCAGAGGCTAAGTAAAAGTCCAACTGGAGGTCCCGGTTGGCAAAAGTAACTTCTCTAGGGAGGAGTAAGTTAAGGCGCGTTCCTCGGGAAAAGGAACATTAGGCATCGGTTCTACCTGGTTTCGTAAGAAATCCAAAGTCAGAACCAATATTTAAGGATAAGATTATCTGTATATTTGTCTTGTGTTTGATTGTCTTGTAGGTACCTGGAGTTGGAGATAAGACAGAAGAGCAAACGCAGGAGAAATGACACCTGGGAGGAGCATCCAGGGCGCCCCCAAGCTTCAAGGCGCCCCCATGCTTCAGGGCACCCTCAAGGCCATTCCAGGCACCCTGAATGGTCCCAAGCACCCTGGATGACTTGGTTTATCCCTGCACGAAGACCGCGATTGCAGATCAGATTTGACCTCCTATACGGCACCTTAGAGGCCTCTAGGGCGCCCTGGATGATACTATAAAAGGGGCTTCGACCCCATAACTCAGAACAATAATTCCATCAGCTGCTAAGGCATTCTGAGTGAAGAAAAAATACTAGAGACGAAGCTCTACAACCAAGGAGGCTCCAGGAGGAAGTGCGCTGCACTTCGGACTTCCGGATTGGCCGGACCTTCAACTTTCTTCTTGGTTTGCTTTTGTTTTACACACTTAATTTACATATTCTTTGGTTGTAAACTTGAACTGTTACACGGGTATTCTCCGCATTCAGAAATTCCGGAAAGGAGACCAATAGTGGACTCATGCCGAGTACATAGGCCTTGGACGTACCGACCCAGGGGGGTCGGGAACCAAGGAAATAAATCCCGCGAGTCTCTATTTGTTCTGTCTTTCTTTTCTATTTTCCACTGTGCACTAACTCTATCGACGCCACCGATCCTACAAGTTGTATCAGAGCCTAGTTGCTCTTCACCGGACTAACAACCGATGGAGCAAAAATGCCAGGAATTGAGGGGGAGCAAGGGTGAATCAGGTATATTTCAATTATGTCAGTATTTAAATTTCATATAATATGTTTTAAGTGCAGCGAGAGAGGATACTATAAAAACCAGTGTCCTACTCGTAAGACTTGATCGTCACCATCGGCGGCAAAGGAGGTACCAGCGCCAGGAGTCCGGAGGGACAAAAGTCATATCAGATGCTTCAAATGCCAGAAGCAGGGGTATTATAAGAACCAGTGTCCAGACTGGAAGATCAGCAGAACAACAAAGCGAAAGGAGGTACGAAAAATTATTTATTACAATAATTTTCAAATTTTTGAAATTCCTGCACAGTTTTTCAAACATGCTGATAATTTAAATATTACTAAAAAATTTTCTGATAAATTAGATTTTTTGCATAACCAACTTAATTTGTTACAAGACAATTTATCAAATGTGAATAGGATTAAAATAACGAATATAAATTCTTTAATCCTTAACATTAATACTAAAATTTTTAAAATTAATAATAATTCTGATAATGTTAAGGATGATAATAATGCCTTAATTAGTAATAATTCTGATAATTATGATAATTCTGAGGATAATTATGAAATTGTCATTAATTAATGATCTTTCTGAGAATTCTAATAAAAACCTAATTAATATTCCTGAAGATAATAATAGTCAATCCTTAGTTAATGTTACTGAAAATAAAGATGAAGAATATGATTCTGAAGATGAAGATGAATTCAACAAAATTAAGGATATAATTAACAAGGCTTTCAAAAATTCAAATAAGCCAGAAGTATTAAATAAATTTGAAAGTTTAAAAACAAAATAAATAGTTAAGGAATTAGAACTTTTTGAATTAATGGAAATGATGCAATTACACCCACAATTACTATTTAACCCTGAAATCTTAAACCCTAATTATTAACAACCTATATTCAAATTAACTCTTAACAACTTAAATTCAAATTAATTCATAACAACCTAAATTCAAATTAATTCTTAACAACTTAAATTCAAATTAAATCTTAATAACCTAAATTCAAATTAAATCTTAATAGCTTAAACTCAAATTAAATCTTAAATTCAAATAACTTAAATCCTAATTAATTCTTAACAACTTAAATTAATTCCTAAACCTTCATTAATTCTTAATTAATTCCTAAACCTTAATTAATTCTCAAATCTTAATTAATTCTTTAAAACCTTAATTAACTCTTAATTAACCTCAACTTTAATTAATAACTTCAATTAATTCTTAATAAGTTTAACTCTAATTAATCCATAATAATTTTAACTCTAATTAATCCATAATAATTTTAACTCTAATTAATTTTAATAATTTTAACACTAATTAATTCAAAATAGTTTTAACTCTAATTAATTCTTAATAATTTTAACTTTAGTTAATCCTTAATAATTTCAATCATAGTTAATCCTTAATAATTTCAATCTTAAGTAATCCTTAATAATTTCAATCCTTAATTCAATAAAATCCACGAACTAAATTCTAATTAATTACTTTTAGATATGAAATTAAATAAAATCTTACTCAACTGAAACCTCCAACTAAATAACAATAAGTATGTCAAAGTGGGTTGACATATTGGCGGGTTCACATGATATGTGTCAAATCGAGAATTTGATACATTATTAGAAACCTAATAAAATTACATGACTTGATTGAATCATTCATGAATACTATGTTCATGCATTTGCTTATTTTTTTCATGTCATTCATGTTTACTTTTCTGCATGATTTAGAACGGTTAAATAGGAAAAAGTTTGGTTGATACTTACCAAACCTAGTACCAGGGTGGGGCGAGATGATAGTACATTAGGGAAGCTTGGCCTAGCTAAGTGGAACTAGCCGAAGCTACTTCGCCACATCCTAGACTAGTTAGACCAGAGTTTTTTAAAGATTAAAATAAAGGTATTATTTTTTTAAAAGGCTTTGTCTAAGGAAAGGGTTGATGATCCAATAAGGCTACAGCCAAAGAAGTCCTCTGTGCCTCGCCAAGACCTAGAAGCCGATTATTCAAATCTACTTTTAAATTACAAATTGATTAAACTCGAATCTAACTTAAGGTCAACCAGTCTATAAATAAATTGAGAAAAATTATTCAAGCATCTCATAATACACCCATAAGGCAATCATACTTGTACTGTGACATTTAGAATGGGTGAGATGTTAAGGACTAATTAATTAACAAATATTATTTAAAATCTTCAGGTTATTTTCATAAAAATATATTTTCAAAATAATGTTTAAACATAATAATCTTTTAATGAAATTCATGCTTGCTTGATTGCTTAACTATAAATAGTTTTTTAAAAATTTATATATCTTTTCAAAAATTGTTTGACCTACGCACATAGACACAAGCTTTTTAGGTTAACACTAAAGTCTCTTAAGACACTTAGATAGAGGTCCTTGTAGTTAACAAGGGTAGCCAGAAGGTTGACAGTTTAAAGGGAGTTTTTAATTATTTTTCAAAATTATTTTTTTTAAAAAAATTATCATCATTTCAAAAATTATTCTTTTGGAAAATTCAGATCTTTAAAAATGATTTATGCTTTAAAAATATCATCATTTCAAAATATGTTTCAAAAATTTATTATATCCTTCAAAGTATTTTTCAAAAATTATTTTGTTGAAAACTATCTTATTCTTTCAAAAACAATTTTTTTCAAAAATGTGTTAATTGCTCTTTTGATTTAAGATGAACTCTAAAGACACATAGAAAATATCCTTTATGATGTTCAAGGATCCAAAGATTGTGTTAGGTTTAGGGGGAGCCCTACACAAAATAAATTGTTTCTATTTTCTGACGTTTTTTTAAATTATTAGATAATTCTTTTCGTTTGAATCAAACCCTAAGACTCAGAGGAAGATCATTTGTAGTCAACAAGCTTCCTAGGACTGTGTCAAGTTTAGGGGGAGGTCAAATTAAAAGAACTATTAAAATTTTCAAAAATATTATGTTTTCATATGCTATCTTTTCAAAATCATTTTGAAAACATAATATTCTCTTTTCAAAACACTATCTTTTCAAAATTATTTTTATAATATTCTCAGTCTTAAAAATTATTTTGTGAAAATATTTCCATCTTTTGAACAAAGTCTTTAAAAATTCATCTCATCTTGAGTTTGGAAAATTTTTCAGGACACTTAGGAAAAGTTTCTTGTGGTTAACAAGATTTCCTAGGATTGTGTCAGACTAGAAAAGAAACCAAATCAAGAAAGTGATTTTTCTAAAATATACATTTATGAAAAATCTCTAAGACACATAGGAATTCTCTTATGGTCAACAAGATTTCTAGGATTGTGTCAGACTTAGGGAAATTCATGTTCTTTTAAATTTATATATTGTTGGTGCAATTTCAGTACATGGTGTTTTCATTACACATTATCAAACAAGTACTTAATTTTTTTTAAAAAAAAGGGGGAAGTGTTTTGAAAATCATTTTTTTTATATAAGTATTTTTCAAAAGGAAGAGAGAAATTATCTCAAATGGGAAAAAGGCTTAAGTTACATTTCTTCAAAAATCTCATTGTTGGCGCAAGTCTTTTTGTAATTTTTTGATATGTGACAAAGGGGGAGAGAGGAGTTTAAATTAGATTTTTCCCCAAGGATTAAATCTAGATGTAACCCTTAGACCTAATCTAACTTATGTTATGTTGGATCGAGAAAACCGATAGAGGGGGGGTGAATATCGGAAATCGTTCGGATTTTCGTAAAGAGCACGTACGCAGCGAAAATAAAATAAAAACAATCACAGCACAAAGACATAGTCGATTTACTTGGTTCGGAGCCTGTGTCGACTCCTACTCCAAGGCCCACGGCTGTTGACCGTTTACTTTGGGCAATTCTATATACGCGCAAATCAGTTTACAATAATTTATCACAAGTAAGTGCACTAACAAAGAAAATTCGATCTTCGTTACCGACGTCCGGAGTGGATTGACTCTTTCGGGGCAGCGGGACGTCGTCGGCTCGAGTTGGAGTGTTTCCGAAGCAAGGCACGAGCGTAGAAGATCTTTGGGGCATTGAGAGAACTGTTGTTCTGAAGCCTTGGTCGAAGGCCATTTATATAGGGCCTGGGGGCGCCCGGGACGTTGGGGGCGCCCACCACGTGGCCTCTGATCCGCAGAGCTCTCGGTCAGCGTCTATCCTCTGGATCCGCTTTGACCGGGGCGCCCGGAGCGCTCGGGGCGCCCGCATTGACCGGGTCAAAGTCCTATCTCCTTGGCTTCGAGGGGGTTGGGGTTCGATGTTGTGCATGGGGGCGCCCGCAGCGCAGGGGGCGCCCGGGAGCAGCGGGGGCGCCCGGGAGCACGGGGGCGCCCGGCCCAGCATGTATTCGAACTCCCTTTTGTTTTTACTTGTTTTGTATGGCCCTTGGGGGCGCCCGGGACACTCCGGGCGCCCTACTCAGCTACTACCTCATTCCTTTGAGGCTATCTGAGCTGCAGACACTCCTTCCTTTGGTCCTGCATCCAGGGTTAGTCCAAAACACAATAAAGCAATAAAGTATTTGTTTATACAGCCTTAGCTGTCTTGGTTCTGACTTTGGTCTCCAAAATGGAGCCCTAGGTCGAACCAACGCCTACTGTTCCCTCGACGGGGAACGCGTCCTCACCTACTCCTCTCGGGAGAATTTACTTGATGCTAACCGCTCCTTTGGTTGGACTTTTGCCTGACGGTCCTTTGTCAGGTCTTGGATACCAAGCTGTCCTTCGCCCGGTGCCTAGCATTCCTTCGCTAGGGCTTTAGTCCCAAGCTGTCCTTCGCCTGGCGCCTAGCAGTCCTTCGCTAGGGCTTGGATACTGGCAGTCCTTCGCCAGTTGCCTAGCAGTCCTTCGCTAGGGCTTGGATACTGGCAGTCCTTCGCCAGTTGCCTAGCAGTCCTTCGCTAGGGCTTGGATACTGGCAGTCCTTCGCCAGTTGCCTAGCAGTCCTTCGCTAGGGCTTGAATACTGGCAGTCCTTCGCCAGGTGCCTAACATTCCTTCGCTAGAACTTTGTCTCTACACACTTGAGTAACATTGTTAGATCACAAATAAACTTAACTTTGAATCCTTTGCCAATATCAAAACCAGGTTCGATATGGTGCTTCCTGCACCAACATGTTATTGTCAAACGTCAAAAAGGGGGAGATTGTTGGTGCAAGATGCATCAGTGATGTCTTCCTCTAATGTTTCGATGTTTAACAATATACTTAAGCTAGTAATATATGTTAGACAAGGTAAGGGTTAGTCAAAGTGATCAAGGGTTAAACCGAACAGGACCTTATGTTTGGTAGGGTTAACCCAGGTTTGATCAGGTTGACAAAGGTTTAGCCAAATAGGATTTGATGTTTGGCAGAGTGAACCGGAACCCAGTGTTAGTTAAGGTGACCAAGGGTTAGCCAAACAAAACCTGATGTTTGGACGGGTGATCAAACCTAGATTTAATCTGGTTAATATACTAAGGTTTGATCAGTTAGAACAAGGGTTAGCTAAATAGGATATGATGTTTAGCAGAAAACCCAGTTTCGGTCAGTTAGACTAAGAAGTGTTCCAAACAGGAATTGATATTTGGCAGAAGAGAAGTCTAGTCAGGATTAATATGACTAGCAAAGGAAGTCTTTATCAAGGTGAAGGAAAGTCCTAGTTAACCTAGGCATGAAGTCTTGACCTGCAGGATTGAGCACTAAGTCCTGGACGAGGGTTGGGCACCTAAGACCTGATCAAGGGTTGGGGACCGAAGTCCTGGTTCAAGGAATTGGGCACTAAGTCCTAGTCGAGGGCTGGGCGCCTAAGACCTGACTGAGGGTTGGGCACCGAAGTCTTGGTTCGAGGAATTGGGCACTATGTCCTAGCCGAGGGTTGGGCACCAAAGTCCTGGTTCGAGGAATTAGGCACGAAGTCTTGGTCCGAGGGATCAAGCATCTTAGCTGAGCGATGACTAAGGATAGAAGTAGAGACGGGTCAGGGTTCGGATGTCACGAGATCTAGGAGTTGTTGGGACCGGGTGCATGTCGACAAGGATACGGGTTCGTAAAATTCAAAAATTTTTATGTGCAGCGGAAGAATTAGCATAAAATAATTTCCTAAATTATTTTAACCACGTATCTAGCATGCAACCTTATGGTGTATTGACATAATCATAAAATAAAACTTTGCGGAAAAGTAAACTAATTTACTAAGTACCTTTCGTAACTCGAAGTAAGGGACGAGATCCAACCGTAGCGTCCCTTGGAAGCTCCGCCTCTATTCGCGTCCACGCCGAGTTCTCTTCGGGATGACTTCGCAAAGTCACGAGTTTTGTGCCGACGAGAACTACTAGATTCTCTATAGGCACAACAAGAAGAACAAGAGAAAAATAGGAAACTCACCAAGAAGAAACGGAATCTAAATTCCGGAAAGAGAGGAGTTGCTATCCGCTTCTTCTTCTTCATGTTTGGTCTCTCCTTCTTGTTGAAGCTCACGGCAACTCACAAGGGGAGGAGAGGGTTGCGCCGGCCCTAGTTCTTCAAGAGGGTGTCGGCCCTAAAACTCCAAGAGGGCGCCGGCCCTAGGTGGGGAGAAGAGAAGAGGGAGAAGAGAAGAGAGAGAGGGAGAGCTCTTCACAACTTGATTAGTTGATTGGGAATAAGGGCTTGCCTTTGGTTCCTTTATATAGTAGCAACTCCTTTGCTAAGTCTCCCTCTAAACCGAATTAACGGAATTAACGGAATTAGTTATAAGAAATTTATCTTATAAATTCTCTTATTAATTATTCCGTTTAAGCCGAGTCTTATTATAACTAATTTATAATAAAACAAATTCCTCTTCTCTTTAAAGTATGGAATAAATTTTATAAACTTTCTTATTATGGAAAAATCAATTCTTAATTGATTTTATAAAATTAAAATAAACCAATTCATGGATTATTTTAACTTCCATAAAAGGAATAAATTTCTACAAATTTATTTATATAAATTTCTTTATACAAATTTATTTATCCATAATTTATAAAACAAATCACACTAGATTTATTTTATTAATTAAACCAAATAAATTGATTTAATTCCCTTTAATGGTCGGCCACCACAAGGAGGGTTAGCACCCTCTTTGGCTGGCCAAACCAACCCGAACCGGTCGCGAATTAAACTCATTTAATTCGCCCAATAAGCCTTAAAAGACTTAGCCATTTTTAGCTTCCATTGCGCCTCTGATTAACTCAGATTCGACTTATTTCTCTTGATCGGAAAATCTAATTTTCAACTCGTTTTAAATCCCTCGGATTACTCGTAGTGCGTGTGACTAAATAGGCTTTCGATTTATGTTGGCCGTCTATAATTAACCCATTAATTATAGAACGATCATGAGTGGCACCTAGTAGTACATCATGATCCCCAATTAATCGAAAGATCAACGGTTTGACCTCAGAAGAAATTACTCTGAAACCCTTCAGCAGCTCTAATGAATCGTGCCCCATTCCCTTCACCACCTTATACCCACTTGGTTCAGGACACGGTCTATGGTGTCTGTCCCCACTAGGCTGACTACGTCACACCTAGCCCAAGTAGTGTCTTTCTCGTCCATTGGATTTCTAATTACTCTCATGTATTTTAGAGACTCGCACTCTAAACATGATATACTCTGGCCAGAGATTTCTGAGTAACAATCCGACGATAGGCCTGGGTATACATCTCCTCGCAAGGAGTGGTGAATCCTTTGTAGGCTGTTCAAACATCTTCGGGCACTTCGGCTTATACCCAATCATCCTGGGTCCACACCTCCTTGGAGATGCTTGCTTAAGATGTTAAAGTATAAGTCTCCATGACCAAGATGACTTGAACACCGCAAGTCAAAGGAACATCACACTTAAGCTACAATAAGAACTTCATTGACATATCTACATGTAGATTCCCATATGAAGTCTTACAGCTAGTCACTCCAATGAACTAGTTCCCTTAACTAGCATCCATGTTTATCTCCGGACATCCCAATGTCACCAGCCAGTGAGAATCAGCTGATTAGAGAATAACCCATGCTAGTCTCAACAGAATTGATAGTGTCCGTTTTTATCAATTCATCGACTAGGGATATTTTCAATACTTCACATTTGCACATTTAGAGATAATCACTAGTTGTGATCCCATCACAAATTCTTTTATGCTGTGAGTTGTATTGCGGACATTCAGTAGATGAGTTTAAGAACCCAATCAAATACACAAAATATGTATACTCAAATAGTGAATTATCATTTATTAATATAAATGTTTACATCATAAGGCGATTGCCTTAGGACACTTCTGTCATATCACTAACAAACTCCCACTTGGCCTAATGCCAATCGCTACGGTATCCAATACCACAGACTCTAACATGACCCTCAAACTTGTTTTGCGGCAAGGCCTTAGTTAAAGGATCCGCTAAATTCCTTTCAGTGGGAATTTTCTCAATTTGTATGTCATTCCTACTTATAATCTCTCTGATCAGATGATAGCGCGAAGCACGTGTTTGGATCACTGATGAGACCTTGGTTCCTTTGCTTGTGCAATAGCTCCATTGTTGTCGCAGTAAACCGGCGCTGCTTCATCAATGGTTGGAACCACATCAAGTTCTGAGATGAACTTCTTGATCCAAACTGCTTTCGAGGTAGAATCCGCTACAGTGTCTTGTTTGGAACTATTCCAACTTATTGCGCTTCCAAAAATAAATACGTATCCAGACTGCGATTTGGAGTCATCCATATCTGTCTAGAAACTGGCATCTGTATACCCACGTATTATCAAATCTCCTTCTCCATATATTAGAAATACATCCTTAGTTCTTCTTAAGTACTTAAGGATTGTCTTAACAGCCGCCCAATGATCCATTCCTGGATCAGACTGGTATCTGCTCGTGACGCTCAGAGCATACGATACATCGGGCCTAGTACATAACATAGCATACATGATAGATCCTATTGCGGATGCATAGGGAATCTTATTCATGCTAATCCTCTCGTCTTCTGTGCGCGGACACATAGACTTCGAAAGGTTGATCCCATGCCTGATGGGAAGGTAACCTTTCTTGGATTCCGACATGCTAAACCTTTTTAGCACTCGGTCTATATATGTAGACTGCGAAAGAGCAAGCAACCGTTTTGATCTATCTCCATAGATTCTAATCCCAAGGATATAGGTTGCTTCTCCCAGGTCTTTCATGGAGAAAGTTTTTGGACAACCAAATCTTAACTGTCTGTAAAACTGATATATCGTTTCCTATAAGTAAGATGTCATCGACATATAATACTAGGAATACGACTGCACTCCCACTAACCTTCTTGCACACACAAGGTTCGTCAGGATTTTGTGAGAAATCAAACTCTTTGATTGTCTCATCAAAACGGATATTCCAGCTCCTAGATGCTTGCTTTAGTCCATATATGGATCATCGAAGCTTGCATACCTTGGTTTTATCAACCGATGTGAAACCTTCAGGTTGTATCATGTATACATCCTCAAGTAGGTTTCCATTAAGGAAAGCTGTTTTCACATCCATTTGTCATATCTCATAATCATAATGAGCTGCTATGGCTAGGAGCATCCGAATGGATTTAAGCATAGCTACTGGCGAATAGGTTTCGTCATAATCAATTCCTTGTTTTTGACGATATCCTTTTGCCACTAATCTAGCCTTAAAGGTAACTACATTACCTTCCATGTCAGTTTTCTTCTTGAAAACCCACTTGCACCCAATGGGTTTAATCCCTTCAGGTGGGTTAACCAAGTCCCATACTTGATTTTCGTACATGGAATCCATTTCCGACTTCATGGCTTCAAGTCATTTGTCCCTTTCTGAACTTTTCAGAACATCTTCATAACTGATAGGTTCGTCATCGCCAATGAGCAACACGTCGTTCGATTCACTTACGAGAAATCCGTATCTCTCTGGAATGTTGCGTGTCCTAATCAGACCTACGAAGAGGTGGTGTAGTTTTAGGTTCAACTGATAGCTCATCACTATGAATGATCGGTTGTGGGCCTAGACTAGGTGTCTCTGTAATGTCTATTGGAGTTTCTTGAACTTCATCAAGTTCAATCCCACTCCCACTGTTTTCTTGTAAAAGAAACTCTTTCTCTAGAAATACAGCATGCCTTGAAACAAACACCTTTTGTTCCAAGGGATGATAGAATTGGTAACCCTTCGTTTCCTTAGGGTATCCAATAAATAGACATTTATCAGACTTAGCATCCAATTTGTCTGATACAACCCGCTTCACATAAGCAGGACAACCCCATATCTTAAGGTGAGTTAAGTGAGGTTTCTTACTATTCCAGATCTCATATGGAGTAGTAGAGACTACCTTGGTCGGGACTCTGTTTAGCAAGTAAACAGCTGTCTTAAGTGCATAGCCCCAAAAGGATTTTGGAAGAGTTGCATGATTCATCATAGACCTAACCATGTCTATCAAGGTTCGGTTGCGCCTCTCAGATACACCATTATGCTGTGGTGTATACGGCGGAGTCCATTGGGACAATATCCCATTGTCCCTTAGATAATCTTGAAACTGTTGACTTAAGTATTCACCACCTCGATCGGATCGAAGTATCTTAATACTTTTGCCAAGCTATTTCTCTACTTCATTTCTGAACTCTTTGAATTTCTCAAAGGCTTCAGATTTGTGTTTCATCTAGAACACATACCCGAATCGTGAGTGATCATCGATGAAGGTGATGAAGTAGCTATAGCCTCCTTGTGCAAGAGTTGACATTGGTCCACATACATCGGTATGTATTAGACCAAGCAATTCTCCCACTGGATTACCTTTTCCGGAAAAGGGTAATTTGGTCATCTTGCCTTTTAAGCATGATTCGCATGTATCAAATGAACCGGGTTCAAATGATTCCAAAATTCCACATCGGTGTAATTCGGTCATGCGTTTCTTACTTATATAGCCAAGACGATAGTGCCACGTGTAGGAGTCTATTCGATTATCTATTCGAGTACGTTTGTTGCTAACTTCGATATTGAAAACGTCACTGGATAAATCTAACGTGTAGATGCCATTGCACAAAGTTCCATTCCCATAAAGAACGCCATTTAAAGTTATGTAACAACAATTGTTACTGAAAGTTAAATGATAACCTTTTTCATTCAAACATGAAATAGATACAATGTTCTTTATTAACGAAGGAACAAAATAACAATTATCTAATTCTAAGACACGTCCAGTGGGGAGCTTTAGCAAATATGTTCCGATGGCAACAGCAGCAATCTTTGCTCCGTTTCCAACTCGCAAATTCGCTTCTCCTTTGACGAGTCTTCTTCTATTCCTTAGCCCTTGTATGTCATTACATATATGTGAGCTACACCCAGTATCAAGTACCCAAGTGTTTGAGGAAATAGAATGACATTCAATAACGAAGATACTTGAAGAGGATGGGGCATCGGATGCCTTCTCTTTCAAGGACTCAAGATAAACCTTGCAGTTTCTTCGCCAGTGACCCTCCTTGTCACAGTGATGGCAAGTGCCTTTTAGGGTATTTTCAGTCTTTTTGGCCTTTTTCTTCTTTCCCTTATTCTGTTCATTGGCCTTCCTCTTAGAACCTTTCTTCGAGGAACCAACTAACAGTACCGTCTTTTGATCCTGCTTCACAGAAGGCTCTACAGTCTTCAGCAGGTTGAGCAACTCAGGAAACTGGTCTGGAGTTGTGTTTTCAGGAGGACGGTTGGGAAGTTGATCTTCAAGGACATAAGCAAGCTTCTCTGCCTTGAGGACTATCCTCAGGTTTCGAAGCCAGTCCATGAAGTTTGGCCCAGTCAGTTTATTGGTGTCCAAAATGGAACGCAAGTTTAAAGAAGACATGATCGAGTGATTATCCTAGAAATACAAATTGAGATTATGTGAGAAGATTGATTAAAGAATGTATCAACATACATAAATTAAATCCTATTTATTTTTCAAATTGAATAACCCTTATTATCAATTCGGGAGATCGTAGGAACATCTCCAAATAGGTTGATATCCAACCATAGATAAGAACCACCATGGCTGTGGCCATCAAGTTTTTCTTAGCTATGAAGGTAGGTAATTATACCGATTACAATCACATATATGTAACTATACATTATGCTATCAACTAATTGAATGTTTGCATAAATCATTGGGTTGTTAACTCATTAACAAGTATGCATCATATACATAGCACCCAACTGCACCTCTCTTTACATCGACCTTGGCTGTGGCACAACAAATCGATGCTCCAAGCTTAAGGCTGACCCATTAATCAAGAAATAGTTTTAATATGGTTGGAGCTCATTCAACCGTTTAGTCAGGCTTGGAAGTGTCCAACAACCAAAACTAAGGATTGACCTCTGACTCCAACTATATTATTCATAAACTAATTCCATGGTTTGAACATGTTGAGGTTCAAGTCGGGCATGGATGTGTCCATCAACCCAATCGAGAAACAAAACTCCGATTCTAACCATATTAATGGAAGGTGTTTGCCTTAATATTTTGTAAGGGGTTTTTGGGTCTCATCTTTTCTAAGCACATTCATGACATAGAATTATGTCATGACTAACGATTTCCTTAATAAAGTATGTATGTGACTTAAGTTATCAAGTCTCATTAATTGAATTAGGAACCGGATTTCCTAATTCCAATTTCATACTTAATTAAAGGAATTGCTTTGGGAAACAATTTCCTAAATTGTCATAATTAATTTCGGAAATAATATGTTCAAGACTTTGATTTCTCTAAATCAAAACTTATTAAATTAAGAGACAATTCCCTTAATTCAACCACATATTATTTTCATGAAAATCTCATTTAAGAAACTCTATAGGAAACTATTTTCCTAATTAATTTTGGAGACAACAATATGTAAGAGCATCACCTCTTCAACATATTTTATTCATGGATTTAATTAATTACAACAAATCATTTTCTAAGGGTGGCTCCCCGAGGCTCAGATACCCAAAGAAAAATAATTTGTCGTAAATCCAATTGGACGGCTCCCCGAGGCTCAATCCAAATCAAACATGACAATTTCAATTAAAAATTGGGAAATTAAATTACAACAACTAGCTTTAAATTGGACGGCTCCCCGAGGCTCAATCCAAAATAAAGAATTTTATTGTCAATTTAAAGACCAATTCAAATTTAATTGTCAATTAACTGTCCATGAATTTGTCTAGACTTTCTTAAAAGAAAGTGCCCAAAATTGCGAGATTTCAAAAATAATTTTTCAGAATAATTGTAAGTTTTTGGTAAAAAGAAAACTTACGTTTTTCCAAAATTGAAAAATTTCTAAAATAGAAAAATTTCTGAAATTGGAAAGTTTCCAAAGATGGGAAATTTTCACAATTATCATAAAATTTTAGAAACTAAAAAATTTCAAACGTTTGCGAAATTTCATGAGGATTTCCAAACATTTTTTCCGAAATTGAGATCATGACAAAGTGTTCCGGAAAACAATTATATGATAATGTCGAACACTAACCGCGGCTCTGATACCACTGTTGGGACCGGGTGCATGTCGACAAGGATACGGGTTCGTAAAATTCAAAAAATTTTACGTGCAGCGGAAGAATTAGCATAAAATAATTTCCTAAATTATTTTAACCACGTATCTAGCATGCAACCTTATGGTGTATTGACATAATCATAAAATAAAACTTTGCGGAAAAGTAAACTAATTTACTAAGTACCTTTCGTAACTCGAAGTAAGGGACGAGATCCAACCGTAGCGTCCCTTGGAAGCTCCGCCTCTATTCGCGTCCACGCCGAGTTCTCTTCGGGATGACTTCGCAAAGTCACGAGTTTTGTGCCGACGAGAACTACTAGATTCTCTATAGGCACAACAAGAAGAACAAGAGAAAAATAGGAAACTCACCAAGAAGAAACGGAATCTAAATTCCGGAAAGAGAGGAGTGCTATCCGCTTCTTCTTCTTCTTGTTTGGTCTCTCCTTCTTGTTGAAGCTCACGGCAACTCACAAGGGGAGGAGAGGGTTGCGCCGGCCTAGTTCTTCAAGAGGGTGTCGGCCCTAAAACTCCAAGAGGGCGCCGGCCCTAGGTGGGGAGAAGAGAAGAGGGAGAAGAGAGAGAGAGAGGGAGAGCTCTTCACAACTTGATTAGTTGATTGGGAATAAGGGCTTGCCTTTGGTTCCTTTATATAGTAGCAACTCCTTTGCTAAGTCTCCCTCTAAACCGAATTAACGGAATTAACGGAATTAGTTATAAGAAATTTATCTTATAAATTCTCTTATTAATTATTCCGTTTAAGCCGAGTCTTATTATAACTAATTTATAATAAAACAAATTCCTCTTCTCTTTAAATTATGGAATAAATTTTTATAAACTTTCTTATTATGGAAAAATCAATTCTTAATTGATTTTATAAAATTAAAATAAACCAATTCATGGATTATTTTAACTTCCATAAAAGGAATAAATTTCTACAAATTTATTATAAATTTCTTTATACAAATTTATTTATCCATAATTTATAAAACAAATCACACTAGATTTATTTTATTAATTAAACCAAATAAATTGATTTAATTCCCTTTAATGGCCGGCCACCACAAGGAGGGTTAGCACCCTCTTTGGCGGCCAAACCAACCCGAACCGGTCGCGAATTAAACTCATTTAATTCGCCCAATAAGCCTTAAAAGACTTAGCCATTTTTAGCTTCCATTGCGCCTCTGATTAACTCAGATTCGACTTATTTCTCTTGATCGGAAAATCTAATTTTCAACTCGTTTTAAATCCCTCGGATTACTCGTAGTGCGTGTGACTAAATAGGCTTTCGATTTATGTTGGCCGTCTATAATTAACCCATTAATTATAGAACGATCATGAGTGGCACCTAGTAGTACATCATGATCCCCAATTAATCGAAAGATCAACGGTTTGACCTCAGAAGAAATTACTCTGAAACCCTTCAGCAGCTCTAATGAATCGTGCCCATTCCCTTCACCACCTTATACCCACTTGGTTCAGGACACGGTCTATGGTGTCAGTCCCCACTAGGCTGACTACGTCACACCTAGCCCAAGTAGTGTCTTTCTCGTCCATTGGATTTCTAATTACTCTCATGTATTTAGAGACTCGCACTCTAAACATGATATACTCTGGCCAGAGATTTCTGAGTAACAATCCGCGATAGGCCTGGGTATACATCTCCTCGCAAGGAGTGGTGAATCCTTTGTAGGCTGTTCAAACATCTTCGGGCATTCGGCTTATACCCAATCATCCTGGGGTCCACACCTCCTTGGAGATGCTTGCTTAAGATGTTAAAGTATAAGTCTCCATGACCAAGATGACTTGAACACCGCAAGTCAAAGAACATCCACTTAAGCTACAGTAAGAACTTCATTGACATATCTACATGTAGATTCCCATATGAAGTCTTACAGCTAGTCACTCCAATGAACTAGTTCCCTTAACTAGCATCCATGTTTATCTCCGGACATCCCAATGTCACCAGCCAGTGAGAATCAGCTGATTAGAGAATAACTCATGCTAGTCTCAACAGAATTG
>JAGFNQ010007818.1:1587543-1732130 GCA_024364735.1 Boesenbergia rotunda | reverse complement strand
AATTCTCTTATTAATTATTCCGTTTAAGCCGAGTCTTATTATAATAATTTATAATAAAACAAATTCCTCTTCTCTTTAAAGTATGGAATAAATTTTATAACTTTCTTATTATGGAAAAATCAATTCTTAATTGATTTTATAAAATTAAAATAAACCAATTCATGGATTTTTTAACTTCCATAAAAGGAATAAATTTCTACAAATTATTTATATAAATTTCTTTATACAAATTTATTATCCATAATTTATAAAACAAATCACACTAGATTTATTTATTAATTAAACCAAATAAATTGATTTAATTCCCTTTAATGTCGGCCACCACAAGGAGGGTTAGCACCCTCTTTGGCTGGCCAAACCAACCCGAACCGGTCGCGAATTAAACTCATTTAATTCGCCCAATAAGCCTTAAAAGACTTAGCCATTTTTAGCTTCCATTGCGCCTCTGATTAACTCAGATTCGACTTATTTCTCTTGATCGGAAAATCTAATTTTCAACTCGTTTTAAATCCCTCGGATTACTCGTAGTGCGTGTGACTAAATAGGCTTTCGATTTATGTTGGCCGTCTATAATTAACCCATTAATTATAGAACGATCATGAGTGGCACCTAGTAGTACATCATGATCCCCAATTAATCGAAAGATCAACGGTTTGACCTCAGAAGAAATTACTCTGAAACCCTTCAGCAGCTCTAATGAATCGTGCCCCATTCCCTTCACCACCTTATACCCACTTGGTTCAGGACACGGTCTATGGTGTCTGTCCCCACTAGGCTGACTACGTCACACCTAGCCCAAGTAGTGTCTTTCTCGTCCATTGGATTTCTAATTACTCTCATGTATTTAGAGACTCGCACTCTAAACATGATATACTCTGGCCAGAGATTTCTGAGTAACAATCCGACGATAGGCCTGGGTATACATCTCCTCGCAAGGAGTGGTGAATCCTTTGTAGGCTGTTCAAACATCTTCGGGCACTTCGGCTTATACCCAATCATCCTGGGTCCACACCTCCTTGGAGATGCTTGCTTAAGATGTTAAAGTATAAGTCTCCATGACCAAGATGACTTGAACACCGCAAGTCAAAGGAACATCACACTTAAGCTACAATAAGAACTTCATTGACATATCTACATGTAGATTCCCATATGAAGTCTTACAGCTAGTCACTCCAATGAACTAGTTCCCTTAACTAGCATCCATGTTTATCTCCGGACATCCCAATGTCACCAGCCAGTGAGAATCAGCTGATTAGAGAATAACCCATGCTAGTCTCAACAGAATTGATAGTGTCCGTTTTTATCAATTCATCGACTAGGGATATTTCAATACTTCACATTTGCACATTTAGAGATAATCACTAGTTGTGATCCCATCACAAATTCTTTTATGCTGTGAGTTGTATTGCGGACATTCAGTAGATGAGTTTAAGAACCCAATCAAATACACAAAATATGTATACTCAAATAGTGAATTATCATTTATTAATATAAATGTTTACATCATAAGGCGATTGCCTTAGGACACTTCTGTCATATCACTAACAAACTCCCACTTGGCCTAATGCCAATCGCTACGGTATCCAATACCACAGACTCTAACATGACCCTCAAACTTGTTTTGCGGCAAGGCCTTAGTTAAAGGATCCGCTAAATTCCTTTCAGTGGGAATTTTCTCAATTTGTATGTCATTCCTACTTATAATCTCTCTGATCAGATGATAGCAGCGAAGCACGTGTTTGGATCACTGATGAGACCTTGGTTCCTTTGCTTGTGCAATAGCTCCATTGTTGTCGCAGTAAACCGGCGCTGCTTCATCAATGGTTGGAACCACATCAAGTTCTGAGATGAACTTCTTGATCCAAACTGCTTTCGAGGTAGAATCCGCTACAGTGTCTTGTTTGGAACTATTCCAACTTATTGCGCTTCCAAAAATAAATACGTATCCAGACTGCGATTTGGAGTCATCCATATCTGTCTGGAAACTGGCATCTGTATACCCACGTATTATCAAATCTCCTTCTCCATATATTAGAAATACATCCTTAGTTCTTCTTAAGTACTTAAGGATTGTCTTAACAGCCGCCCAATGATCCATTCCTGGATCAGACTGGTATCTACTCGTGACGCTCAGAGCATACGATACATCGGGCCTAGTACATAACATAGCATACATGATAGATCCTATTGCGGATGCATAGGGAATCTTATTCATGCTAATCCTCTCGTCTTCTGTGCGCGGACATATAGACTTCGAAAGGTTGATCCCATGCCTGATGGGAAGGTAACCTTTCTTGGATTCCGACATGCTAAACCTTTTTAGCACTCGGTCTATATATGTAGACTGCGAAAGAGCAAGCAACCGTTTTGATCTATCTCCATAGATTCTAATCCCAAGGATATAGGTTGCTTCTCCCAGGTCTTTCATGGAGAAAGTTTTTGGACAACCAAATCTTAACTGTCTGTAAAACTGATATATCGTTTCCTATAAGTAAGATGTCATCGACATATAATACTAGGAATACGACTGCACTCCCACTAACCTTCTTGCACACACAAGGTTCGTCAGGATTTTGTGAGAAATCAAACTCTTTGATTGTCTCATCAAAACGGATATTCCAGCTCCTAGATGCTTGCTTTAGTCCATATATGGATCATCGAAGCTTGCATACCTTGGTTTTATCAACCGATGTGAAACCTTCAGGTTGTATCATGTATACATCCTCAAGTAGGTTTCCATTAAGGAAAGCTGTTTTCACATCCATTTGTCATATCTCATAATCATAATGAGCTGCTATGGCTAGGAGCATCCGAATGGATTTAAGCATAGCTACTGGCGAATAGGTTTCGTCATAATCAATTCCTTGTTTTTGACGATATCCTTTTGCCACTAATCTAGCCTTAAAGGTAACTACATTACCTTCCATGTCAGTTTTCTTCTTGAAAACCCACTTGCACCCAATGGGTTTAATCCCTTCAGGTGGGTTAACCAAGTCCCATACTTGATTTTCGTACATGGAATCCATTTCCGACTTCATGGCTTCAAGTCATTTGTCCCTTTTTGAACTTTTCAAAACATCTTCATAACTGATAGGTTCGTCATCGCCAATGAGCAACACGTCGTTCGATTCACTTACGAGAAATCCGTATCTCTCTGGAATGTTGCGTGTCCAATCAGACCTACGAAGAGGTGGTGTAGTTTTAGGTTCAACTGATAGCTCATCACTATGAATGATCGGTTGTGGGCCTAGACTAGGTGTCTCTGTAATGTCTATTGGAGTTTCTTGAACTTCATCAAGTTCAATCCCACTCCCACTGTTTTCTTGTAAAAGAAACTCTTTCTCTAGAAATACAGCATGCCTTGAAACAAACACCTTTTGTTCCAAGGGATGATAGAATTGGTAACCCTTCGTTTCCTTAGGGTATCCAATAAATAGACATTTATCAGACTTAGCATCCAATTTGTCTGATACAACCCGCTTCACATAAGCAGGACAACCCCATATCTTAAGGTGAGTTAAGTGAGGTTTCTTACTATTCCAGATCTCATATGGAGTAGTAGAGACTACCTTGGTCGGGACTCTGTTTAGCAAGTAAACAGCTGTCTTAAGTGCATAGCCCCAAAAGGATTTTGGAAGAGTTGCATGATTCATCATAGACCTAACCATGTCTATCAAGGTTCGGTTGCGCCTCTCAGATACACCATTATGCTGTGGTGTATACGGCGGAGTCCATTGGGACAATATCCCATTGTCCCTTAGATAATCTTGAAACTGTTGACTTAAGTATTCACCACCTCGATCGGATCGAAGTATCTTAATACTTTTGCCAAGCTATTTCTCTACTTCATTTCTGAACTCTTTGAATTTCTCAAAGGCTTCAGATTTGTGTTTCATCTAGAACACATACCCGAATCGTGAGTGATCATCGATGAAGGTGATGAAGTAGCTATAGCCTCCTTGTGCAAGAGTTGACATTGGTCCACATACATCGGTATGTATTAGACCAAGCAATTCTCCCACTGGATTACCTTTTCCGGAAAAGGGTAATTTGGCCATCTTGCCTTTTAAGCATGATTCGCATGTATCAAATGAACCGGGTTCAAATGATTCCAAAATTCCACATTGGTGTAATTCGGTCATGCGTTTCTTACTTATATAGCCAAGACGATAGTGCCACGTGTAGGAGTCTATTCGATTATCTATTCGAGTACGTTTGTTGCTAACTTCGATATTGAAAACGTCACTGGATAAATCTAACGTGTAGATGCCATTGCACAAAGTTCCATTCCCATAAAGAACGCCATTTAAAGTTATGTAACAACAATTGTTACTGAAAGTTAAATGATAACCTTTTTCATTCAAACATGAAATAGATACAATGTTCTTTATTAACGAAGGAACAAAATAACAATTATCTAATTCTAAGACACGTCCAGTGGGGAGCTTTAGCAAATATGTTCCGATGGCAACAGCAGCAATCTTTGCTCCGTTTCCAACTCGCAAATTCGCTTCTCCTTTGACGAGTCTTCTTCTATTCCTTAGCCCTTGTATGTCATTACATATATGTGAGCTACACCCAGTATCAAGTACCCAAGTGTTTGAGGAAATAGAATGACATTCAATAACGAAGATACTTGAAGAGGATGGGGCATCGGATGCCTTCTCTTTCAAGGACTCAAGATAAACCTTGCAGTTTCTTCGCCAGTGACCCTCCTTGTCACAGTGATGGCAAGTGCCTTTTAGGGTATTTTCAGTCTTTTTGGCCTTTTTCTTCTTTCCCTTATTCTGTTCATTGGCCTTCCTCTTAGAACCTTTCTTCGAGGAACCAACTAACAGTACCGTCTTTTGATCCTGCTTCACAGAAGGCTCTACAGTCTTCAGCAGGTTGAGCAACTCAGGAAACTGGTCTGGAGTTGTGTTTTCAGGAGGACGGTTGGGAAGTTGATCTTCAAGGACATAAGCAAGCTTCTCTGCCTTGAGGACTATCCTCAGGTTTCGAAGCCAGTCCATGAAGTTTGGCCCAGTCAGTTTATTGGTGTCCAAAATGGAACGCAAGTTAAAAGAAGACATGATCGAGTGATTATCCTAGAAATACAAATTGAGATTATGTGAGAAGAATGATTAAAGAATGTATCAATATACATAAATTGAAATCCTATTTATTTTTCAAATTGAATAACCCTTATTATCAATTCGGGAGATCGTAGGAACATCTCCAAATAGGTTGATATCCAACCATAGATAAGAACCACCATGGCTATGGCCATCAAGTTTTTCTTAGCTATGAAGGTAGGTAATTATACCGATTACATATCACATATATGTAACTATTACATTATGCTATCAACTAATTGAATGTTTGCATAAATCATTGGGTTGTTAACTCATTAACAAGTATGCATCATATACATAGCACCCAACTGCACCTCTCTTTACATCGACCTTGGCTGTGGCACAACAAATCGATGCTCCAAGCTTAAGGCTGACCCATTAATCAAGAAATAGTTTTAATATGGTTGGAGCTCATTCAACCGTTTAGTCAGGCTTGGAAGTGTCCAACAACCAAAACTAAGGATTGACCTCTGACTCCAACTATATTATTCATAAACTAATTCCATGGTTTGAACATGTTGAGGTTCAAGTCGGGCATGGATGTGTCCATCAACCCAATCGAGAAACAAAACTCCGATTCTAACCATATTAATGGAAGGTGTTTGCCTTAATATTTTGTAAGGGGTTTTTGGGTCTCATCTTTTCTAAGCACATTCATGACATAGAATTATGTCATGACTAACGATTTCCTTAATAAAGTATGTATGTGACTTAAGTTATCAAGTCTCATTAATTGAATTAGGAACCGGATTTCCTAATTCCAATTTCATACTTAATTAAAGGAATTGCTTTGGGAAACAATTTCCTAAATTGTCATAATTAATTTCGGAAATAATATGTTCAAGACTTTGATTTCTCTAAATCAAAACTTATTAAATTAAGAGACAATTCCCTTAATTCAACCACATATTATTTTCATGAAAATCTCATTTAAGAAACTCTATAGGAAACTATTTTCCTAATTAATTTTGGAGACAACAATATGTAAGAGCATCACCTCTTCAACATATTTTATTCATGGATTTAATTAATTACAACAAATCATTTTCTAAGGGTGGCTCCCCGAGGCTCAGATACCCAAAGAAAAATAATTTGTCGTAAATCCAATTGGACGGCTCCCCGAGGCTCAATCCAAATCAAACATGACAATTTCAATTAAAAATTGGGAAATTAAATTACAACAACTAGCTTTAAATTGGACGGCTCCCCGAGGCTCAATCCAAAATAAAGAATTTTATTGTCAATTTAAAGACCAATTCAAATTTAATTGTCAATTAACTGTCCATGAATTTGTCTAGACTTTCTTAAAAGAAAGTGCCCAAAATTGCGAGATTTCAAAAATAATTTTTCAGAATAATTGTAAGTTTTTGGTAAAAAGAAAACTTACGTTTTTCCAAAAATTGAAAAATTTCTAAAATAGAAAAATTTCTGAAATTGGAAAGTTTCCAAAGATGGGAAATTTTCACAATTATCATAAAATTTTAGAAACTAAAAAATTTCAAACGTTTGCGAAATTTCATGAGGATTTCCAAACATTTTTTCCGAAATTGAGATCATGACAAAGTGTTCCGGAAAACAATTATATGATAATGTCGAACACTAACCGCGGCTCTGATACCACTGTTGGGACCGGGTGCATGTCGACAAGGATACGGGTTCGTAAAATTCAAAAAATTTTACGTGCAGCGGAAGAATTAGCATAAAATAATTTCCTAAATTATTTTAACCACGTATCTAGCATGCAACCTTATGGTGTATTGACATAATCATAAAATAAAACTTTGCGGAAAAGTAAACTAATTTACTAAGTACCTTTCGTAACTCGAAGTAAGGGACGAGATCCAACCGTAGCGTCCCTTGGAAGCTTCGCCTCTATTCGCGTCCACGCCGAGTTCTCTTCGGGATGACTTCGCAAAGTCACGAGTTTTGTGCCGACGAGAACTACTAGATTCTCTATAGGCACAACAAGAAGAACAAGAGAAAAATAGGAAACTCACCAAGAAGAAACGGAATCTAAATTCCGGAAAGAGAGGAGTTGCTATCCGCTTCTTCTTCTTCTTGTTTGGTCTCTCCTTCTTGTTGAAGCTCACGGCAACTCACAAGGGGAGGAGAGGGTTGCGCCGGCCCTAGTTCTTCAAGAGGGTGTCGGCCCTAAAACTCCAAGAGGGCGCCGGCCCTAGGTGGGGAGAAGAGAAGAGGGAGAAGAGATGAGAGAGAGGGAGAGCTCTTCACAACTTGATTAGTTGATTGGGAATAAGGGCTTGCCTTTGGTTCCTTTATATAGTAGCAACTCCTTTGCTAAGTCTCCCTCTAAACCGAATTAACGGAATTAACGGAATTAGTTATAAGAAATTTATCTTATAAATTCTCTTATTAATTATTCCGTTTAAGCCGAGTCTTATTATAACTAATTTATAATAAAACAAATTCCTCTTCTCTTTAAATTATGGAATAAATTTTATAAACTTTCTTATTATGGAAAAATCAATTCTTAATTGATTTTATAAAATTAAAATAAACCAATTCATAGATTATTTTAACTTCCATAAAAGGAATAAATTTCTACAAATTTTTTATATAAATTTCTTTATACAAATTTATTTATCTATAATTTATAAAACAAATCACACTAGATTTATTTTATTAATTAAACCAAATAAATTGATTTAATTCCCTTTAATGGCCGGCCACCACAAGGAGGGTTAGCACCCTCTTTGGCCGGCCAAACCAACCCGAACCGGTCGCGAATTAAACTCATTTAATTCGCCCAATAAGCCTTAAAAGACTTAGCCATTTTTAGCTTCCATTGCGCCTCTGATTAACTCATATTCGACTTATTTCTCTTAATCGAAAAATCCAATTTTCAACTCGTTTTAAATCCCTCGGATTACTCGTAGTGCGTGTGACTAAATAGGCTTTCGATTTATGTTGGTCGTCTATAATTAACCCATTAATTATAGAACGATCATGAGTGGCACCTAGTAGTACATCATGATCCCCAATTAATCGAAAGATCAACGGTTTGACCTCAGAAGAAATTACTCTGAAACCCTTCAGCAGCTCTAATGAATCGTGCCTCATTCCCTTCACCACCTTATACCCACTTGGTTCAGGACACGGTCTATGGTGTCAGTCCCCACTAGGCTGACTACGTCACACCTAGCCCAAGTAGTGTCTTTCTCGTCCATTGGATTTCTAATTACTCTCATGTATTTTAAGACTCGCACTCTAAACATGATATACTCTGGCCAGAGATTTCTGAGTAACAATCCGACGATAGGCCTGGGTATACATCTCCTCGCAAGGAGTGGTGAATCCTTTGTAGGCTGTTCAAACATCTTCGGGCATTTCGGCTTATACCCAATCATCTTGGGTCCACACCTCCTTGGAGATGCTTGCTTAAGATGTTAAAGTATAAGTTTCCATGACCAAGATGACTTGAACACCGCAAGTCAAAGGAACATCGCACTTAAGCTACAGTAAGAACTTCATTGACATATCTACATGTAGATTCCCATATGAAGTCTTACAGCTAGTCACTCCAATGAACTAGTTCCCTTAACTAGCATCCATGTTTATCTCCGGACATCCCAATGTCACCAGCCAGTGAGAATCAGCTGATTAGAGAATAACTCATGCTAGTCTCAACAGAATTGATAGTGTCCGTTTTTATCAATTCATCGACTAGGGATATTTTCAATACTTCACATTTGCACATTTAGAGATAATCACTAGTTGTGATCCCATCACAAATTCTCTTATGCTGTGAGTTGTATTGCGGACATTCAGTAGATGAGTTTAAGATCCCAATCAAATACACAAAACATGTATACTCAAATAGTGAATTATCATTTATTAATATAAATGTTTACATCATAAGGCGATTGCCTTAGGACACTTCTGTCATATCACTAACAAACTGGAGTATCGGAGGTTAAGTAATAGTCCAAGCGGAGGTCCCGGTTGGCAAAAGTAACTTCTCTAGGGTAGAGTAGGTTAAGGCGCATTCCCCAGGAAAAGGAACATTAGGCGTCGGTTCTATTGGGTATGGCTTGGCAGGTTTTTCTAAGAGAATACTTGGTCATTCCGAGAGACCTCTCCATATCTACAGATTAAAATTAATCCGAATGGAGACCCATCTCCCAACGACCATCTTGTGCCGTATCGAACGATCCAAATTACAACTCGGCCAATTACAAAAATCGACCTTGTAATTTGCTTGACCGTTCGACCATGGAAAAGGCGACGAGTGGATCATCGGCTTTTGTGTTTATAGTTGTGTCCAGTTAGTAAATTATTAGCTATGATACAAAATCAAAATAATAAACTAACTAACATGAAATGACGAAGCAAACATAACATGACACATAATTGAACAAGGAGCTTGGGAAAGAGTTATACCTTCCCGATCACCTCGCAGCCTTCTACCTTATGTCCCTCCCTTCATGGACATTGTGTGGGCGATGATCTACCACGAACCGAGATCGCCGAGGCTATCCAACGAATCAACTCTTCACACCAATCCAAACCCTAATCCAAGGGTTTGGAACCGCCAGCCCTTCTCCCTACTCCTTGCACCGCCAGCCACCGAGAGGCTCCAAGCCCATGCCGGCTACAAGGATGTTCACGGGAAGAAGATGAATGAGAGAGCCAAGTTCCTCTCCCACCCAAACCTAGCCAAATTCCTCTCTTCTCCTCAACTTGCGGCGGTGCCGCAACTCACCCTTGCACCACCTCCCACCTGCCGCCAGTGCCTCCTCCCTTCTCACCGCACACTACAAAAGGGAGAGGAAGTCTCTCCCTTTGTCTAGTAGAGGCTAGCCACCAAGTGGATGAGAAGGGAAGAAGCAAAGAAGAAGAATAGACCCTCTTCTCTTCTTTGCCTTTGCTGTGACCTAGGAGAGAGAAGGGAGAGAGAGGAGAGGAGAGAAGCCTTGGGTAGTGATCAATCCATCAGGCCTTGGTTTCTTGATCTCATAGGGTATTTATACAGCTAAGGTAGGGACCAAGAGGAGGAGTTGGATCTTGGCCCACCAACGGATCTAAACACAATCCATTAATTAAGATCCATTCCACTAAAGGATCTTAATTGAACTTCCTCACCAACCCCCATATTTTCATATGGGTTTCACATATTACGAGTCGTCCATCCCCCCGTGTTTAAGATCTCGAATGCCCGTTAATTAATTTAAATTACTGACAATTCAAATTAATTAGCCTCTGGATCATTGACTAGTACCACTCAACCTTATCATCATGCCGGATCAAATCCACCTGCAGGGTTTAGCGTGATGAACCTTTTGAGCTCATCAAGGGGGCATCATCAACCCGACTCTCCAAGACACGGATTCCCTCAATAATCAACAGCACATCATATTATTAATATTATCTCCCAACTTATCGGGCCTATCAATCTAACAGAATAGATCTCACCCATTGACAAATCAAAGAAATAATAATTAATAATACATGTCTGTTATTATATCGGGATTAAGGGATCGTACTCCATAATAAAGTCTTGAGGTCCTATCCAATTATCAAGTCAGTACAAATTGAATAACCTTGGGTTTTGGTCCTAATCAATATACTCAAAGCACACTAGTGTAATTCTATGGTCAAGACCAACCACACCTAATTACACTACAACCATTCTGATGGGTTGTCCAATTGCATCTCGGTTGTGAGCCTCTATTTATACTAAGCAAGGAACTGATAACATGATCTTTCGTGTGATACCACACACCATGTTATCTACAATGCAAAGTAATTGGGCTTCATGCATTTACTAATATAAACAAGCACCCAATGTAGTTGTGATTATCTTTTCAAAATGAAGATGTTCATATAAAGAAGTCATGTCTTTCAGTATACACATCTTATAATCTCCCACTTATACTTAAAGACATTGTTGTTCTCTCGCTGCCATACATCTAACTCTCATATCCTCCACATGCCTATCAAAAGCTCTAGCTGGAAGAGCTTTAGTGAAAGGATCTGCCAGGTTGTCCTCTGATGTAATCTTGGCGACAGCCACTTCTCCTCGCTTTACGACTTCTCGTATCAGGTCGTACTTGCGCTCTATGTGTTTACTCGCCTTATGGGCTCGTGGTTCCTTCGAGTTTGCAACTGCACCACTGTTATCACAAAAGATTGTGATAGATCTGGGCAAACTAGGAATCACATCCAAGTCCATGATGAAGTTCTTGAGTCATACAACTTCCTTGGCTGCCTTTGAGGCTACCACATATTCAGCTTCCATGGTGGAGTCCGCCATGCATTTCTGCTTGACACTCCTCCAAACAATGGCTCCACCTCCTAAAGTAAACACAAACCCCGATGTAGACTTACTCTTGTCCCTATCTGACTGGAAATCTGAGTCCGTATAACCCACAGGGACTAATTGGTCTGCCCGGTAAACCAGCATATAATCCCTAGTCTGTCTCAGGTATTTCAATATATGCTTTACCACAATCCAATGTCCCTGTCTAGGGTTACTCTGATATCTGCTAACCATGCCCACGGCAAAATAGATATCAGGTCTCGTACATAACATAGCATACATGAGACTTCCTACTGCCGAAGCATAAGGAACCGCCTTCATTTCCTCTATCTCCTTTGATGTTTTCGGGTGCATCTCCTTGGATAGAGGAACTCCATGCCTAAAGGGTAGGAAACCCTTCTTGGAGTTTTCCATGCTAAAACGAGACAAGATAGTGTCAACATATGAAGCTTGGGACAAGTACAACATCCTTTTCTAGCGATCCCTTATGACCTTGATCCCAAGGATGTGTCTCGCTTCTCCTAAGTCCTTCATATCAAACTGCTTTGATAGCCAGACCCTTATGTCTAATAACACTTTGACATTGTTGCCAATTAACAAAATATCATCTACGTAAAGTACAAGAAATACCACGACGTTTCCGTCATATCTTTTGTATACACATGCCTCATCCGGGCTTTGAGTAAATCCATATAACTGGATTACTTCATCAAAGCAGATGTTCCAAGATTGTGAAGCTTGCTTCAATCCATAAATGGATCGATTAAACTTGCACACTAGATGCTCTTTGCCCTTTGCAATGAACCCTTCTGGTTGCTGTATGTAGATGGTCTCCTCAAGACTTCCGTTAAGGAAAGCTGTCTTGACGTCCATCTGTCATACCTCAAAGTCCATATGAGCTGTAATAGATAAGAGAATCTGGATTGACTTAAGCATGGCTACTGGCGAAAAGGTCTCCTCATAATCGATACCCTCTTTCTGAGTGTACCCTTTCGCAACAAGCCTAGCTTTGAAGGTCTCAACCTTCCCGTCTGATCCTCTCTTTCACTTGTAGATCCACTTGCATCCAATGGCTTTTACACCATTGGGTGGTTCTACTAACTCGTAGACACAATTAGAATCCATAGATTTTATCTCAGAGTTCATTGCCCTTTGCCAAGAATCTGCATCCTTATCTTGGAGGGCCTCGTCGTAGGTCCAGCGATTTGGTTCATGTTTACCAAAGACCAAGCCCAAAGACTCTCTCAAAAACATGAACCTTTCAGACTATCTGACAACCCTCTCACTGCGATGAGGTACTACTTGTGTATCCTCTTGTACAATTGGTCCTAAAGTCGGAACGTCTCCACTTAACTCTTCAAGCACTAGTCTACTCTTGGGCTTATGGTACATCACATAGTCTTCTTCTAAGAATCTGGCATTCGTGCTAACGATTACCTTCTGATCCTTAGGACTATAGAACAGACCACCTTTCATTCCCTTAGGATAGCCAACAAACAAGCATACTTCCGTCTGAGATTCCAACTTATCAGTATCTCCCTTCAACACATGTGCTGGACTACCCCAAATCTGAATATGCCCTAGACTAGGCTTTCGCCCAGTCCACAATTCTATGGGAGTAGAAGGGACTGACTTAGATGGTACCATGTTCAGAATATACGCAGCTGTATCTAGTGCATATCCCCAGAACGAATCAGGTAAATCAGAATAGCTCATCATTGACCTAACCATTTCCATAAGGGTCTTATTCCTTCTTTCTACAACTCTGTTCTGTTGGGGCGTACCGAGTGCAGTTAGCTGGGACTGGATCCCAGCTTCTGATAAGTATGTCCTAAACTCGCCAAAGAAGTACTCTCCACCACGATCTGATCGTAGTGTCTTGATACCTTTACCTTGACGCTTCTCCACATCTGCCTTGAACTCTTTGAACTTATCAAAGCATTCAGACTTGCGGCGCATCAGGTAAATGCATCCTTACCTTGAATAATCGTCAATAAAAGTGATGAAATATTCAAAACCGTCTCTGGCCTGGATTGGCATAGGAGCACACAAATCAGAATGAATCAGTTCTAGCACATCTTTGGCCCTATACCCTTTGGCCTTGAAAGACCTCTTGGTCATTTTACCTTCCAAGCAAGACTCACAGGTCGGGAGGTTTTCCACCACCAATGAATCCAGGGGTCCATCGGCTATCAACCTCTGAATCCTACTTAGGTTAATATGACCAAGCCTAAGGTGCCAAAGATATGTCTGATTCAGGAGCTGCTACAGGGCGATTTTGAAGGCGATTATTTTTCTATGCGCTGCCTCCTCCCGCTGCGGCAATGGCTGTCGGCGTCAGCAATCAGCCGGCGCCAGATCCCTCATCTTTCCCTCCTCTACCAAAAGCAGCTCTAGACTCTGAGAGCTTGCTGAATCTAAAAGGAGCAATGGCTGAGACCTCAATCTCTTACGCTGCGGCATTGAGACCATCTTCACCAAGAGCATCTAAAAAGGCATTTGATGAGATCGGAGAAGATTTCAAAGAGATGATGACCTATAATGATAAACCCGGGATCTTTTACTCTACGGAAGAAGTGACATCCATGGCAGATCCTTACCGATACTCACTAATTGGAAAATTTTCGGGTAAACGCCCAACCTTCTCAGTTATCATGCTAGCTTTCCAAAACCTAGGGCTCTCCAGTCCTTACAACATCCGAGTGCTGTGCTCGGGACATATATTTCTGCATCTTACATCCATGGAGGATATGGCAAGAATTTGGGCGAGGGGTGTATGGTACATTGGTGGTGTTCCTCTGCGAATCTTCAACTGGACACCAAATTTCTCTTATGTTGTTGAATCTTCGATAGCCCCGGTATGGATCCAACTTCCAGACTTTCCCATACATATGTTTAACAAGAAGAGTTTGTTTTCTTCCGCTCGTATTGTGGGGAAACCAATAAAGATCGATGAAGCTACGGCTGATGGCTCAAGATTATACATGGCGAGAATATGTGTTGAAATTGACTTACTTAAGCCAAGGGTAAATGAATTTTGGATCGGGATTGGAGAAGAAAAGAGGTTGCAGAAGGTTTTGTTTGAGAAAAGTCCCAAGTATTGTACTCATTGTTCTCATTTGGGTCATTCGGTTGAAGAATGTTATGTTAATGGAAGACAACCACTTCCTGCCTGGAGAAAGAATGATACGGTTGATATGGATTCAGAGGATAAGTTGGAAAGGGAAACTAGAAAGGAGATGGGTGATACCACAAATTTTATACGGAAAGATAGAAAAAACAGAGATGGAAAATAGGCTTGGATACAAAAAGAGAGAATAAACAGTCAAATAGTTGACAATAACAAATATCAAACTCTGGCATCTTTGGAAAGGGAAGATAAAGATGATTTGAATGAGGTTCAAGTACTGAAAGAAAAGACGGATGAGGAAAAGGAAAGGGGAACAAGTAATATGACAAGCAGGAAGGCTGATATGCATGAGATTATAGGAGAACAGAATTGTATCAGCGGTTCTGATCAAGTTGTTCAGAATTCTGCTCAGGAGAAAATTGTGCAGTTTGTGCCGGTGAATACAAATTCAGCTGATAATCCTATTGTCGAAGCATTAATTCCAGCAAAAAGCTCATCAGTTGAGCTATTATTTTCTAATTTACCAAGTTCAGAAAATAGAAGGAAGGTTAGATATGATGAAGGGAAAATAGAAGCGGAATTGCATATCGTGAAGGATTCGGATCTAGTAGTACAAGATGATGAATTTTTTCAAGCTAATTTCAATGATTCAATGGAAGCTGAGATTACAAAATCCTTTATGGAAGAAGATGTATCAGATCAAGAGGAAGTGCGGCAGTTGCAAAGATCTTCATCTTTTCCTTCTTCTTTAAAAATTCCTTTGAATAAAGCAAGATCAAAAGCTCCTCCTGACATACCTCCAAGGGTTACCAGAAGTAAGTCTCAAGCTCAAAGGTTTTCTAACTCCTCTTTATTATAATGTCAGGTCTTGTGTGGAATATTAGGGGGATAGAAAATCTTCCATCGCTTAGGAGATTGATATATCTGAAGAATCATTATCCTCTAAATTTTTTGGGTATCTTGGAGCCAATGATTGCTCTTAATGGTGACTTAATTTCAAGAAGATTTGGATTTCTTTCAGTTTTTTCTAATTGCTCAGGTAAAATATGGTTTACCCATGATTCGAATATTGTATGTACAGTTTTGAAGGATCATGATCAGTTTCTTCATTTAAAGTTGAAATATAATATGCTTCCTTTGGAAATATTGATTACAATAGTTTATGCTAAATACTCTAGAGTGGACAGATATGATTTATGGGAGCAGCTGGAATTTATTAGACCTTTAAATGAGGAGCTTTGGTTGGTAGCTGGAGATTTTAATGTAATTGCTAATGAGTCGGAGATCTCAACTGGTATTTTAACAAGGGTTGGTGCTATAGAAGATTTCAATAACTTTATGATGATAACAGGGTTGATTGATGCAGGATTTGTAGGTGATAGGTTCACCTGGACAAATAATAGAATATGGAAGAGGTTGGACAGAATTTTGATCTCTAATTCTTGGCAAAGTAATGGGATTTCAGTCAGGGTTGAACATTTGAGTAGAGTAGCCTCAGACCATTGCCCTTTGCTTGTTTCTTTTCCAATTGCGGAACAGGTGGTACCTTCATTTAGGTTCCAAAAAATGTGGTTAAGGCATCATGGCTTCTCACAAACTGTTAGATTAAATTGGAATTTGCCGACCTCTAGTTATGGAATGAATAAGCTGCAAATTAAATTAAAGAGGCTGAAAAATCATCTAAAATGGTGGAACAAGGAGGTCTTTGGGAATATACATGACAATGTGCAAAAAGCAGAAGAACAGTTCAAGGAAGCAGAAATTTTTTTTGACAGTGTACCTTCGGAAATAAACAGAATCAATAAAAATAAGCTCCAAGCTCAGCTTTTTAAAACATTACAAATGGAGGAGGATTTCTGGAAGCAAAGGGTTGCAGTAAAATGGATGGGGGAGGGTGATAGGAATACTAAGTTTTTTCATAATATGGTGCAGTAAAAAAGGACAGCCAATAGAATATTTCGAATATGGGATGATGGAAAGTGCTTGGAGAATCTAGAACAGATAAAAGCATCGGGTGTTAAATTTTTTGAGCAATTATTGACAGGTGAATCTTTTAATGGCAACATGGTTGATCTTGATTGCATACCAGAATTGATTAACTCAGCAAAAAATATGGCTTTAACAACACTACCTTCTAAGGAAGAGGTAAAACAGGTTGTGTGTGAAATGAATCAAGAAAGTGTGGCTGGTCCAGATGGTTTTTCAGCAGCATTTTATATATCATGTTGGGACCTCATTCAAGAAGATGTTTTTCAGGCAGTGCTTGATTTTTTTAAGGGAGGAATATTACCAAATGGTATGGTAGCAACGACTATCATTTTAATTCCAAAGACAGAGAATGTGCAAACTTGGCAAGAATTCAGACCCATCAGTTTGTGCAATGTTTCTTACAAAATTATATCTAAATTGTTGGCAAATAGGTTGCGGCAAGTTCTGAATAAGATAATATCCCCAACACAAAGTGGTTTTGTAGAGAGCAGATTGATATCAGACAATATATTATTAGCACAAGAATTGACATATAAATTGAATCATCGTGTTAGAGGGGGAAATGTTATAATGAAATTGGATATGGCTAAAGCTTTTGATAGAGTTCAGTGGAGCCTTTTATTCAGAATTTTGGTAGCCTTTGGTTTCTCAAAAAATTTTATAGACATGATTGAAAGATGTATCTCTGTAGTTTGGTTTTCTATTCGCATCAATGGTCAGATGGCAGGTTTCTTTCAATCAAAGAGAGGGCTTCGGCAAGGTGATCCTATTTCCCCTTTTCTGTTCATTGCTTCTGAATTTTTATCCAGGGGATTAGAGAAGCTTTATTATAATAATCCTAAGTTGGGTTTTTTTACTGTTTGCAATATGAAGATCTCACACCTTGCATATGCGGATGATGTGATAATATTCCTGAATGGATCTATTGACTGTATAAAATTGTTAAAGAACTTCTTGAAATCGTATGAAGAACATTCGAGGCAAGCTGTAAATGCAATGAAGAGTTTGATTTATTTATCTAGTAAGATATCAGATAAGCGTAAGGGTTTAATTCTAGCTAAGACAGATTTTCTGGAAGGCACATGGCCTATGATGTAACGCCCGAAAATTCTCGAAACTAATTTTAGAAATATCTTAGAATTTATTCCAAATTTATGGATATTTTTATAGAATTTTTCCGTAAACGAAAGTGGCAAAAAGGGTTATAAATAGAAAATCATGTAAGTGGGAATCGATCCCTTCACCTATGATGTGAGAGGAGAATGGGCGGACCAGCTAAGCTGGTTCGTTTTTGTTGAAATAGATTAAGCGAAACAATAGATAAGGTGTAATTAGGTAAATTCGCCCCCATAAGTATAAAAGAGGGAGTTACGAGTTTTAGGTTAATTTTCTCCCAACCTAGCGGCGCCGACGGCCTCCCTCACGCACGCGACCTCTCCTCTTCCTCTCTTGCGTTTTCTTCATCTTCTCCTCTTCTTTTGCCGCCCAAGACAAAGGGGAACAAAGGGAAGGTCTCAAGAGGCCCTATTCTCTACGAGAATTCTCGTAGACGCGAGGAGAACACCAAGGAGCAAGAAGAACGTCGAAATTCGACGTTTCCTCGGGAATTTCAGATTTAATTCGTAAGGAAAACCTAACGCAGGATGTAAGTACTGCTCACCTGCAGTAAGAGGCGGTTTTCCGCAAGTTTTCCCATTAGAAAGTTAAAAATGAAATTTCCCCTTTAGTTTTGATTTTTGCATGCAATTATTATGTTGTTCTTCAGCTTAGTTTATTAGCTTGTATAGCTAGATTTACAGAGTAAGAACATTTTATTGTAAGCAGTTTATATAATTTATCTATGTACGAGTTATCTTTATTTTTGAGAGCAGACTTTTTAGAGATGACATAGTTGAGCTCGTAAAGGTCGCTATTAGAGTATATTAGTGTGTTAATGTGTACAAATAGCTGTTCGTAAATGAGGTTGGGGTCCAAGAAAATTTATGAGGAAAGAAATGAGAAGATGAAGATAAGAAAAGAAAAGGCCAAGGCCTTAAGAAATCCCCAAAAGTCAAGACTTAGGGATTCGGGCACACAAGGTGCTCGTGAAAATGCCAAGGCATTCAAGATAAGAAAAAGTAAGTATTTTATTTTCTAAGGCCAGTACCCGGCGTCCAAGGGCATCGTTAAAGAAATCCAGGTGTTCAATTCCAAGGTCTTGGCCCTGGTAGACCAAGGTCTACTCTATTAGGATTGGTGGCTCGCTACCCCAACCTTTTAGGGAACGCGCATAAGATGGTACTTACGTCTTAAGTGGATCCAAGTGAGTTATTATTTTCAAGTATATGCTTTAGCAAAGTTTTCTAAAGTTTAAGGAAATTTTCTAAAAGTTAAAGAAAGATTTAAAGTTAAAGAATTGCTAAAGTTTCAAGTTAAGCCAAGAAAAAGTGAGTTAAGACTTATTAATGCTTGAGTATGCATGTTTTGAGTTATACATGTTTTAGTGTTTCTTTTAAGCATAAAAGTATCTCATGTGATTTCACATTGTTTAAAAAGCATGCCTGCACATTTCGAGATTTTGTGAGCTAGATAGTACTTGCTAAGCTTTATGCTTATTAGTTGCATTTCCTCTTACTGCAGGTAAAGGTAAAGACAAGCAATTCTGAAGGAAGGCGACGAGGCGGTGCTGAGTGACGTGTGTGTGGTGGCTGACCTTGGAGAGATCCTTGGGATGAGACAGTTTAGCTTATTTGAAATGCAATGTTTAAGATTTCCAAATTCCAAGTTATTGTGTTATGGAGTTTATTAAACATTTATGCTTCGGATAGTTTTACATGCTCAATTTTGTAGAATGAAGATTCCATGTCATTTCAATTAGTATGCATACTTTTGTGAAGGCACTAGATGAGCAAGGGCATGAGTAGTTTAGCATGTGAATACATTGAATTTTTGGACTTATTCTTGAGCTTATCATTCCCTTTTTGGACTAAGTCCTAATTGTGCTTAAAATGCTTGTAAATTCGGTAGAAAAGTAAGATTTACATTCTATGAAGTTCTAGAAATGTTATAGAATGTATTTTGCATGTCTAAAAACCACGAGTAAAGATTCCATGTCATTCTATTTAGTGTATATATCCTTATGACTGCATTGGATGGGTATGAGCGTGAGTAGTTTTGAATATCGATACTTTGATGGAGCTATTTGATGCATGTGCCAAGATGTTGTTAGTCTCCTTTTGAATTAAGTTTTATTGCTTTAAATATGCTTAGAAAAGTTGCATTCATATTCCATAATGCTTTAGTAATGTTATAGAACCTTGTGTGATGAGTTTAAATGGTTAGAATTGCTAGTAATGTGTCATTGTATCATGCATGACTATTAAAGTTAGAATCTCATTCTTAGATAGATTAAATACAAAAAAAAGAAAGTTCTACATTTTTAGTCGTGCATTAGTGTCAAGAAGTAGACAAAGTAACGGTCCGTCAAAGGTAGAGAAGGCGGGTCGTTACATATGAAATATTTGGGAATTCCTCTTTATACTGGGCACCGGAAATTAGTTTATTTTAAACCCTTGCTGGAAAAGATAAGGAAAAGCTTATGGGATGGAATCTGACACGGTTGACATATGAAGGTCGCTTATTATTAATCCAGAGTGTGCTAGCTTCTATGCCCCTATATTTGCTGCAAGTGATCCTTCCCCCATTGTCTATTCTTCATAGTTTGGAGATGATTTTTGCTAAGTTCTTTTGGGGTTCCACAGAGAGCAATAAAAAAATCCATTGGGTGGCATGGGCAGATATCAGTAAGCATAAAATAGAAGGAGGATTAGGATTAAGGAAACTTGCAGATATTAGTCTTGCAATGGCGATCAAGCTATGGTTTAGATTCAGAGAGCAAACTACCCTTTGGGCTACAAATCTCTGTAATTTTTACTGTGGTTCGTCACATCCAGTTATTGTTGATTTAAAAAAAATGCATCTCCTTGTTGGCGCAGGCTTATCAAAGTACGCAATTTTGCTGAACAGAATATTGGTTGGATTCTGGGAAATGGTAAGATTAATTTCTAGTTTGATACTTAGTTAGATGAAGGACCTCTTTTTAAGTCTAGTGCACCGATTGCTAATAAGGGATTAAGGGTTGAGGAACTTATAGATGGCATGCATTGGAGAATGGAAGAAATTGATAAATTACTTCCGGCTAATACTGCTGAAATGGTAGCTGTTACCCCTTGTCAATTAGTAGCTGATCAAATTATTTGGAAACCTTCTTTAGATGGTGGTTTTTCATTAAAATTGGCTTGGAATAGTATTCGGCAAGTTCAAAAAAGGGACCCTATAAATTATGCAATATGGAGTGGGTTACTCAAACCGAGTATTTCTATTTTTGCGTGGAGATTTATGAAGAAGAAACTTCCTATAGACACTTTTTTACAACATCGAGGTATTACTCTAGTCTCTAAATGTCAATGCTATAGCTCAATAGAGACTTGGAATCATTTGTTTTTTGAAAGTCTAATTTCTAAAGAAGTATGGTCTTATTTTGCTAATTTGTTCAGTGTTAATCGGTTTTCATTTTTGGAAGAATGGAGGATTGGGCCTGAATGGTTGCAAGGAGATCATATTAGAGAGGTGATGCCATTTCTTATTGTATGGTTCTTATGGTCAGCTAGGAATGAGGCTAAGCATGAAGAAGTTAAGCAGGAGGTCCGGAACATCAAAAAGAAGATAATTCAATATTGTTGGTTGGGGAAGGCTGCCGGCACTATCAAAAACAAACACTGGAAAGGTTTTACCTCGGTTGCTAATGTTTGGGGGCTGGACATCAAGATAAAAGCTAGAACACCTATTATAATGGTGCGCTGGTTTCGGCCAAAATTTGGATGTTATAAACTAAACACGGATGGATGTTCGAAGGGGAACCCGGGAGAGGCTTCGTTTGGGGCCATAATCAGAGATCGTGATGGGCAGTTCATAATGGCAAAATATGGTACTTTGTCTTGGTGCAGGTAGCACCTAAGTCGAACCTGGATTTTGATAATGGCAAAGGGTTTAAAAGTTAAGATATAATGTTGATCTAACATATTTACTAAGTGTACAGGAAAAGAAGCCCTAGGTACATTAGGCACGAAGTCCTGATCGAGGACTGGGCACGAAGCCCTGGCAAGGAGCTGGGCACCAAGGACCTGCTCGGAAGGTGGGCACAAAGCCCTGGTCGAGGACTGGGCACGAAGCCCTGGCAAGGAGCTGGGCACCGAAGACCTGCTCGGAAGGTGGGCACGAAGACCTGGTCAGGTGGATCGGGCAAAAGTCCAACCGGAGGAGCGGGTTGGCAAAAGGTAAACTCTCCTGAGAGGAGTAGGTGAGGGCGTGTTCCCCGTCGAGGGAATAGTAGGCGTCGGCTCGACCTAGCGCTCCATTTTGGAGACCCAAAGTCAAAACCAAGACAGCTACGGCTGTAAGACTCACTAACATGCTTGCTTTGTTTTGTTTGGTACTAACCCTGGATGCAGGACCGAAGGAACGAGTTTCTGCAGCTCAGAACGCCCCAAAGGAGAGGGGCAGCAGCTGGGCAGGGCGCCCCAGAGGTCCCCGAGCGCCCCCAAGGTGAAGGCAAGACAAGCTAAGCAAGTAATGCTTCGGAAGCTCACTGGGGAGGGCGCCCCCGTGCTCCCGAGCGCCCCAAATGTCTTGGGCACCCTGGGTCCAAGCCAACGAAGCAGATAGAGGTTAAGCCACCGAGAAGCCAGCTGACCGAGTCAATCGGGGCGCCCCCAGCATCCCAGGCACCCCCACAGTCAACTCTTAGCCCTATTCAAGTGGGATAAGGGCTGACCGAGACTTGTCCGGATCGACTGACACGTGGGGGGGGGGGGGGGGGCGCCCCCAATGTTCAGGGCGCCCCAGGAGGCTATAAATAGCCCCTCGATCCCAAGGCTTCAAAGAACACAACTTTCCAACGCTACTACGCTCTTCAACTCATGCGCTCTACTCCAGAAGCCTTCCATCTCGAAATTGAAGCGCCAACGACGACCTTACGCACCGAAGTATGATCCATACCAGGCGTCGATCACGAAGAGTAACTCTGTTTTTATTTACTGTAAAATTTCTGTATCATTCTCTGTAAAACACTTTGCGCATTATAGAATTGCTCGCAGTAAACGGTCAAGGACCGTGGGCCTTGGAGTAGGAGTCGATCGCGACTCCTAACCAAGTAAATCCTTGTGTTCGTGTCTTTCTTTGTGTTTTTAATTTCCGCTGGTTATTCTCTTAAGGTTTTATCCGAAAATGTTTTACGATATTCACCCCCCCCTCTATCGTTATTCTCGATCCAACAAGTGGTATCAGAGCGGGGAGGCTCAAATCTGGTGCAACCACCAATTTGAGAATTTTTTTCGGATTTCTTTTTAAATTATCTTCAAATTTTCATCGTTAATCGAGGTTGGTACAACACCCTTCGATAAATATTTTTTTCTTCCCGCACTACTAATCTAAGACCAAGTCTTGGGATATTTCTTTCTTTTTACTCTTATTTTCAGATAAATTCTTAAATGGCCATGCAAGAAGGCTTCAGTACCGCAAGACCGCCGCTCTTCAGTGGGGAGGACTTCTCCTACTGGAAGAGCAGAATGGAGGTCCACCTGAAAACTCAGGTGGACATGTGGATAATGATCCAGTCTGGACTGGAGATTCCAAAGAATGCTGAAGGAGTGCCACAGTCTTACGCTGAGTGGGACACTGCTCTGAAAAGAAAAATCGAAGCTGATGCAAAAGCAACCCAGACACTTTAATGTGGCCTGACCAAGGCAGAGTTGAATCGGGTAGGACCATTCAACAGTGCAAAGGAGCTATGGGGTAAGCTGATCGAGCTGCACGAAGGAACTTCAGATACTCGAATCAGCAAGACTGATCTCCTCCTGAACAAGTTATACACAATCAAGATGAACGACAACGAGACAGCAGCCCAGCTCCACGCCAAAATTCAGGAGCTAATGAACGGTCTACACACCATTGGTCACAAGGTAGAAAATCGTGACCTAATAAGGTAGGCCCTTAACGCTTTCCCAAGAAACACCTTGTGGGTATCTATGGTAGATGCATATAAAGTTTCAAGGGATCTTTCAAAAATTAAGTTAGATGAACTATTTTTTGAATTAGAATTGCATGAGCAGACTAACTGCAATCTGGCCGAGAAAGGCATTGCCTTTGTTGCAGGTAAAGCTGGAAAGACAACCAAGAAGAAACTTCAACCTGCACCCGAGTCTGATTCAGACTCAGACTCAGATGACAATGAAGGAGAACGACCCAAGCTGGTCTGGCTTGCCCGGAACTACTACAAGGAATTGAAGAATCAATCCAATAGAAGAAAAGCCAACCGAAAGAAGGACGATCCAACTGAACCAACGAAGAACAAATCAAGTGTGACTTGTTTCGAATGCAACAAAAAGGGTCATTTCAAATCGGAATGCCCTAACCTAAAGCAAGCATGTTAGTGAGTCTTACAGTTGTAGCTGTCTTGGTTCTGACTTTGGGTCTCCAAAATTGTAACGACTCGGAAAATTCTCTCAATATTTTCTTTAAAATATTGATCATGTCTAGATAATTTTATGAGGGACCTAGAGATATTAGTACGAACCTTAGCCTAGAAATCCATGATTTTCTCATTTAAATTGAGAAACTAAGTACTAATGGGCCTTATATGGGCTTTCTAGTACCATGATTATTGGTAGATTTTAAGCAAAAAGTTAATATGAATATAAATGGATTTTAATTAGGAGTATTAGTAGGATTATGAGTAAGTTTAGCATAAATTTCCTATTTAAATTGGGAAGTTAGGCACTAATGGGCCTTATATGGGTTTTCTAGTACCATGATTATTGGTGAATTTTAGGTAAAAATTTATAGAAATATAAAGGGGTTTTAATGAGAAATATTAACATAATTATGGGGGAATTTTTAGGGGATTTTTAAAATAATAGAAAAAAAATGGAAAATTAGTGCATGCACCAAGGATTTGAACCTTGGACCTCTTGTACAACTATGCATGCTCTAACCAATTCACCTAGCAAGGGAGTGCTATGAGGAAATGAAATGGATTATGGTTAAGGCTTAAGGAAAATGAAGAGACTCCATGACTCTTCACTTACCCTCCTTAATGTGTTATAAAGTGGGGGCATGGGAGTTACTTTCTTCTTCCTCCTCCCTCATTCTAGCCGAAATCCCAAGAGGGGATTCTCCCTTGGAAAAGGTTCACCTAAGACTCCATCCCCAAGATCCAAGGCTTTTACAAGGGTACAAAGGCTAGGGGTGGTCAAGAGGCAACAAGATCTTCATCCTTCTCCCAAATCTAAGGTCTATAATCAAGATCAACCAATGTAAGACTCCCTCACCTGTGGTATAATAGTTCCTTGAATTTTTAGCATAATATAAAGTTTGGTTTTAGGTTTTGATGTTGAGAAAACCATGTTTTGGACCCCTATGGTATTCGGCCACCATGAGTTTTGGGTCCATGATGATGTTAAAAATCTTAATTATGCTCTCTAATGTGCTCTCATGATGTTTAGAGAATAAATATAATTTTTGGAAATTTTTGGGGTACCCTAAGACCCTTTAGGGTTTGGGACCATCATAAGGATTTCCATGGCTAGGGTTGGATTTAACTCTTCACTCATGTATCTTGTGTACCCTTATGATGTAACGCCCGCTTTTTTTTTCGTAAGCGGCGTTACGTTAACATGCTTAGGGCATGTAGACATCATAAGGCAGCGGAATAACTTTAACTTATACATGCCCTGTTATCATTCTTAACTTAATGACATAGGAACCTTAGCATATTAACTTTGAACTTAAGCATCATATCATATCATGTCATACGTAACATCATATCATAAGGTTCCACAGGTCATTATTCAGACATTTAAGTAACCAAGGTGAAGTTCTAGCATAAACCGTAAACATAAAGTTTCCTGGGCCAAGTCACTACTACACACATGCGTTCTTGCCCTCCTGCTGCTTCCTTCATTGTCCCCTTGAATGATCTGCAGTATAAGGAAATAAGACTATAAGCACACAGGCTTAGTAAGACTCTTTCCTACTCACAAAACCATTCATCATTCATCATCTCATAATGAGCACATAAAACATTAACATACTTGGTGCTCTACTTGGAACATAACATCTTACATCACTTATCGTATACATAGCATGGCATGAACATAAACATAGTAGACATTCTAAGCATGGCATAATTCATGGCATAACTCATAAACATAGTAGACATTCTAAGCATGGCATAATTCATGGCATAAATCATAAACATAGTAGACATTCTAAGCATGGCATAATTCATGGCATAAGTCATAAACATAGTAGCATGGCATAATTCATGGCATAAATCATAAACATAGTAGCATGGCATCTTTCATGGCATAAATTATAAACATAGTAGCATGGCATAATACCTATCATAGCATATGAACATCTTCCTAACATAATCATGGCATAGATCATTTGTTCTCATGCATATTTCTTAACATGAAACGTAAGTATAAAATCTTATCATCATAGCATAATGCATAACATGAATGGAGGCATGAGTGGAATGCATATACATATATGGATGCTTAGTTTAAAATCATACTTTTCATTTCTTAAACATAATCATCATAACATCATTTGGGGTCCCCGGCTTGTACCACATACATACATCATAGCGCGCATCCCTAGCAAGTCCGAGGTCGCGAGCCCCAACCTACTAGGGTAAGGACAGCATCGTCGGTAGTCCCCAAACCGAGGCGTTCTTAAGGTGCCCATCCCTGTTGCCCAGCTCCGGTAGGGCCAGAACCGCGGACAGCTTCGGTAGTCCAAAACCGGGGCGTTCTTAAGGTACCCATCCCTTGGACCCATACTTCGGTCCGGTACAAGCCCATACATAAAGTAAAATACTTTTCATGCTTCATCATTCATAAGACATTCATAGCATACTTATCATATCATAACTTGTTACGGCTCGGCCCGTCTACCGGCCCATTTACCGGTCCTCTCGACCGTCGTACCGTCAACCATCGACCGTGCCGTTTAGCATATTTATGCCTTAAAGACATAAGCATCATCTTTCATTCATCATACTTGTCATTCATCATCATTCATTCATAGCATACTTAACATAGCATAACTTGTTACGGCTCGGCCCGTCTACCGCCCATTTACCGGTCCTCTCGACCGTCGTACCGTCGACCATCGACCGTGCCGTTAGCATATTTATGCCTTAAAGGCATAAGCATCATCTTTCATTCATCATACTTGCCATTCATCATTTTCATTCTTAGACATGGTGTTTGTACACATCATTCATAGAGCATGGCATACATTCGTATACATGGCATATCATTCATAACCATGGCATATCATTCATAAACATGGCATATCATGCGTAAACATGCATATCATTCATAACATGGCATATTATTCATAACCATGGCATATCATTCATAACATAGCATATCATTCATAAACATGGCATATCATTCATAACATAGCATATCATTCATAAACATGACATATCATTCATAAGCATAAATCACATCTTACCATAAGGCTATTGGGACCCTTACTTGAAATAAATCTTAACTTTTTCCCTATTAACCCATATTGGCCGAAACTTGTGGAGTCCCAAGGCTATGTGAAAATTCACATAATCACCATCCATCATCCTTATATCATGGCAACACATAAACATATGCTTGAAGTTAAAGACTCAACCCTTAACCCTTGGGTCCTTGGGGTTGGCCGAACCATATGGGCCTCTAGGGTACTCCAAAATTTCCCAAAAATTATACTTAACCTCTACACATCATAAGGGAACATTAAATAACATTATCATGATTTTTAACATATTTATAGACATTTAAATCATGGTGGCCGAAACCCTTGAACTTAAGGTTCTGGGTTTTGCTTCTTTCATGTTGGCCGAAACATATGGGGCCTCTAGGGTACCCCAAAAATTCCCAAAAATTATATTTAATATATAAACATCATAAGGGAACATTAAATAATATTATCATGATTTTTAACATATTTTTAGACATTTAAATCATGGTGGCCGAAACCCTTGAACTTAAGGTTCTGGGTTTTGCTTATTTCATGTTGGCCGAGACATATGGGGCCTCTAGGGTATCCCAAAAATTCTCAAAAATTATACTTAATATCTAAACATCATAAGGGAACATTAAATAACATTATCATGATTTTTAACATATTTCTAGACATTTAAAACATGGTGGCCGAAACCCTTGAACTTAAGGTTCTGGGTTTTGCTTCTTTCATGTTGGCCGAGACATATGGGGCCTCTAGGGTATCCCAAAAATTCCCCAAAAATTACACTTAACTTATAAACATCATAAGGGAACACTAAACAACATTATCATGATTTTTAGCATAATTATGGACCTTTAAAACATGCTGGCCGAAACCTTTGAACATAGGAACCTTGATTTTGTTTCTCTTCAACATTAAATCCGAAAACTAACCCATATATCATGCCAAAAATCATGGAAATCATAGGTAACTATTATACCACAGGTGAGGGAGTCTTACCTTAGATTTCTTGATTTTTCGAACCTTGAAAGAGGAGAAGGAAAAAAAGGACTTGGTATCTCTTAACCCCAACTAGTCTTTGTCACCTTGTAGGAACTTTAGATCTTGAGGGATGAAACCTCTTGTGAAGTTTTCCCCAAGGACTCCTCCCTTTGGTGCTCGGCAAGAATGGGAATGAAGAGGAGAGGTAATGCTATTGATTGAGAGAATAAGTAACTCCCAAAACTCCTCTCATTATAACCCATCAAGGAGGCAATTAATGAGCAATTAAAGAGCCTCTCCATGACCCTTCACCTCCTTTTACCTCTTAACCAACCTCCACTTCAATTACTCATAAGCATTCCTTGCTAGGTGAGTTGGTTAAAGCATTCTTGGTGGTTACAAGAGGTCGAAGGTTAAATCCTTGGCTCATGCACATTTATTTTTATTTTTATTTTCATTCCATTTATTTTATTATTTTATTTTCTTAAATTCCGAAAATCCCCCCTAAAATTACCCATAATTGTACTAATATTCCTAAATAAAATTCTTTTATATTTATATTAATTTTACCCAATTTATATTAATTTTACCTAATTAATACCCCTTTTCGGAGCCCATTTAAAGCTCATTAGTACTTAGTTTTCTCAATTTCAATGAGAAAACATGGGTTTTCTAGGCCAAAGTTCTCCTTAATATTTCTAGGTCCCTTGGAAAATTATTTAAACATGCTTAATATTTTAAGAAAATATTAAGAGAATTTTCCGGGTCGTTACATATGATACAAGGGGAGGTTGAAGGGATTTATGTGAATTTTCACAAGGTCTTGTGACCCTAAGGGTTTCGGCCAAGAAGGGATCTAGGGCAAGGGGTAAGGTTTTCTTCAAGTAGGGGTTCCAAAAGCCCCTATGGTAGGGTATTGTTGGTGTTTAATGTTTGATTGGGGATTTTATGGAATTTTTCCATGCACCCATGGCCTTGAAGGGTTTCGGCCAGCCCTAAGAAGGAGGGCTAAAGGTTAGGGAAAACCCTAACCATGAGCCTTAATGTCTTCCCATGGTCTTATAGGTAATGTATGGTTGTTTCTTTACCTTATGCTATCTTACATGTTAATTGAATGATGAACCCTTCCTTATAGGTTTCGGCCAAGCAAGGTAAATAGGGTTTGGGGGAAGTTAGGGTTTGAAGAATGATGGTTTATGCTTTATTATGAAGTATATATAAAGGTTCAAGCATGTGGTAGAAATTAAGTTACCTATAACCCTAACCTTAAGCACCATGTTTCATGTTTGTATGTTTATGATTGGATGTCATGCTTAATAGGGTTTATTTATGAATGTCTTATGTCCCATGCCATGTACTTGAATGGTAGGTAGTATGTTTATGGAAGTCCTACCCATGCATGCTTGAGATAGATACCATGCTTATGTATGAAATGCAATGTTTACCTTATGTATCATGATCATGCAAGTTCTATGGATTAGGATAAGTGGCTATGCAAATATGTCATGTTTAATGAATATAATGCAATGTTTACCTTATATGCCATGATCATGCAAGCTATAGGAATAACAATGATTTTTATGTAAGTAGGTCATGTTCTATGAATGAAGATGCATGTTATGTTTATGAATGAAAGGGCATGCTATGTTTTATGAATAAAGATGCATGCCATGTTTATGAATGACGGCACGGTCGATGGTCGACGGTACGACGGTCGTGAGGACCGGTAAATGGGCTGGTAGACGGGCCGGGTCGTTACACATGTCATGTTTTATGAATGAGGATGCATGCCATGTTTTATGAATGAAGATGCATGCCATGTTTTATGAATGAAGATGTATGTCATGTCTTATGAATGATGAAGCATGTAAAGTATTTTACTTTATGAATGGGCTTGTACCGGACCGAAGTATGGGTCCAAGGGATGGACACCTTATGAACGCCCCGGTTTTGGACTACCGACTATGCTGTCCACGGTTCTGGCACTACCGAAGCTGGGCAACAGGGATGGGCACCTTAAGAATGCCCCGGTTCTGGGACTACCGACTATGCTATCCTTACCCTAGTAGGTCGGGGCTCGCTACCTCGTATTTACTTAGGGATGCGCGCTTATGATGTATGTATGTGGTACAAGCCGGGGACCCCCAATGATGTTATGATTATGTTTAAGTATTTAAAAGTATGATTTTAAAAGTTAAGCATCCTTATGTATATGCATTAGACTCATGCATTCATTCATGTTATGCATTATGCCATGATAGTAATGTCTTATGCTTATGTCTCATGTCAAGAAATATGCATGATAGTGTTAGTATTATGAGAGAAGTGTCCTAAGACAATCGCCTTATGATTGTAAACATTTATTTTAATAAATGAAAATTTACTATTTGAGTATACATGTTTGTGTATTTGATTGGGATCTTAAACTCATCTACTGAATGTCCACAATATAATTCACAGCATAAGAGAATTTGTGATGGGATCACAACTAGTGATTATCTCTACATGTGCAATTGTGAAGTATTGAAAATATCCCTAGTCGATGAATTGATAAAAACGGACACTATCAATTCTGTTGAGACTAGCATGGGTTATTCTCTAATCAGCTGATTCTCACTGGCTGGTGACATTGGGATGTCCGGAGATAAACATGGATGCTAGTTAAGGGAACTAGTTCATTGGAGTGACTGACTGTAAAACTTCACATGGTAGTCTATATATAGACATGTTAGTGAAGTTCTTACTACAGCTTAAGTGCGATGTTCCTTTGTCTTGCGGTGTTCAAGTCATCTTGGTCATGGAGACTTATACTTTAACATCTTAAGCAAGCATCTCCAAGGAGGTGTGGACCCAGGATGGTTGGGTATAAGCCGAAGTGCCCGAAGATGTTTGAACAGCCTACAAAGGATTCACCACTCCTTGCGAGGAAATGTATACCCAGGCCTATCGTCGAATTGTTACTCAAAGCCTCTGGCCAGAGCATGTCATGTTTAGAGTATGAGTCTCTTAAATACATGAGAGTAATTAGAAATCCAAAGGACGAGAGAACGTTACTTGGGCTAGGTGTGACGTAGTCAGCCTAGTGGGGACTGACACACACAGACCATGTCCTGAACCAAGTGGGTATAAGATGGTGAAGGGAATGAGGTACGATTCATTAGAGTTGCTGAAGGGTTTCAGAATCATTTCTGAGGTCAACCGTTGATCTTTCGATTAATTGGGGGTCATGATGTACTACTAGGTGCCACTCATGATCGTTCTATAATTGGTTGATTATAGACGGCCAACATAAATCGAAAGCCTATTTAGTCACACGCACTACGAGTAATCCGAGGGATTTAAAACGAGTTGAAAATTGAATTTTCCGATCAATAGAAATAAGTCAAATCTGAATTTATCAGAGGCGCACGGGAAGCTTAAAATGCCTAAGTCTTTTGAACGCTTATTGGGCGAATTAAATGAGTTTAATTCGCGAGGGTTTGGCTTGATGTGGCCGGCCAAAGAGGGTGCCCACCCTCCTTGGTTTGGCCGGCCACCACATGGAGAGAAACCAATTTAATTGGTTTAAATTATAAAATAAATCAAGCGCGATTTGTTTTATAAAATTATGGATAAATAAATTTATATTAAGAGATTTATATAAAAGGATTTATATAAAGAAATTTATAGAAATTTATTCTTTTTATGAAAATTAAAATGAACCATGAATTGGTTTATTTTATTTTATAAAATCAATTATGAATTGATTTTTCCATAATAAGAAAAATTTATATAAATTTTATTCCATAATAAAAGGAGAGATGTGTTTGTTTTATTATAAATTTAATTATAATAAAACTTGGCATAACGGAAAAATTCATAAGAAAATTTATAGGATAAATTTCTTATGAAAATTTATTTCGTTAAAAGGGAGACTTGGCGATGGAGAGACTACTATATAAAGGAACCAAAGCTAGGCTTGAATTCCCTAATTTGAGTAATCAAGAGATTAACTCTCTCCCTCTCTCTCTCTAACTCTCTCTCTCTCTAGGGCCGGCACCCCTTTCTCTCTCTAGGGCCGGCTCTCTCTCCTCCCCTAGGGCCGGCGCATGCACCTAGGGTGCCCGTGAGTTTCCTCCACCAAGTTCGTGCCAAAGAAGAAGAAGAAGAAGCGGGTCGCAACTCCTTCCTTCCCGGAATTTTGATTCCGCAACTTGGTGGTTAGTTTCCATCCTTCTCTCTTGATATTCTAGTTGTGCCTTTAGAGAATCTAGTAGTTCTTGTCTGCACAAAACTCGTGGCTTTGCGAAGTCATCCCGAAGAGAACTCGGCGTGGACGCGAATAGAGGCGGAGCTTCCAAGGGACGCTACGGTTGGATCTCGTCCCTTTCTTCGAGTTACGCGAGGTACAAAGTAAATTAGTTTACTTTTCTACAAAAATTTTAATTTATGATCATGTCCACACATCATAAGGTTGCATGCTAGATACATGGTTAAAATAATTTAAGAAATTATTTATGCTAATTCTTCCGCTGCACATAAATATTTTAAAATTTAGGAACCCGTATCCTTGTCAACATGCACCTGGTCCCAACAGATAGTAAACGATTTATGCTTATGGTTATGTTAAGAAGATGCCCATATGATATGATAGAAAGCATGCCTATGTTTATGCCATACAGGTTAGTTCATTCTTTATGTTTATGTTTATGCCATGTATCATGCATGTTAAGAATGTTTCTTTATGTTATGTTTATGCCATGTATCATGCATGTTAAGAATGTTTCTTTATGTTATGTTTATGCCATGTATCATGCATGTTAATAATGTTTCTTTATGTTATGTTTATGCCATGTATCATGCATGTTAAGAATGTTTCCTTATGTTTATGCCATGTATCATGTCATATTAAGAACGTTTACTTATGTTTATGGATCATGCCATGCTAGGAATGTTTATTTATGTTTATGTTTATGTCATGTATTAGGCCATGTTAAGTTGAATTATGTTTATGTCTATGTCATGTATTATGCTATGCTAAGTTGAATTATGTTCATGTTTATGCCATGTATCATGTCATGTAAATTTTAATTATGTTCATGTTATGTCATGTATCATGCCATGTAAGTTTATTTATATTTATGTTCAAGCATAAAGTTATGTTTATGTTCATGTGCTTATGATCAAGTGATGATTGATTTTAGTGAGTAGGAAAGAGTCTTACTAAGCCTGTGTGCTTATAGTCTTATTTCCTTATACCGCAGATCACGCAAGGGGACTGTAAGGAAGCAGCAGGAGAGCAAGAATGCATGTGTGTGGTAGTGACTTGGCCAAGAAACAATATGTTTACTCGTCTTATGCTAGAACTTTACCTTTACTACTTATGTGCTTGAATGGTGACTTATGTGACTCTATGACATGATGCTAAGTATGACATGATATGATGCTAAGTATGAAGTTAATATGCCAAGTTCCCATGTCATGATGTTAGGAATGGTAGTAGGTGCATGTGGGTGTAAGTTTAAAGTTACTCCGCTGCCTTATGATGTCTACATGCCCTAAGTATGTTAACGTAACGCCGCTTTATGGAAAAAAAAAGCGTGCGTTATAAAAATGGAGCCCTAGGTCGAGCCGACGCCTACTGTTCCCTCAACGGGGAACGCGTCCTCACCTACTCCTCTCAGGAGAGTTTACCTTTAGCCAACCGGCTCCTCCGATTGGACTTTTGCCCGATGCACCTGACCAAGTCTTCGTGCCCACCTTCCGAGCAGGTCTTCGGTGCCCAGCTCCTTGCCAAGGCTTCGTGCCCAGTCCTCGACTAGGACTTCGTGCCTAGTGTACCTAGGGCTTCTTTTCCTGTACACTTAGTAAATATGTTAGACCAACATTATATCTTAACTTTTGAACCCTTTGCCATTATCAAAATCTAGGTTCGACTTAGGTGCTACCTGCACCAAGACAAAGTACCATATTTTGCCATTATGAACTGCCCATCATGATCTCTGATTATGGCCTCAAACGAAGCCTCTCCCGGGTTCCCCTTCGAACATCCATCCGTGTCTGCACCAAAAATCTTCTCCTTTTTGATTTATGGCAACCCGATTCAAAAAGTTATGTTAATCGAAACAATTGATATTTAGTTTCCTTCCCTTGGAAGGAATCTCCCCCTGGGTTTTTCAAAGGCTCGTGGGGTTTGAAAAATTTCTAAGTCAAAATAATGGAATTAATTTTTTCAACACTTAGAAGATTTTTCAAAAGAAGTTTTAGAAAATATTTTCCAAAAATACATTTTGATTGGGCACTTTTGAAAAAATTTTATACTTAGAAATTTAGAAAAATAACTTAGTAGGAAATTTTCTAAAACATCTTTTAAGTTCTTGGAAGCACTTTTTAAAAGTTTTCAATCTCTTTAGTACTTTTTAGAAACTTAGAAACTTTTATATTAGAGAAGTTTAGAAATAAGTACTTAGAGATATTTTGAGCATAGCTTAAGTTTAAGTACTTAGAAAATACTTTTGTACTTAGAAATAAGTACTTAGAGATATTTTGAGCATAGCTTTGGTCAAGTACTTAAAAATAATTTTGAAATTGGGTTAAGTCAAGTACTTAGAATTTTTTGAAAACAATTTAAGTCAAGTACTACTTAGAAATTTTTGAAAACAATTTAAGTCAAGTACTACTTAGAAATTTTTAAAAACAATTTAAGTCAAGTACTTTTGAAAATAATTTAAGTCAAGTACTTTTGAAAACAATTTAACTTAAGTACTTTGAATGCAGTTTTGAAAAAAAAAACACTTAGCTTAAACTTTTTGATAAGAAAGGATAAAGTTTTGAATTTTGAAAAAAAATTTAAAGCTTCTCTCTTTTCCTATCTCTCCCCCTTTGCCATATATCAAAAGCAAAGCAGCATAGCTAAAATAAATAAATTGCATAATGATATAATAATATGTTGTACTGTACCAATTCAAGATGTAAACTGAATCAAATCAATTGAAATTATTTCTGTAGGGTCCTGTCTAACCCAATTAGCTACTAACTAACTGTTATAAACAGTAGTTTTCGCTAGGGTTAGTCAAGTTAAGTATTCTGTTCAAGTTAGATTTTCTAAACTTGACACTTAACCTGATTACTGTTTAAGTTGTATTTAGTGCCCCAATTACTGCAGATGCACTGATCTACATCTTGAATTAAGGCAGAGAGCTAAGCATCTCAACCCATTCTAGGTTATTAGTCAAAAGTACCCTAAGGTTCTTGTGAGATGCTGGCTTCTAAATCTATAGGTGAATGCAGTTCTAGGGTTAGGGCCTAGGCTAAGTCCATCTACGAAAAAGCCCTAGTTTTGAAGGGGGTAGTTTTTAAAATAAAACTAAGTTGAAAAAATATTTAAAAGAAAAAGCTAAAAAGATTTTTCAAACTAATTAAAAGCTGATTTTGAAATTAAGTAAAGCGGTTTTTTAAAATTATTTTAAAAACTGAAGCAGCAAGTAAAGCAATTTAAAAACCGAAAAATAGAGTAAACCTATTCTACCAAGCATAATCCTAACTGCCTTCTTAATGAGTTGAACTCAGACTCAGGTAGGGGTTTGGTGAATATGTCAGCTAAGTTAGATTTAGAATCTACATGCTTAAGGACTATCTCACCCCTGGCTACATGATCTCTCACAAAGTGGTGTTTAACTTCTATGTGTTGGATTGGGTTCTTATTTAGATTAATTGAGCTTATATTGTCAATGAAGACCTGAGTTTAGGTGTAGTTAAACTGGAAGTCCTTAAGAGTGTGCATCATCCATAATAGTTGTGCTACACACTCTCCTAAGGCAACATACTCAGCTTCAGTTGTGGATAGAGCTACACAGTGTTATTTTCTGCTGCACCAACTTACTAGACTATTTCCTAACAGTTGGCAGCTTCCACTTGTGCTCTTTCTATCTAATTTACAACCAGCGTAGTCAGAATCTGAGTATCCTGACAAATCGAAGGTTGAGGTCCTAGGATACCAAATCCCTACATTTAGGGTGCCCTTAATATATCTTAGTATTCTTTTTAGGGCTGCTAAGTGCGTTTCCTTAGCACAGGTTTGGTATCTAGCACACATTCCTACAGCAAAAAGGATATCAGGTCTGCTGGCTGTAAGATATAGTAGACTTCCAATCATACTCCTATAAAGTTTAAGATCAACTGGTTTACCATGAGGGTCACTATCTATTTTTACATTTGTGGCCATTGGGGTACTTATGCTTTTAGAGTTATCCATTTTAAATTTCTTTATTAACTCTTTAGCATATTTGGATTGATGGACATAGTTTCCATCCCTAGTTTGTTTAATTTGTAACCCTAGAAAGAAGTTAAGCTCACTAACTAAGTTCATTTCAAACTCATTTTTCATTATTTTAACGAAATCTTTTAAGAAATTTGAGTTAGTAGACCTAAAGATTATGTCATCGACGTAGATTTGGGCAATAAAGATTTCTTTTCCTAAGGTTTTAATAAATACAGTTGAGTCAATTTGTCCTTGTTTAAATTCTTTATAAATTAGGTAAGTTGATAAGCGTTCATACCAGGCCCTAGGTGCTTGTTTTAGTCCATAAAGTGTTTTAGTAAGTTTATAAACATGGTCAGGTCTTTCTAAGTCCTCAAAACTAGGGGGTTGTCCTACATAGACTTCTTCCTTAATCAATCCATTTAGAAAGGCTGACTTTACATCCATTTGGTATAGTTTAAATTCTTTATGGGATGCAAAGGCTAATAACATCCTAATGGACTCAAGTCTAGCTACCGGGGCATAGGTTTTGTCATAATCTAACCCTTCTACCTGACTGAATCCTTTCGCTACTAAGCGGGCTTTATTTCTGACTATCTCTCGTTGATCATTTAACTTATTCCTAAAAACCCACTTAGTGTCAATGACGGATTTGCCCTCAGGTTTAGGTACTAGTTCCCAGACTTGGTTCCTTTCAAATTGGGCTAATTCTTCTTGCATAGCTATGATCCAATCAGGATCAGGTAGGGCTTCCTCTATAGTCTTAGGTTCAATTTTTGAAATCATTGCTATCTGACTAAGGTTTCTATAGGAAGACCTAGTTCTGGCTCATAAAGTTGGATCACCCACAATTTGATCAGTAGGGTGACTAAGTCTGGGTTTCTTGGTTTTTCTAAAACTTGGTTCAGCCTCAGGTTCGGCTGGTTGATTTGGTTCAATATTTGGTTCAATGTTTGGTTCAACATTTGGTTCAATTGACTCAGAAGTTGGCTCAATAGTTAGTTCATTTAAGGGTTCAATTAAAGGTTCAATTGTTTGTTCATTACCTTCTTGATCAGTTTTTGATCAAGTTAGATCTGGATTATCAGATTTTGAGTTGATTTCTTCATCAAATATTAAATTTGTTGTTTCTTCAATTTTCTTAGTTGGTTTGTTGTAAACCCTATAGGCTCTACTTGTGGTTGAATATCCTAGGAAGATGCCTGGGGTTGACTTAGACTAGAATTTACCTAGATAGTCCGTGGTGTTTAGGATATGGACTTTGCACCCAAAGACCCTTAGGTAGTGTAGGTTTGGAAGTCTATGGTAGTATAATTCATAGGGTATTTTATTGTGTCGTTTGTTAATTAGTACCCTATTTTGGATGTAGCAAGTCGTACTAATTGTTTCTGCCCAATATTGGTTAGCTAAGTTGAATTCATTGAGCATAGCCCTAGCGGCTTCCTGTAGGGTTCTATTTTTCCTTTCGACTATGCCATTTTGCTGGGGGGTTCTAGGACACGAAAATTCATGTATATACCCATTTACCTTACAAAATTCCTCGAATCGTTGATTTTTAAATTCTCCCCCGTGGTCACTCCTAAGTCTTTTGATTTTTGTATCGTTTTGATTTTCAATTAACTTACAAAAGTCATTAAATAGGTTTAGGGTTTCATCTTTGGTCTTTAGAAACCTAACCAAGGTAAACCTAGAGTAATCATCAACTATTACTAAGCAGTACCGGTTTCCGCTTAGTGACTTGGCTCCATGTGAATCAAATAGGTCAAGGTGCAGGAGCTCAAGTGTGGTTTGAGTTAGATCAGACTGAATTAGTTTGTGATTAGACCTGGTTTGTTTACCTTGATTACATGATTTACATATTATGTTTTCATGATTCTTAATTTTAGGGATACCTTTAATTAGGCCAAGTTGGGTGATTTTTGAAATAATTCTTAGATTAGTGTGACCTAATCTCCTATGCCAAAGGTTTGATTATTCTAACTGAGTTAACATGCATTTAAGTACTAGGGGTAGGTTTATAGTGTAAATATTATTTTTCCTAGTGCCCTTAAGCATGATTTCTGAGTCTTGCAGGTTTCTAATCAGGCAGTTATAGTTGGTAAAGGTGACTACATAACCAGTATCACACAATTGACTTATGCTAAGCAAGTTAAATTTAAAATTTTCAACCAAAAGAACTTTCTTAATAACAAAGTCAGATTTAAGTTCAATATTACCTGACCCAATCACCTTGAGTGTAGCATTGTTGCAAAATGCTACTGAGCCTAGGTTCTTGAACTTGAGTTTGGTGAATTTCAATTTATCTCCAGTCATGTGTCTGGAGCACCCGCTATTCCTGATTCTAATTGGATCCAAATCAACAAAACTCTTTATGTGTAGGAACATAAAGATTATTGTTAGAGCTTGCAAGGGTGCAAACTTAGTCCCACATTGAGAAATACATGGGAAGATCATTGGTTTATAAGGAATGTGGTATCTCCATTGGCATGAGGCCTTTTGGGAGAGCCCAAGAGCAAAACCATGAGAGATTAGGCCCAAAGTGGACAATATCATGTCATTGTGGAGATATCCTAATTCCTTTTGGTCCTAACAAATGGTATCAGAGCCAGGTTGCTCATCCAGATCTAACCATGTGCGTTAAGCCTTAAATAAAGGATATGTGGGCTCCTGTGTCTTGATCAAAGAGGACCAGTTCTAGCTGCGGCTAAGTGGTGAAGTCCTAGTAGGTCAGGTGGACCGAGGGGCAGAAAGTCCTAGTGGATCAGACATCAAGAACGGAAAAGGTTTCCGTTTGTGGTGGGGGCATGTGGTCCATTGTTTGAGGGGGGATTGTTAGAGGTTGCAAGGGTGCAAACTTAGTCCCACATTGAGAAACACATGGGAAGATCATTGGTTTATAAGGAATATGGTATTTCCATTGGCATGAGGCCTTTTGGGAGAGCCCAAGATCAAAACCATGAGGGCTTAGGCCCAAAGTGGACAATATCATGCCATTGTGGAGATATCCTAATTTCTTTTGGTCCTAACACTTTGGGATTTTCTTCAAATATTAAAGTTGAGCTACACGCAATTTTAATTGGGTTAGAACTATGTATAGATAATAATCTTCTTCCGATTTGGTTGGAATCAGACTCCTTGGTGGCCTTGAGGTTAATTCAATCTTCTTCAGTATGTTGGGAATATAGAAAGACTGTCCTGAAAATCAGATTGTTGGTGAAGAAATATCTTGTGGTTTATTCACATGTATATAGAGAAGCAAATGCGGCTGCGGATTATTTGGCTAACTTAGCTTTTAAGTTGAAAGAGGAGAAAGTGATATTCAAACAAGATATCGATAAGAATTTAAATGGCATTTGTAAGATGGACAGGATGGATTTTCCTTATGTTAAGATGGTCCGAAAATTATTGTAACAAGATCAGATTTATTAAACTGATCAGATTATGGGGTGATGATAAATTGAAAGGGATTCTCTTTTAGGGAGTTGTGGTCAATCTTTCAGATTGGTGTTCAAAGTTTAAACTAAGACCACTGTCTTTTATGTATATTCAATAGCTGGCTAAATTGTTTTATAATTGGCAGGATATAGTCATTTCTGAAATAATATTTCTTACTCTTTATAATGCTGGCTGATTGATTTCTGATAATGTTCTTGATCTTGAATTTGTTATGGATAGTGCTCTTGTTTAACATGGGAAATTCTTCTTGATAACCTGTGCTTTCAGGATTGTCTACAGATACTATATCTGGCTGAAGGAGTTTCATTCTAAAAATTAAGATATAATGCAGAAATATTGAAAGTATTGGATTCCAAGAACTTGCACTGAGTTCGTATGCTCACAGGGCTGCAAAGATCTTGATAGGCATTATGATTAGCTGTTGCCTTCGAAAATTACTCCCTGATTGTATCTAAGTAAAGTATCTTGGCTAACTTTTGATGTATGAAGGCCCATTAATCAAAAGGAAATGAAATCTTATACTCGGCTGAAGGCTGATCATTTCTGAAACAAAAATGAAGAGCAGTCTGAAGAGTCTAAAAATCGATGACTGAATTTTGATCTGGTTGGTTTTTATGATTGTCTCTACTGAATGACTGGAGGTTATTATTGCTGAAACCTAGTTTGATGAGTGCAGCATTTTTTCACCAACAGGAAAATAGTTGATATTTGGTTAATGGATATTCCTATTTTTGAATTCTGAAATGCAACACTGTGATGGTTTCTGATATGGAATTGGGATGGTTTCTGAAATGCTAATTCTAATACGCAGATGGTATCAGAATTAAGAGTTGGTCTCTAATGTATGAAAGGATTCAGATAGCTTTTGCATGGTTTTTTTATATATGTTTCTGGATATGTAAGGTTGATAATACTGCATATGAACAGAATTTTATGGGTTATCTTCAAAAGATTAGCTCAAGGCAAAAGGATGGAACTGGAAGGCAGAATTTTATACTTATCGAATTTATAGAATTCTATCAATGTATCTGTATGCTAACAGGGGATGGGCTGTCGATAGGCATTGACAGGCTGCTCTGTACCAAACTGAAGATTGAAGGTTCAGTAAATCTGATTGGCTTTGCTTGGCTGAAGGATGCTTTTAATGATATTAACTTCAGAATCTGGTTACTGTCTCTTGATAGTTAAAGGCTGTGACATGGGTTTCAAAAATGCAATATGGCTTAATGAATTCTTTGTATGCTTATAAGGATGTAGATGCCTGGCTATAGGCCAAATATGTTGAAAGCTGATTCAATGAAGAGCAAAAAATAGTTTCAGATTTTATGCTTGGCTGAAGATTCATAAGCATGCTTATATCTGTCATTGAAGTTTCCTTTGGCACAAAGTACCATGTTTCAAAGGTGGATATTTTTGCAAGCGCTCTGAATTTTTGAAAATGCTTATCAAAAAGGTGTTGAAAATTTCAAGAGGTTTATGGCTTTGGATGATGAATTACAAACGAAGACTGTTATGTACAAAATTATTCCTAGCCAATACTTCTTTTGAATTCCTTAAGTGTAAAACCAGTTTGTCCTTTCTTTGTAATTCCATATTAGAAGGTTAGGTTTGGCCCCCCTTCTAATATGGTCTTTCTTTATTTCTTGAAATAAAATTCTTCTTCTTTAAAAAAAAAAGATATGTCTGATTCATCTTAGAAGACTCCTTTCTATTATTTAAGTTAGACAATGAGCTATTAACCTCAGTTTGCATCGTGGGAATTATTGGTTCTAGAGTGTACAGATTGCCAACTATAGTACCCAAACAGATCTCTATTTCTTTTTATAACAACTTTGTTATCAAAAGTAATAGAATATCTATCCTTTATCAACTTAGAAACTGAAATTTAATTCTTTCTAAACGAGGGTACATAAAGACAATCTCTCAGAACTAATACTTTATTTCTCTCAAAAGACAATAGAAAACTCCACTGCAACTGCTGCCACTTTTGTAACATCGCCCATGTAAACCACGATTTCTTCATCAGCTAGCCGTCGGGTTTCCTGGAACCCTTGCAAAGTATTGCAGACATGGTCAGTGGCTCTCGTATCTACGCACAAGGTACTGGTAGATAGCACCACTAAACATGTTTCAACGACTAAGGCTGAAGAAATACCTTTGTCTTGTTGATGGGGACAGCCCACTTTCCAGTGCCTTGGGTAGTGATCAATCAATCAAGCCTTGGTTTCTTGATCTCATAGGGTATTTATAGGGCTAAGTGATGACTGCCCAATATAAATGTCACGAATGAGCCTCAAATTTAGATATTTATAAATTGAAAACCCTTAGCTCACAAAATTAAAATGTAGTACAGGGGCCTCAAGTCGTATTTTCCAAGGACTAGTTGTGAAGGTTTAACCCAAGCTTGCAATTTTTTTCGTTAAATGTTTTGGGTTTTCAAATAAGATTTGGGGTTTGTTTGCATGACAGGACGAAAATACAGCGTAAAATGAGAAGACTTAGCTAAAGCAAGAAGTAACTAGGAAATTTCAACACTAAATTTAACCTACTTGGAAATTGAGCAATTCAATATGAAATTATGAAATTGAAGGACAAACTAATATTAAATGCAGGGAAGCACTAAATCTGTACCTAACTTCAGAAATAAAATGTTGAAACAAACTGACTACAAAAACAAGGTTGAATTGTTGTAGAGAATTGCCTGATCAGTCGACAGACCGATCAAACTGACTACAAAAACAAGGTTGAATTGTTGCAGAGAATTGCCTAATCAGTCGACAGACCGATCAGATACAAGTTTGATCGATTGAACAGATTGGTCAGAAGCTCTCCTGATCGGTCACACAGACCGATCAATTTCTAAAAGTAAACTGATACAGAGTAAACTACTACAAAAATGAATTCGAAATCAAAATCTAAACTACAGTTCAAGTTCTTAACCAAGAATTCCGTCTTGCCGTCGCACAAGAGTCGAGCGAACAACCCCCTAGCTCGAAAATCAACAAGAAACCAATTCCTGGGATCGTTTACGTTGGTTTAATGTGTAGCTGAACTCCTCTTCTGATCTCCCCCTTCTCGATGGATCGGATGGCGATTATGGCTTAGGAATGCTCCAAACTCTTCAGAGAACCCCTCTGAGTGCTCAGAGAACTCCGATCGATGACGCCGTTCTAATCAGGAGTTGATCGAACGAAGCAATCTCTGGCGAAACCCTCACTGGAGATTGGCAGCAATGAGATGAAATCACAAACTTCTCCGGAATCGATCTTGTGATTTGAAATCTGGAAAATGACTCGGATTTGCAGTGGTCGCCCGCAAGAAATCGAAGAAGAAAACTCAAAAACAGATGAACTGGAAAGAACAGAGCTCGAGACCACGAGCTGTAGAGAGGGAGTTTCTATTTTAATTATCCCATTTGAAAAATGGGCGGCTGTGATCATTCTGGTCTCATCCGACGGTTGGATCATCTCAGATCTGAACCAAACTTCCCAGATCTCCATCAATGGCTCTGATCTACTTCTCCTTAACTTGGATCAATCAGATCTACGACGAATGGCACAGATCTTCCTTTCTTTTGAATGGATGGTTAAAACTCCCCTTAAGCTTGATCCGACGGTCAGATGGACTCTGATTTGGTTCAAAGCTTCGGATCTTGATCTATGGACTTGATTAACTCTACCTTGGGCTCTGATTGATCAGAAGCTGACAAATGGCTCAGATCTCACCATTTCTTGATTGGACGGCCCGCAGTTATCCACCTCTTGATCCCCTTGATCGAAGCCAAGTCTGAGCTCAAGTCTGATCCAATCTGATCTAGGTCCATGGTTATTTGAAGCCTACAAAATTATATTCAAATTTTAGTGCCAAAACATCTTAAATATAGAAAGAATTGCATCTTAAGCCAAAAATAGAGATAACTCATAAAACCTAGTGTAAATGCAAGATTAAGCATATAAAAGGGATCAAAACATGAATTTAAGAGCCTAAAATGATTAACAAAATGGTAATTATCAACTCCCCGACACTTTCTCTTGGGCGTCTCGCACAAGCTAACTAATCATGTATCCCCTAGATTAGTCTCAATCATAGTTAGAAGCAATTGAAAGGAAATTACCTAGGGTTGTCAATTCTCAAAAATCTAAACTCAATGGACTAGAAACTTGTCCTTAGTCAACAACTTAGTATACTTCATCCTTCATGACTCATTGAGATGAACTAAACGCACAAACCTCTCAAGAAAAATTTTAAAGTGGCTCTCTTCCTAAGTTCTAAGTTTTGATGAAAGTGGAGCTCTCTCAAACACAATCATGGTTCTTGCACTACCATAAGCTTGCTTATGCTCTACTCTCCACCATCATTCTTGAGTTGGATCCACATCTACAAAAGCTTATTTGAACAAGTTTAGAAGATACATGAAATGATAGAAATGAAATAGAAGTTAGGTAAATGGAAAATTAAAGAATGTAGAAGACTTGGATACCAAAGAATGTATCTAAGTGAACTTTGTCCCTTTGATGGTCCTCTAAATGAAATCAGAGCTATGATGAGTAGGAATCAACTGATTTGGATAAGAAATGTTACTGAATTCGTGTTTTGTTCTGTGTCAACTTTGCTGATCGGTCCAGAGACCGATCAGCTAATTCTCTGATCGTTATGGGCTGTCTTTGATCGGACTGAACGGCTTCTGATCGGTCAGAGTGACCGATCAGACCCCTCCCTGATCGGATTGGTGACCGATCAGCGTTTGATCAGTAGTTGAAACTGAGTTGAATCCTTAACTGCCTTCTTCCTAAATCACTTCTTTTCAATCGATACTACTTCTCAAACTCATCTAACTCCTTGTTAACAACTTCCACTTCAGAAATCTAACCCATCTCCTGATACTTCATGTTTATTTTTTTTCTTTTTTTTTCCTCTTCCTTTTTCTATTTTTCAGCTGCTTGCTTTGTTTTTTTTCTCTGCAGCCAATGTTTTTGTTTTTCTTTTCAGTTTCAATTCCTCCCAATGACCAGCTCCAACTCCTGAAATCTAAGATGTACAGCAATTTCAGAAATTCTCAACTTGTTTCGAATGAATGTAATCCATCTTTGTTCCCTACTTGATACTTAGTCCAATGGAACTTGTTTCCTATCCATTACTTGAACTTTCAAGGATGTATCTTTACTCTTTAAATTTTTTTCTTTGCATCTTCATATCACAACTCCTTCTTGATACACACTCGTATCTCATCAATTTGTCTCTACTCCAACCTCTTTTTCACTTAATACTTCATCTTGAGCATAGATTTTTGTTCTTTTTCTTCTCTATTTGCCATTCATCACTGATTTCAGCTGAACTTGCAATGAGAGTAAACCTTCACTTCCCTTCGGAATTTACCTCATAAAACTCTAAACGTCAAATAATACTTAGAAATGTAGATGCTTTAAATGTTACCTTTACTAGCCTATTCTTGCCTCTCACTCTTGATACAAAACTCTATCAAATGGCACCTTTTCATATCCTTCAAAATTTCTTTAATAAAAATTCAGAATTGCATCCTTGAGACTCTTCATTCCTTTAAGAATCATCAAAACAGATTTCCAACTATAATTCAACCAAAAGTAAGCTTCCAAAATGCATTAATTCTTATCAAAACACTTGCCACCTCCCCCACACTTAGCTTTTTGACCGTTTCGGGCAAAGTAACATCAAGAACAATTCCAAGCAACCAAAGCCATGGAGAATATGGTTATGAACAGAAAAATAGAGAAAGGGAAATGGAATATAGAGTAGATTAACAAGCAATGTTGCAAAAATTGATATGAAAAAGGAAACAAAGTGATTCAACTCTATAAATGTGGTCCAATCATAGAAATATAGTTTTGAAAGAACCTAAGCAAGTTCTAGAGTATAATTACATGTGTGTATCACAAAAATTAGGCCAAATCCTCACTAGGTAAAAAGAATTCATCTCAAGTCATCAATCTAGAGTTCATAACTAAGTAGTACTCAAGCATCCAAGAATTTTCATCCATTGGGTCAATCCTAAGTTTTAACAACCAAATTTAATTCACATTCAAAGGACTCTAAAATGATATAGAGAAAATCTAAATGGATACATTTATTCCAACTCATGCAAGAAATAAGGTGCCAAAAAGGATAAAATGGTATCTACAATGACTATTTATTCATCCTACACTACATAAGCATTTATTAGCAAGAACTCATTGTCAAAGAAAGACTTACTTCTAAAAAACATAAAGATTATATATACAATGAAACAAAATGCAAGAAAGATAAAACTCCCCTTTAAGTTGGGTAGATAGCATCTTTGATGTCCAATCCATCCACATGTTGCTCCTTTAATTCTTCAAAGTATTTCTTGAGCCGGTGGTCATTATCTCTCCAAACAAAACCATTAGCCTCATCCTTTATCTCAACAACACCATAAGGGAAAACATTAGTAACAAGAAATGGACCTTCCCATCTAGACCTCAACTTACCTTTAATCAATTTGAGCCTTGATTTGTACAATAGAACCTTGTCGCCAATTTGGAACTCTTTCTTCACTATATGTTTATCATGAAAATTCTTGGTCTTCTCCTTGTAAATTCTTGAGTTGTCATATGCTTTTAGTCGTATTTCCTCAAGTTCTTGAAGTTGAAGCATCTTTTCTTCTCCCACTTTAGTAGCATCAAAATTGCAAGCTTTCACCGCCCAATAAGCTTTATGTTTTATCTCCACGGGTAGATGACAAGCTTTCCCATAAACTAACCGGTAGGGAGACATTCCAATTGGTGTCTTATATGCCATCCTATAGGCCCACAATGCATCATCAAGTCTCTTGCTCTAATCTTTCCTATTAGGCCCAACGGGCTTCTCCAAAATTGCTTTGATATCACTATTTGATATTTTGGCTTGTCCATTAGTTTGGGGATGGTAGGAAGTATAAACTTTGTGCACAACCCCATACTTGCTAGGTAGAGCCTTCATGTGTTTGTTGCAAAAATGAGAACCTTGATCACTTATTATGACCCTTGGAATCTCAAACCTACAAAAAATATGTGACCTGACAAAACTAACAACAACATAAGAATCATCAGTCATGGAGGGAATGACCTCCACCCATTTAGAAACATAATTAACAGCAAGCAAAATATACAAATATCCATAAGATGCAAGAAAAGGTCTCATAAAGTCTATCCCCCATACATCAAAAATCTCACAAAAAAGCATGGTTTGTTGGGGCATTTCATTTCTAGCTCCTATGTTCCCTATTCTCTGACATCTATCACATTTTTTATAAAATAGATATGCATCATGAAACAAAGTAGGTCAATACAATCCACACTCTAAAACTTTCCTAGCTGTCCTCTGTGGTCCAAAATGTCCTCTACAGGCTGATGAATGGAAAAATATAATGTAAGAACTGAATAAAACTCATGATCAGGTATGCATCTTCTAATTATTTGATTACTACAAACTTTCAACAAATAAGAATCATCCCACAAATAGAATTTAGCATCACTCTTAAATTTGTCTCTCTGAGCTTTAGTAAATTGTGCAGGAAAAACATGAGCTACTAAAAAGTTAACTAGATCTGCATACCAGGGCGACTCACCATGTATCACTAGAAGGTGCTCATCTCTAAAATCATCATCAATGGTGGTAGGGGGTCCATCTCTCTCTATTCTGCTCAAATGGTCTGCCACCAGGTTCTCCTTGTCACTCCTATCTCGGATTTCCAAGTCAAACTCTTAAAGTAGAAGCATCCATCTAATTAATCTGGGCTTTGCATCTGGCTTCTTCAGAAGGTACTTCAGAGCTGCATGATCAGAAAACACAATAACGTGAGAACATAACAAATATGATCTAAATCTGTCTAAGCAAAAACAATAGCAAGGAGCTCTTTTTCTGTGGTGGTGTAGTTAGCCTGGGCAGCATCTAGAGTCTTGGAAGCATAGTAGATAACATGTGGCGCTCCATCCACCCTCGGTGCAAGTACAGCTCCTTCAACAAAATTAGAAGCATCACACATTAGTTCAAAAGGTAAATTCCAATCAGGGGGTCTAATAATAGGAGCTGAAGTAAGAGCTTCCCTTAATCTCTGAAAAGCTTCCTTGCATTTTTCATCAAAACAAAATTCCACATCTTTCTGCAAAAGTCTAGTCAAGGGCAGAGCAATCTCACTGAAGTCTCTAATAAATCTCCTGTAGAATCCTGCATGGCCAAGAAAAGCTCGAACATCCCGTACGCATACGGGGTAAGATAAAGAAGATATAGCACTTACTTTAGCAGGATCTACCTCAATGTCTTTCCTAAAGACTATATGACCTAAGACAATACCATGCTCTACCATAAAATGGCATTTTTCAAAATTAAGAACAAGATTAGTTTCAATGCATCTATGTAAAACCCTAGATAAATTATCTAAACAAGTATCAAATGATGTGCCAAATACAGAAAAATCATCCATGAAAATTTCCATGCAGTGTTCTAATAACTCACCAAAAATACTTACCATACACCGCTGGAAAGTCCCTGGAGTGTTGCAAAGTCCTAATGGCATCCGTCTATAAGCAAATGTGTCGAAAGGACAAGTGAAAGTGGTCTTCTCCTGATCCTCCGGGTCTATGCAAATCTGAAAATATCCTGAGTACCCATCTAAGAACCTGTAATGAGACTTCCCTGCCAATCTCTCTAGCATCTGATCGATAAAAGGCAAGGGATAGTGGTATTTCCTCGTGACTTGGTTCAGCTTCCTGTAGTCAATACAAACTCTCCATGAATTCTTCTCTCTGGTGGGTACTTACTCATTGCTCTCATTTTCCACCACTGTCACTCCTGATTTCTTAGGCACCACATGGATAGGGCTAACCCACTTACTATCAGAAATAGGGTATATGATACCTTCCTGTAAGAGTCGAGTCACCTCTTTCTTTACAACATCTAAAATCAATGGATTTAGCCTTCTCTGTGGCTGCCTGACTGGTTTGACATTTTCCTCCAAAAATATCCTGTGCATGCAAATGGCTAGGCTAATACCAGGTATATTAGCTAAAGTCCACCCAATGGCTCTCTTGTGCTGCCTCAAAACTTGCAATAATTTATCTTCCTGCTCTGAATCTAAGTTCTGGGCGATGATGACAGAAAAACACTGCTCCTCTCCTATATAAGCATACTTCAAATGATCTGGCAATGACTTTAACTCAATCTGTGACTGCTCAGTAGGTATGGGTGATCCCTGGGGCTCAGTGCAATCTCTTACACTCTCACACCTATCCTCTAAATCTCCTGTAATATCAATCAAAGTAGGTGATCCCTGGGGCTCAGTGCAATCCCCTACACTTATAAAATCCACTCCAGCTGAAAGTAAATCTGAAACACCCTCTAAATCAGCCTCCTCTATAGCAAGTGTCTCCTCAGCCTCCTCTGAACTAAAATACCCTCTCAAAATACCAAATGAAGCTCCCTCGGCAAATAAATCTACATCAACTAACTCATCTAGAACATTCATGCTCATGACAGAATTGTCCTCTCTGGGGTGCCTCATAGCATCAAAAATGCTGAACTGTACTACTGTGTCTCCTATCTCCATAGACAGTGTGCATGCATATACTGTTAGTGATATGAGAAAAATGTCCTAAGGCAATCGCCTTATGATTATAATCATTTATTTTAATAAATGAATATTCACTATTTGAGTATACATGTTTATATATTTGATTGAGATCTTAAACTCATTTACTGAATGTCCGCAATACAATTCATAGCATGAGAGAATTTGTGATGAATTCACAACTAGTGATTATCTCTACATATGCAATTGTGAAGTATTGAAATTGTCCCTAGTCGATGAATTGATAAATACGGACACTATCAATTCTGTTGAGACTAGCATGGGTTATTCTCTAATCAGTTGATTCTCACTGGCTGGTGACATTGGGATGTCCGGAGATAAACATGAATGCTAGTTAAGGGAACTAGTTTATTGGAGTGACTGGCTGTAAAACTTCATATGGTAGTCTACATATAGACATGTCAGTGAAGTTCTTACTGTAACATAAGTGCGATGTTCCTTTGACTTGCGGTGTTCAAGTCATCTTGGTCATGGAGACTTATACTTTGACATCTTAAGCAAGCATCTCCAAGGAGGTGTGGACCCAGGATGATTGGGTATAAGCCGAAGTGCCCGAAGATGTTTGAACAGCCTACAAAGGATTCACCACTCCTTGCGAGGAGATGTATACCCAAGGCCTATCGTCGGATTGTTACTCGAAGCCTCTGGCCAGAGCATGACATGTTCAGAGTATGAATCTCTTAGATACATGAGAGTAATTAGAATCCGTAGGACGAGAAAACGTTACTTGGGCTAGGTGTGACGTAGTCAGCCTAGTGGGGACTGACACACATAGACCATGTCCTGAACCAAGTGGGTGTAAGATGGTGAAGGGAATGGGGCACGATTCATTATAGCTGCTGAAGGGTTTCAGAATTGTTTCTGAGGTCAATCGTTAATCTTTCGATTAATTGGGGATCATGATGTACTACTAGGTGTCACTCATGATCGTTCTATAATTGATTAATTATAGATGGCCAACATAAATCGAAAGACTATTTAGTCACACGCACTACGAGTAATCCGAGGGATTTAAAACGAGTTGAAAATTGAATTTTCCAATCAAGAGAGATTAGGTTTGGTTGAGCCAAACGATAAGTCGAATCTAAATTTTTCAGAGACGCATCGGAAGCGTAAAATGGCTGTCTTTTGAAGACTTAATAGATGAATTAAATGAGTTTAATTCATTGGGGCGTGGCTTGGATTGGCCGACCAAAGAGGGTCCCCACCCTCTTTGCTTGGCCGGCCACAACAAAGGGAGAGAACCAAGTTTCGGTTCAATTTATAAAATAAACCAAGTGTGATTTGTTTTATAAAATTATGGATGATATAAATTTTTTATATAATAAACCAAGGTTTGGTTTATTTTTCATGGAAATTAAAATGAACCATGGATTGATTTATTTTATTTTATAAAATCAATCATGGATTGATTTACCATGATAAAGAAATTTATATAAAAAAATTTATTTTTCATGGAAATTAAAATGAACCATGGATTGGTTTATTTTATTTTATAAAATCAATCATGGATTGATTTACCATGATAAGAAATTTCTTTCCATAAGAAAAAGGAGACTTGGTTGATTTTTATCATAAATTAAAATATGATAAAACTTGGCATGATGGAATAAGTCATAGAAAATTTATATGATAAATTTCTTATGAAAATTTATTCCATAAGATAAAGGAGACTTGGCGGTTGAGAGACCACTATATAAAGGACCCAAGGCAAGGCTTGGAAATCAATCCAAGTATTCTTGCTTGGGCTCTCTCCCTCTCCTCCCTTCTTCCTCTTGGCCAGCCACAAGCCTCTTCCCCTTTCTTCTTGTCGTCAGCACAAGGAGAAGCACCGAGGCGACGAAGTTCTTCCGTTGGGACGATCTTCCTCTCCGGCCATCATCACCTTAGGATTGGGCGCAAGTCATCTTCCTCCTCGCCGGAATTGTGATTCCGGCCAACCTTGGTGGTGAGTTTTTCCGATGTGATTACTTCTCTCTTGGTTTTTCTTGTCGCGTTCTCGGAGAATCTAGTAGTTCTCGAGAACACAAAAATCGTGGCTTTGCGAAGTCATCCCGAAGATACTCGGCATGGACGCGAATAGAGGCGGAGCTTCCAAGGGACGCTTACGGTTGGATCTCGTCCCTTCCTTCAAGTTACGCGAGGTAACAAGTAAATTAGTTTACGTTTCTGCAAAATTTTAAATATATGATTATGTCTACACAAGATAAGGTTGCATGCTTAGATGTATGGTTAAATAATTTGAGAAATTATTTATGCTAAACCTTCCGCTGCATGTAATTAATTTTAAAATTACGAACCTGCATCCATGTCAACATGCATCCGGTCCCAACATATACATCAATCTTTGTCCTTGCAATCTTCAAGAATGGCCTCCCAAGAATGAGTGGAGATCTATGTGCTAAGTAGTCCCCCTCCATGTCCAAGATATAGAAATCTGCAGGAAAAATCAGCTTCTTCACCTTCACTAACACATCTTCAATAATTTCAGCTGGGTGGATCTGACTCCTATCTGCTAACTGAATCACCACTCCTGTAGGCTGTAAGGGTCCAATACCAAGCATCTAAAAAACTGATCTAAGCATCACATTAATAGAGGCTCCCAAGTCTAACATGGCATCATGAAAAAGAGTCCTCCCAATCTCACAAGACACAGTAAATACCGCTGGATCTTCACATTTTTGAGGGATAGAATGGATAAGGGCTGAGACATTCTTCCCTAAACTGATCATTTCATTCTCTTTCAGCTTCTTCTTGTGAACACACAAATCCTTAAGAAATTTAGCATACTTGGGAATTTGTTTGATCATGGTCAACAATGGCAGATTAATCTCCACCTTACTAAAAAGTTTAACAAGCTCAATATGTTGGTGCAGAAAGCACCAAAGTCAAACCTGTGTTTTGATAATGGCAACAGGATTCAAAAGTTAAGTCTTACTTGTTATCTAACATGTCACTCTAGTGTGCAGGGTAAAAAGCCCTAGCGAAGGACTGCTAGGCACTGGCGAAGGAATGCCAGGGTAAAAAGCCCTAGCGAAGGAATGCTAGGCACTGGCGAAGGAATGCCAGGGCAAAAAGCCCTAGCGAAGGACTGCTAGGCACTAGCGAAGAAATGCCAGGGCAAAAAGCCCTAGCGAAGGACTGCTAGTCGCCAGGCGAAGGACAGCTTGGGACTGAAGCCCTAGCAAAGGAATGCTAGGCACCGGGCGAAGGACAGCTCGGTATCCAAGACCTGGCAAAGGACCGCCAGGCAAAAGTCGAACCAAAGGAGCGGTTGGCATCAGGTACATTCTCCCGAGAGGAGTAGGTGAGGACGCGTTCCCCATCGAGGGAACAGTAGGCGTCGGTTCGTCCTAGGGCTCCATTTTGGAGGCCCAAAGTCAGAACCAAGACAGCTAAGGCTGTATAAACTAATATTTTATTGTTTTATTGTGTTTTGGACTAACCCTGGATGCAGGACCGAAGGAACGAGTGTCTGCAGCTCAGAGAGCCTCAAAGGAACGAGGCAACAGCTGACCAGGGCGCCCGGAGTGTCCCGGGCGCCCCAAGGTAAACACAAAACACAAGAAAGCAAAGCAAGCTTCGACAAGCTCAACTCCCGGGCGCCCCCGCTGCTCCCGGGCGCTCCGGGCGCCCCCAATAGCAAGTCATCGAAGCTCAAGCCAGCGAAGCCAAGGGATAAAGTTTTGACCCGGTCAACCCGGGCGCCCCCAGCGTCCCGGGCGCCCCGGTCAAGATCTGATCCCGAGTTTGAAGGGATCAGAAGCTGACCGAGACCGAGGCGGATCGAGTGACACGTGGGGGGCGCCCCCGACGTCCCGAGCGCCCCCAGGCCCTATATAAAGGGCCCTCGACCCCAAGGCTCAAGCAACACTTTCAATCAATGCTTCTACGCTCTTCTGCTCTCGCGCCTCGCTCCGAAAACCTCCCAACTCGAGCCGACAACGTCCCGCTGCTCCGAAAAAGACAACCTACATCGGACGTCGGTAAAAGAAGAGTTTTCTTTTTAATTGTTAAGGTTACTGTGCTATATTTGTAAATCAATCTTTGTAAACTGTTATTGCGCCTCATATAGAATTGCCCAAAGTAAACGGTCAACGACCGTGGGCCTTGGAGTAGGAGTCGACCTAGGCTCCGAACCAAGTAAAAATTACTGTAATCGCATATTTTGTTTTTATCTTCCGCTGTGCAAATTCTCTATCTTAAATCCGAACGCTTTCCGATATTCACCCCCCCCTCTATCGGTTCTCTCGATCCAACAAGTGGTATCAGAGCGGGGAAGTTCAAACTTGGTGCAACCACCAGTTTGAAAATTTTTCAGATTTTTCTTTATTTTTCTTTTTCTCGTTCGAATTTTTTTTCTAAATCTTTCGTTCGATATTTTTTTAAGGTTGGTGCAACACCCCTCGTTATTTCATTTTCCTTATCCCGCACTACTAATCCAAGACCAAGTCTTGGGTATTTTTTTCTTGTTAGTAAATTCTCTTTCAGATTAAATGGTCATGCAAGAAGGATTCAGCACCGCCAGACCTCCACTTTTTAGTGGGGAAGACTTTTCTTACTGGAAAAGTCGAATGGGGGTCCACCTGAAAACTCAGGTGGACATGTGGATTATCATCCAGTCCGGACTGGAGATTCCCACAAATGCTGAAGGACTACCTCAAAGCTACACGGAGTGGGACACCGCTCTGAAACGAAGAATCGAAGCAGATACAAAGGCGACTCAGACTCTTCAATGTGGCTTGACAAAAGAGGAACTAAACCGAGTGGGCCCCTTCAACAGTGCCAAGGAGTTGTGGGTAAAACTGATCGAGCTGAACGAAGGAACATCAGACACTCGGATCAGTAAAAGAGATCTGCTACTGAACAAACTGTACACCATTAAGATGGCCGACAACGAAACAGCAGCCCAGCTTCACGCACGAATCCAAGAATTGATGAACGGTCTTCACACTATAGGTCACAAGGTCGAAAATCGTGACCTAATAAGGTATGCCTTAAATGCTTTCCCTAGAAATACCTTGTGGGCATCTATGGTAGATGCATACAAGGTTTCAAGGGATCTCTCTAAAATTAAATTAGATGAATTGTTTTCCGAGTTAGAACTTCATGAACAGACTAACTGCAATATGGCCGAGAAATGTATTGCCTTTGTTGCAGGAAAAACTGGAAGATCAACAAAGAAGAAGATACAACCTGAACTCGAGTCTAACTCAGACTCAGACTCAGAAGACGAAGAAGGAGATCGACCGAAGCTGGTCCAATTGGCCCGAAGTTACTAAAAAGAATTAAAGAACCAAACCAACAAAAAGAAGGCCAACCGAAGAAAGGACGAACCAGCTGAACCCACAAATGACAAAAACAAGCCCAACGTAACCTGCTACGAGTGCAAGAAGAAGGGCCACTACAAAACGGAGTGTCCAAACCTGAAGGAGACCAAAAAGACAAGAAGAAAGAAAGTACTCCAAGCAACCTGGAACGAATCTTCGTCAGAAGAAGAAGAAGAAGCACCCCAGTCAAACCTACTAGCCCTGACCGCCTCAGAAGAAGTCGGGACCGAGTCAGAAACTGAACAAGACGACGGCAGACTAACCTTTTCAGAAGACGGCGAAATCAAGGTAAGTGGTTTCAATAGAAGTCAATTAAACGAACTTATTTCTTATCTTTCTCGAGATTTGGCGAAAGCCAAACTCCGAGTCGAGTCCCTCCGACAGGAAGTAAAACTCCTGAAAGAGGGAGCTGACTCTAAATCCTTAACCGAGAAAGTTCAAGAAGGAACTCCTACTCAAGTTGAAAAACTTGAGAAAGAGAACTCCTCCCTGAAAACTCAGGTTAAGGATCTTAGAGCTGCCTTAGAACGATTCACTTCTGGTTCCAAGGGTCTTGACATGATTCTTGGAAAACAGAAGTCCGTTCTAAATCGATCCGGACTTGGCTATAGAACCAAATCCCGACAAAGATCTTACTTTGCTGTACTGAATCAATCCAGAGGTAAAATTCAGGCATGGGTACCTAAACTATACCTGAACAAACCAACTGGATCAAATCAGTATTGGATCCCCAAGGACAAGATTCACATCTTGCCTAATCATTACCGTGGCTTTAGTCTAGGGGGAGCCAAATTAAAAACTATTTTTATTGTTAAATAGAATTTAATTCTTGCAATTTGCCTGATTGATTGTTTATTTAATTTCTGCAATTTACCAAGCTTAAACTTAGGTTAGAATAAGGACTAAACAAACTTAACTAAAACTTGATAACATAGTATTGGGTGGAGGTGAGATGATAGTACGTTAGGGAAACCAATTCTAATAAGATCAAGTTTACTTGGTCTCTTTAGACTGGTGAAACTAGCCGAAGCTACCGATCCAAAATCCAAACTAGTTAGACCAGAACTTTTTCAAAAGTTAATTTTGAAAATGAAATTTCATTAAACGGCTTTGTCAAGGAAAGGGTTGATGATCCAATAAGGCTGCGGCCAAAGAAAGCCTAGTGCCTCGCCAAGACCTGGAAGCCAATTTTTGAATTTCAAATTCAAATTACTTTTTGTCAAATTCAAATCTAACACAATTTTCAGTTAAGCATAGATTCAAACATCCTTTCAAAATAAACTTAACTATTTTCAAAAATTAATTTAATGTTTTCAAAACAAATAATAATTTTTCAAAGTAATTTTATTTATCAAAACCTGTCTCACAAAACCTATAAGGCTAACGTGATTGAAAACCCTAGATTGGGTGAGACAGTAAGATTAAGATTCAATTGGAAATACTTTAAATGCCTATATTATGAGTTAATCCTATAGTTAAGGTCATGGTCAAACCATGGTCAACATGGTCAAACTATGGTCAAAATAGTCAAACCACAAGTCAAAGCAGTCAAAGCAATTCAAACCTTGGTCAAACCGATTAAACCATAGTCAAACCGATTAAACCATGGTCAAACGATGACAAGACATAAAACTTGTCTTTTCCTATAAAGTCCTGGGCGCCCGGAACCACGCGGGCGCCCCCACTATACCTTTTCCCTCTCTCGAAGCAAAAAAGATGAATCTGACCTTTGACCAGGGCGCCCAGAACCACGCGGGCGCCCCCATCACAATCACTGCAGCCAAAGCTTCAAAAGCACACTGACTCGGGCGCCCCCAACTAGACCCGGTCTCTGCCAATGGCAGAGACCACTGACCCGGCGCCCGGGAGCTCCCGGGCGCCCCCATTGAAATGCCTATATAAAGGCATCCAAACCTCCTCTTCTTCCCACACCAAAACCAACTTCCTTCCACCCTTCCGTCCTTACAAGAAGATCAAGAGACCTTGCAACACTTTCAATCAACGCTTCTACGCACTTCTGCTCTCGCGCCTCGCTCCGTAAACCTCCCAACTCGAGCCGACGACGTCCCGCTGCTCCGAAAAATACAACCTACATCGGACGTCGGTAAAAGAAGAGTTTTCTTTTTAATTGTTAAGTTTACTGTGCTATATTTGTAAATCAATCTTTGTAAACTGTTATTGCGCCTCATATAGAATTGCCCAAAGTAAATGGTCAACGACCGTGGACCTTGGAGTAGGAGTCGACCTAGGCTCCGAACCAAGTAAAAATTACTGTGTTCGCGTATTTTGTTTTTATCTTTCGCTGTGCAAATTCTCTATCTTAAATCCGAACGCTTTCCGATATTCACCCCCCCTCTATCGGTTCTCTCGATCCAACACATTATACTCCTTGCCCTTCTCCTCTTCCACTTGCTTTTTGGCTTGAGTCTTGCACTGTGGAAAGGGTAAAGGTACTCTGGATTCCTCCACTTGAGCCGAAAATTTTGGAGTTGAGACTTGAGCTGAAATTCCACTAGATGTAGCTGCTGTAGGCTCACTTTTGCCATTGATTTCTCCTTCATTTTCCACCAAAATCACAGGCTCTGTTGAAGAATGAGTTAGGCTTGAACTAAGATCACAACTAACTGATTTAGAAGGCAATTTAGAGCTATTTTGAGCTGGAAAACTAACTGCTGATCGGTTTTCAGAAAATTCAGCCTTTTGAGTGTTTGGACTTGAAGCAACCTTCCCACTCCTCAATGTGATGACACTAACATTTCCCTTTGGATTAGGAGTAGCTTGAGAAGGTAATTGACTTGATCCTTGGGCTTGCATTTGATTTATTCCACTCGCTAGTTGACCAATGTGTCTCTCAATGTTTTGAAGAGTGGAATCATTTTTTTATTGACCTTGTTGTTGTTGCAAAATTTGTTATTGTTGGAGAATTTATTGCATCATCTCCTCTAGCCTTTGTTGTTGAGCACTCACCCCACTAGAACCTCCATAACCTCCTTGATTAGCATGGGTCTTCGGTTGGCCTTGAAATGAAGGTTGAGGTTGCTGAAAATTGTGACTTTGCTGTGAACTTTGAAAATGAGATGGTTGGGGCTGATTAAATGGTTGAAATTGCTGTTGATATTGCTGGAAATTAGGTTGGGAATTAGGTAGATGTTGCTGAACGTTGTTGGTTTGAAAATTCTGGTTTTGGGGTTGAAATTGTTGTTGTGAGGGCTGAAATTATGGAGGCTGAAAACTTTGATTGTATGGTTGGAAACCTTGTTGATTATGATGAAAACCTTGCTGAAAATTCTGGAAACTTTGCTGAAATTGCTGATGTGGTTGATTAAATGGTTGGTTTTGCTGAAAATTTGAATAGGGATATTGAAATACTTGAGAATGCTGCTGGAAACTTTGAATAGGCTGCTGGAAATTTTGGAAAGTCGACTGGTTTTGATGTAAGGGCTGTTGTGAGGCATTTTGTTGATAGAAAGAATTTTCATACTTCAAGTTAGGATGATCCCTCCAGACCGGATTATAAGTAGATGAATAAGGGTCATTCTTTGCTTGAAATTGTCCTCTAGTCAAAGCTGCTAGTGATTCATCTTGTTGAAGATTAGGACACAAATCCGAGTTATGTTCTTGACTTGAGCAAATGCTACACAACCTCATCACTTGGTTTGCAGGTGAAGGTACTGAAAAATTTTGATTTTGGCTCACATTGTTTAATGTCATTTGCTTCACCAAAGAAGTAAGCTCCATCAAAGAACTCTTGATCTCCTTTTGTTCATTAGAAACCATTTGGACCTCATTTACCCCTCTAGTGGAAAGAGCTCTACTCCTAAATTGTTGTGAATTTTCTGTCATGTTTGAAATTAACTCCCTAGCCTGATCTGGTGTCTTGTTCACTAAGGCTCCTTCAGCTGCTGCATCAATCATAATCCTATCCATCTGAAGTAGACCCTCATAAAAATACTGAATAAGGAGCTGCTAACTGATCTGATGTTATGGACAACTTGAGCACAGCATGTTGAATCTCTCCCAATAATCATATAGGGTCTCTCCCACTACTTGCTGAATACCACAAATGCTTTTTCTGATAATAGCTGTTCTGGAGGCTGGAAAGTACTTCTCTAAGAATGCCTTCTTCATGGCTATCCAACTTGAAACATGTCCGGTAGGCAAATAATAGAACCAATCCTTAGCTGCTCCGGCCAAAGAAAATGGAAATACCCTCAACTTGATATCCTCTTCAGAAATACCCTCAGACTTCATAGTGGAGCATACTACATGGAACTCATGCAAATGTCGGTTTGGATCTTCTCCAGACTGTCCTTGAAACTTTGGCAATAAATGGATAAGGCCTGATCTCAGCTCAAAGTCACCAGCTAACTCTGGTTAGGCAATACATGAATACAGGAGTGCATCATCAGGTGTTGTAAGCTCCTTCATAGTTTTCTGGTGTTCTGCCATAGGACTGCTTAACTGAGTAGAAATGGTCTGAGTAGAAATAATCTTAATAGCTTCTGAAACTCTGCTTTGGTTTATCCTTGCTCTGAAAGTCCTCTCAATTTCAGGATCAAACTCCTCAAGATTACCACCTGTAGTCTGGTCATAAACTGAACAAAATGGCAGCAAATGTATATAGCAAGATAAAACAAATGAAATAGATCACAAAATATGGAAATAAGCACACAAGCTAAAATCAAACAAACTCAACTAGTGTTCCCCGGCAACGGCGCCAACAATTTTGATGACTGCCCAATATAAATGTCACGAATGAGCCTCAAATTTAGATATTTATAAATTGAAACCCCTTATCTCACAAAATTAAAATGTAATACAGGGGCCTCAAGTCGTATTTTCTAAGGACTAGTTGTGAATGTTTAACCCAAGCTTGCAATTTTTGTCGTTAAATGTTTTGGGTTTTCAAATAAGATTAGGGGTTTGTTTGCAAGACAGGATGAAAATGCAGCTTAAAATGAGTAGACTTAGCTAAAGCAAGAAGTAACTTGGAAATTTCAACACTAAACATAACCTACTTGGAAATTGAGCAATTCAATATGAAATTATGAAATTGAAGGACAAACTAATATCAAATGCAGGGAAGCACTAAATCTGTACCTAACTTCAGAAATAAAATGTTGAAACAAACTGACTACAAAAACAAGGTTGAATTGTTGCACAGAATTGCCTGATCAGTCGACAGACCGATCAGATACAAGTTTGATCGGTCGAACAGATCGGTCAGAAGCTCTCCTGATCGGTCACACAGACCGATCAGTTTCTGAAAGTAAACTGATACAGAGTAAACTACTACAGAAATGAATTCGAAATCAAAATCTAAACTATAGTTCAAGTTCTTAACCAAGAATTCCGTCTTGCCATCACACAAGAGTCGAGCGAAGAACCCCCTAGCTTGAAAATCAACAAGAAACCAATTCCTGCGATTGATTTGCGTTGGTATAATGCACAGCTGAACTCCTCTTCTGATCTCCCCCTTCTCGATGGATCGGATGGCGATTATGACTCAGGAATGCTCCAAAATCTTTAGAGAACCCCTCTGAGTGCTCAGAGAACTCCGATCGATGACGCCGTTCCAATCAGGAGTTGATTGGATGAAGCAATCACTGGTGAAACACTCACCGAAGATTGGCAGCAACGAGATGAAATCGCAAACTTCTCCAGAATCGATCTTGTGATTTGAAATCTGGAAAATGACTCGGATTTGCAGTGGTCGCCCGCAAGAAATCGAAGGAGAAAACTCAAAAACAGATGAACTGGAAAGAACAGAGCTCGCGACCACGAGCTGTAGAGAGGGAGTTTCTATTTTAATTATCCCATTTGAAAAATGGGCGGCTGTGATCATTCTGGTCTCATCCGACGGTTGGATCATCTCAAATCTGAACCAAACTTCCCAGATCTCCATCAATGGCTCTGATCTACTTCTCCTTAACTTGGATCAATCAGATCTACGACGAATGGCACAAATCTTCTTTTATTTTGAATGGATGGTTAAAACTCCCCTTAAGCTTGATCCGACGGTCAGATGGACTCTGATTTGGTCCAAAGCTTCGGATCTTGATCTATGGACTTGATTAATTCTACCTTGGGCTCGGATTGATCAGAAGCTGACAAATGGCTTACATCTCACCGTTTCTTGATTGGACGGCCCGCAATTATCCACCTCTTGATCCCCTTGATCGAAGCCAAGTCTGAGCTCAAGTCTGATCCAATCTGATCTAGGTCCATGGTCATTTGAAGCCTATAAAATTATATTCAAATTTTAGTGCCAAAACATCTTAAATATAGAAAGAATTGCATCTTAAGCCAAAAATAGAGATAACTTATGAAACCTAGTGTAAATGCAAGATTAAACATATAAAAGGGATCAAAATATGAATTTGAGAGCCTAAAATGATTAACAAAATGGTAATTATCACTAAGATAGGGACCAAGAGGAGGAGTTGGATCTTGGCCCACCAACGGATCTAAACCCGATCCATTAATTAAGATTCATTCCACTAAAAGATCTTAATCGAACTTCCTCACCAACCCCCATATTTTCATATGGGCTCCACATATTACGAGTCATCCATCCCCCCGTGTTTAAGATCTCGAATGCTCGTTAATTAATTTAAATTACTGACAATTCAAATTAATTAACCTCTGGATCCTTGACTACTACCACTCAACCTTATCATCATGCAGATCAAATCCACCTATAGAGTTTAGCATGATGAACCTTTTGAGCTCATCAAGGGGGCATCATCAACCCGACTCACCAGGACACGGATTCCGTTAATAATCAACAATACATCATATTATTAATATTATCTCCCAACTTACCAGGCCTATCGATCTAACAGAATAGATCTCGCCCATTGGCAAATCAAAGAAATAATAATTAATAATACATACCCGTTATTATATCGGGATTAGGGGATCGTACTCCATAATAAAGTTTTGAGGTCCTATCCAATTATCGAGTCAGTACAAATTGAATAACCTCGGGGTCTGGTCCTGCTCAATGTACTCAAAGCACACTAGTGTAATTCTATGGTCAAGACCAACCACACCTAATTACACTACAACCATTCTGATGGGTTATCCAATTCCATCTCGATTGTGAGCCTCGATTTATACTAAGCAAGGAACTGATAACATAATCTTCCGTGTGGCACCACACACCATGTTATCTATAATGCAAAGTAATTGGACTTCATGCATGTACTAATATAAACAGGCACATAGTGTAGTTGTGATTCTCTTTTCAAAATGAAGATGTTCATATAAAGAAGTCATGTCTTTCAGTATACACATCTTACAGGTTCGACCTAGGGTTTCGAGAGAAATCCAAAGTCAGAACCAATCTTTAAGGCTATGATTATCTGTATATTTGTCTTGTGTTTGATTGTCTTGCAGGTACCTGGAGTTGGAGACAAGACAGAAGAGCAAACACAGGGGAAATGTAACACCCCAAATTTGTCAATGTAAAATCATGACAATGTATGAAAATGGTTATAATGAAATGATATGAATTTCATGCAATCACATGCCATGAAATGTTATGAATGCATGAAATATTATATTCATGAAATTATTATTATCATGAAATATTAGCATGAAATATTATATTCATGAATATGGAATATTAAAAATATTAAGAAATAATATTTTTAGAATATTATGAAATATTCTGAATTCATAAAATATTATTCATATTATGAAATTTCATGATGGGCTTGGTTTATTGGGCTTGGAAATGAATGGTGCTAAAAAGAAAGTGCAAAGTGGAGGAAGCAAGGATTGAACCTTGGACCTCCTAGTTGCACTCACCATGTCATAACCAATGAACCAAGCAGTATTTCATGTAGAAGGAGAAAGGAACATGCTTGTTAAGTGTGTAAGAGTGAAGAGACATGTCTTTTCATAAGAAAAGTATAAATAAGGGGAAGTTGGAGTAACCTCCTTCTCTTCTTTTCTTCTTCCTCTTCACTCTTCCCCACCGAGACCCTCTCCCCTCTCCTTCTCATTTTCGAAAATCAAGTCTAGGGTTCTAGCCCTAGAAAAGTTGGAAGGAAGAAGACCTTTGAAGGTTCTTGCCACTACTAAGTCTAAGGAGCCCTAGAGAAGATTCGGAAAGGATTTTCACTTGCCCTACAAATCTAGGGTACCCTACGGTTTAAGAGAAGGCGAAATTTCCAGCGCTAGGATGTAAGTATCCTCTCGCCTGTGGCATAATGGTTATTGAATGTATGTTTGTTTCATCCTTTTGAAAATTTACAAGAACTTCCCTAGTGGAAGTTTCGGCCAACTCTTGTAAGGGGTCCAAGAGAAGGTTTTTGATCCAACTTTGATGCATGGGAAGACCTTAAGATTTAAGGTATACATGTAGATGGATTTTCTTCATGGTGTCAAGAACAAAACCTAGGGTTTTGTCCTTTAATGGGTTTCGGCCACACCCTAAGGGATGTGTGTGGAAATTTTTCAATACATGAAAACAACCCTTAAGACCTAGGGTATACTCATATGTGATGTTTCCAAATTTTTGGAAGGACAAAATTAGGGTTTGGTACCCTACAAGGTTTCGGCCAACCCTTGTAAATTAGGGTTAGTGGATGCTAACCCCACTTTGAGGTTTAAACCATGTTTACATTGTTACATGAAATGTACTTGAGGTGTTTGTAAGAATGCTTGAATGAATGCTTGATTTGAAAACTAAACTCCCTTACTTGTATGTTTCGGCCAACCCTAGTCCTGGGGTTGAGAAGTACCCAAAGAGACCATGAAGCATGTTACTACATATGTGATGTGTGTATAAATTATGTGACCTATCTTGTTAGGTATAAAAGCATGCCTTATAGCCCACGGGGCACTTTGATGATATGAACATGATGTGTTTGATAATATGCTTAAAAAGGGTTACTCTATTGAAACTGGGATCAAGAGCACCCGAATGCGTGGTGTGTCCCTAGGGGATCAAGAGCACCCGAATGTGTGGTGTGTCCCTTTGAGAAGTGATTAAGAGTACCTTTAGGCATATACATATATGAGTAATTGCATGATAAATTACTTTACTTTGGAAAGTTGTGTACCCGACTCGGAAGGGGGTCGTTAAACAAATCCAATGAGCATGTTAAGGTCATGGCATTGGTAGGACGGAAGGGTCCTGCTCTAATTAGATTGGTGGCTCGCTATCCCAATTTATTAGGGAACGCGCATGATGTGGTACGACAACTGGGCCCTGGATGATGATATGATATTTTGAAGTACTTACCATTATGGAACCTTTTTGAAAAACATTTCTCATCATGTGATCTTGTTCCGTAAAGTACTTAGAGATAAATTGATGTGATGTTTATGATGCTTTGATGAGATGCTTATGATGCTGATAATTCTATCTGATTATTGTGTACATGATATGATGTATTGATATGGATTTTGCGAGTAGGCCCGGATTCTTACTAAGCATGTTTTGCTTACTAGTTCCTGTTATTTTTCTTATGCTGCAGATAGCGGTAAGAAATACTCGAACTAAAGGAAGAGGCAGAGGGAAGGTTGGAGGATGTGTGTGGTGATGGCTCGGGAAAGGATTAAAGATTCTATCTACCTTAGTTTGTCTAGAATCTAACTGCTTCCTATGAAAGCTTGAAATTGTATTGCTATACTCTGAATGTGTGATCATGACTACTCTACTGTGATTAAGTTAGGGATATGGAACCCATGTCATGCTAGATAACACTATCATTAATGTCTAAACTTTGTAGTATGCATGCTAAGTAAAATGTTAGATGTTTACTATTTTCTATTTCTTATGAATGCTTCTTTTGAATGTATCTAAGACTAGATAACTCTTGCTATATTCCTATGTTGTATCTTGTTCAAACCATGTTTATTCCATGCTATAGTGTGTTAAATGATCTTCATATTAGGTTGTGAATGCATGTAGATATAAAAGAAATGAAGTAAACCTTGCTCGGTAAATTAGTCTTCAATAAGCATGCTTATTACTAGTTCATGTATTGTAATTGTTTTGTTTGGATATACATGTTTAACATGATATAATGATATGGATGTATGGACCCGTAACCCCGCCTTTAGGGTAGATATAAGGTCGGGCGTTACAGGAAATGGCACCTGGGAGGAGCATCCAGGGCGCCCCCATGCTTCAAGGCGCCCTCAAGGCCATCCCAGGCGCCTTGGATGGTCCTAGGCGCCCTGGATGGTCCCAGGCGCCGTGAATGACTGGGTTTATCCCTGCGCAAAGACCGCAATTGTAGATCAGATTTGACCGCCTATAGGGCGCCTCAGAGGCCTCTAGGGCACCCTGGATGATACTATAAAAGGGTCGTCGACCTGTTAACTTAGAATAACAATTCCATTAGCTGCTAAGGCATTCTGAGTGAAGAAAAAGCACTAGAAACGAAGCTCTACGACCAAGGAGGCTCTAGGAGGAAGTGCACTGCACTTTGGACTTTCGGATTGGCGAACCTTCGACTTTCTTTTTGGTTTGCTTTTATTTTATGCACTTAATTTATATATTCTTTGGTTATAAACGTGAACTGTAAGATGGGTATTCTCCACCTCCGGAAATTCTGGAGAGACCAATAGTGGACTCTCACCGAGTACATAGGCCTTGGATGTACTGGCCCAGGGGTGTTGGGAACCAAGTAAATAAATTCCGCGAGTCTCTGTTTGTTCTGTCTATCTTTTCTATTTTCCACTGCACACTAATTCTTTGACTAGAACGAATAAACGATGAGGTTTCTGAAATTTTTTACAAGTCGATGTTCACCCCCCCCCCTCCTCTATCAACAGCACCAATCCTACACAAGGCCCACGGTCCTTAACCGTTTTCGTTGGGCAATTCTATAACTCGAAAATATGATTTACAAATGTATAATTAGAGTACAGAATTAAACAGCAAAATTAAATATACCGATGACACCAAAAAGGTTGAAGATTGTCTTGGGCAGCGTATCGTCGTTCTTGATCGTTAGCGGTGCGGGAAACTCGAGCACGGAAGAGATTCAGTGAGTGTTGGAGTGCTTGCGTCTCAAGAAAGCTGTTCTGAAAGTATTCTAAGTTGATATAGAAAGCAAAGGGGTGAAGCCCCTTATATAGTCTGTTCTCGGGCGCCTAAGGCTTCTTGTGCGCCTGCCTGTTGGGACCGGGTGCATGTTGACAAGAATACGGCTTCGTAAAATTTTAAATTTTTACGTGCAGCGGAAGAATTAGCATAAAATAATTTCTCAAATTATTTTAACCACGTATCTAGCATGCAACCTTATGATGTGTGGACATGATCATAAATTAAAACTTTGCGGAAAAGTAAACTAATTTACTTTGTACCTCGCGTAACTCGAAGAAAGGGACGAGATCCAACCGTAGCGTCCCTTGGAAGCTCCGCCTCTATTCGCGTCCACACCGAGTTCTCTTCGGGATGACTTCGCAAAGTCACGAGTTTTGTGCCGACGAGAACTACTAGATTCTCTAAAGGCACAACTAGAAGATCAAGAGAGAAGAAAGAAAACTAACCACCAAGAAACGGAATCTAAATTCCGGGAAGGAAGGAGATGCTATCCGCATCTTCTTCTTCTTGGTTGACTTCTCCTTGGAGATGATAGCTCACGGCAACCCTTGGATGGGGAGGATGGTGCGCCGGCCCTAGGTGGGATGGACGCTGGCCCTAGGGTGAGCAAGGGGCGCCGGCCCTAGGAGGAAGAGAAAGGGAGAGAATAAGAGAGAGAGGGAGAGAACTACTAGATCTCTTGATAACTCAAAAATTAGGAATTCAAGACTTGCCTTTGGTTCCTTTATATAGTAGCCTCTCCCTTGCCAAGTCTTTTTCTTAACGGAATTTTCATAAGAAATTTATCCTATAAATTTTCTTATGAATTATTCCGTTTAAGCCAAGTTTTATTATAACTAACTTTATAATAAAACAAATACATCTCTCCTTTTATTATGGAATAAATTTTTACAAGAAATTTATAAATTTTCTTATTATGAAAAAATCAATTCATAATTGATTTTATAAAATTAAAATAAACCATTCCATGGATCATTTTAATTTCCATAAAAAAGAATAAATTTCTATAAATTTCTTTATATAAATTTCTTTATACAAATTTATTTATCCATAATTTATAAAACAAATCGTGCTAGATTTATTTTATTAATTAAACCAAATAAATTGGTTTTCTCCCCAAGTGGTGGCCGGCCAAAACAAAGAGGGTGGGCACCCTCTTTGGCCAGCCAAACCGAGCCGAGCCCATCGCGAATTAAACTCATTTAATTCGCCCAATAAGCCTTCAAAAGACTTAGCCATTTTTAGCTTCCGTTGCACCTCTGATTAACTCAGATTCGACTTATTTCTCTTGATCGAAAAATCTAATTTTCAACTCGTTTTAAATCCCTCGGATTACTCGTAGTGCGTGTGACTAAATAGGCTTTCGATTTATGTTGGCCGTCTATAATCAACTAATTATAGAACGATCATGAGTGGCACCTAGTAGTATATCATGACCCCCAATTAATCGAAAGATCAACGGTTGACCTCAGAAGTAATTCTGAAACCCTTCAGCAGCTCTAATGAATCGTGCCCCATTCCCTTCACCATCTTATACCCACTTGGTTCAGGACACGGTCTATTTGTGTCAGTCCCCACTAGGCTGACTACGTCACACCTAGCCCAAGTAGTGTTTTTCTCGTCCTTTGGATTTCTAATTACTCTCATGTATTTAAGAGACTCATACTCTAAACATGACATGCTCTGGCCAGAGGCTTTGAGTAACAATCTGACGATAGGCCTGGGTATACATCTCCTCTCAAGGAGTGGTGAATCCTTTGTAGGCTGTTCAAATATCTTCGGGCACTTCGGCTTATACCCAATCATCCTGGGTCCACACCTCCTTGGAGATGCTTGCTTAAGATGTTAAAGTATAAGTCTCCATAACCAAGATGACTTGAACACCGCAAGTCAAAGGAACATCGCACTTAAGCTGCAGTAAGAACTTCACTGACATATCTATATAGATTATCATATGAAGTTTTACAGCTAGTCACTCCAATGAACTAGTTCCCTTAACTAGCATCCATGTTTATCTCCGGACATCCCAATGTCACCAGCCAGTGAGAATTAGCTGATTAGAGAATAACCCATGCTAGTCTCAACAGAATTGATAGTGTCCATTTTTATCAATTCATCGACTAGGGATATTTTCAATACTTCACAATTGCACATGTAGAGACAATCACTAGTTGTGATCTCATCACAAAATCTCTTATGCTGTGAATTGTATTGCGAACATTCAGTAGATGAGTTTAAGATCCCAATCAAATACACAAACATGTATACTCAAATAGTAAATTTTCATTTATTAAAATAAATGTTTACAATCATAAGGCGATTGCCTTAGGACACTTCTCTCATATCACTAACACTGCCACATGTAGCGAATCGGGTGTGTGCTTATCTGCGGACTTGGCCAAAACTTATCCCTTGGCCTTGGGTGCCTGGGACCTTTGAGGCGCCTGATGGCTCACAAGCGCCTGAGTTGATGTGGCAACCTACCAGCTCAGCCTCTCACCCGCTAGAAATGCCTCAACACAGGCACCTGTTACCTGTCATGTGCCTGGTCTCTCAGGCGCCTGAACCTTTTCAAGCACTTGGGATGTAGCAGCTACTCCCTTTCACTCCTGCAACAAGGGTTAGTCCAAGAACAATATAAAATAAATTCATGTATAACAGTCGGAGCTATCTTGGTTCTGACTTTAGATTTCTAAATGAAATCCTAGGTCGAACTGACGCCTACTGTTCCCTCTTCCAGGGAACGCGTCCTAACCTACTCCTCTCAGGAGAAGTTACCTTTTGCCAACCGGCTCCTTCGGTTGGACTTTTGCTTGGCCTCTAAGACTGCCAGATCTCGAGACGACCGTACCTCGACCAGGACTTCTTACCCAACCCTTATTGGCCAAGTCTTCTTGCTCACCTTGCAGGTCAAGACTTCATGCCTAGGTAAACTAGGACATTCCTGCACACTTGGTAAATCCATTAGATCACAATATAAACTTAACTTTGAACCCTTTGTCATTATCAAAACAAGGTTCAATCTGGTGCATCTAGCATCAATAGGTGTCGGTCTTTCGGCAGCCGTCGGTTGTAATCAAGTCATAGTAGAACCTCAACACAAAGAAAGAATAGAAAAAGACTTGGAGTAGCTTGAAATATCAATTCCGGTCAAAAGCCTCCTCAAACTGCCCTTTTATAGAGCATCTGAGGCACCTCACTTCCAAGGCTTATCCAATCCGTAAACTGTGCATTTTATCCTCCTGAAGGTGCCTCAAGTCTCATCTGAGGTGCCTCACTTCCAATCTAAGGTACCTTAATTTTGCTATTTGACATAGCAATCTTTCGGAGACATTAATTTTTTATTCCGAGATCGGAATCAAGCTCTATCAGCAGTCACGCATCCAGAATTTAAAGCTCTATGTATGTGTCTACAACATAGAGTTAGAAAAATATATATATTAATAGTTTATGGATGTTTATGACTTAGATCCTGTCTTCTCAAGACCAAGATCTAGTCAAGGCCTGAACTTAGATCTCCAAAATGACTCTAAGTTGGACTGCCCCTACGGTCCCACCCGAGATTCGTCCTCACTAGAATTTACTCCTCCAGTGACTTACCTCACTTACCTTGTGCAGATCTACGTAGCTCCTCAACCCACCAAGACTTTTGCCAAGTCTCCACCAACTTAGACTTTTGTCAGAACTCAACCACCGTCCACTTCGTCCAGTAGTCAACCCCTCGAACTCATCTGGACTTTTGCCAAGACTCCACCATCTTAGACTTTTTTCCAGGACTCCACCATCCTGGACTTCAGCCAACAAATAGCCCCCCGAGCTCAACTGGACTTTACCAAGACTCCACCACCTTGGACTTCAGCCTGGAGACAGTTCTTAAACCTTTCAATCCTGCACACTTGGTAACAAGGATAGAAAATAACACACTAACTTTAACCCTTTGTCATACATCAAAACTCGAGTTTGACCATTAGTACAAACTGTTAGTAATGTGAGAGAAGTGTCCTAAGACAATCGCTTTATGATTGTAATCATTTACTTTAATAAATGATAATTCACTATTTGAGTATACATGTTTGTGTATTTGATTGGGATCTTAAACTCATCTACTGAATGTCCGCAATACAATTCACAGCATAAGAGAATTTGTGATAGGATCACAACTAGTGATTATCTCTAAATGTGCAATTGTGAAGTGTTGAAAATATCCTTAGTCGATGAATTGATAAAAATGGACACTATCAATTCTGTTGAGACTAGCATGGGTTATTCTCTAATCAGCTAATTCTCACTGGCTGGTGACATTGGGATGTCCAGAGATAAAGGCACTTGCCATCACTAAAAGGCCAAAAAGACTGAAAATACCCTAAAAGGCACTTGCCATCACTGTGGCAAGGAGGGTAACTTGCGAAGAAACTGCAAGGTTTATCTTGAGTCCTTGAAGAAGAAGGCATCCGATGCCCCATCCTCTTCAGGTATCTTCGTTATTGAATGTCACTCTATTTCCTCAGATACCTGGGTACTTGATACTGGGTGTAGCTCACATATATATAATGACATACAGGAGCTAAGGAATAGAAGAAGACTCGTCAAGGGAGAAGCGAATTTGCGAGTTGGAAATGGAGCAAGGATTGCTACTATTGCCATCGGAACATATTTGCTAAAGCTCCCAACTGGACGTGTCTTAGAATTGGATAATTGTTATTTCGTTCCTTCGTTAATAAAGAACATTGTATCTATTTCATGTTTGAATGAAAAAGGTTATCATTTAACTTTTAGTAACAATTGTTGTTACATAACTTTAAATGGCGTTCTTTATGGGAATGGAACTTTGTGGAATGGCATCTACACGTTAGATTTATCCAGTGATGTTTTCAATATCGAAGTTAGCAACAAACGTGCTCGAATAGATAATTGAATAGACTCCTACACGTGGCACTGTCGTCTTGGCCATATAAGTAAGAAACGCATGACCGAATTACACCGATGTGGAATTTTGGAATCATTTGAACCCGGTTCATTTGATACATGCGAATCATGCATAAGAGGCAAGATGACCAAATTACCCTTTTTCGGAAAAGGTAATCCAGTGGGAGAATTGCTTGGTCTAATACATACCGATGTATGTGGACCAATGTCAACTCTAGCACAAGGAGGCTATAGCTACTTCATCACCTTTATCGATGATCACTCACGATTCGGGTATGTGTTTTTGATGAAACACAAATCTGAAGCTTTTGAGAAATTCAAAGAGTTCAGAAATGAAGTAGAGAAACAACTTGGCAAAAGTATTAAAATACTTCGATCAGATCGGGGTGGTGAATACTTAAGTCAAGAGTTTCAAGATTATCTTAGGGACAATGGGATATTGTCCCAATGGACTCCGCCGTATACACCACAGCATAATGGTGTATCTGAGAGGCGTAACCGAACCTTGATGGACATGGTTAGATCCATGATGAACCATGCAACTCTTCCAAAATCCTTTTGGGGCTATACACTTAAGACAGCTGTTTACTTACTAAACAGAGTCCCGACCAAGGTAGTCTCTACTACTCCATATGAGATTTGGAATAGTAAGAAACCTCACTTAACTCACCTTAAGATATGGGGTTGTCCTGCTTATGTGAAGCGGACTATATCAGATAAATTGGATGCTAAGTCTGATAAATGTCTATTTATTGGGTACCCTAAGGAAACGAAGGGTTACCAATTCTATCATCCCTTGGAACAAAAGGTGTTTGTTTCAAGGCATACTGTATTTCTGGAAAAAGAATTTCTTTTACAAGAAAATAGTGGGAGTGACATTGAACTTGATGAAGTTCAAGAAACTCCAATAGACATTACAGAGACACCTAGTCAAGACCCACAACTAATAACTCATAATGATGAGCTATCAGTTGAACCTAAAACAACACCACCTCTTCAGAGGTCTGATAGGACACGCAATATTCCAGAGAGATACGGATTTCTCATAAGTGAATCGAACGACGTGTTACTCATAAGCGATGACGAACCTATCAGTTATGAAGATGTTCTGAAATGTTCAGAAAGGGACAAATGGCTTGAAGCCATGATGTCGGAAATGGATTCCATGTACGAAAATCAAGTATGGGACTTGGTTAACCCACCTGAAGGGATTAAGCTCATAGGGTGCAAGTGGGTTTTCAAGAAGAAAACCGACATGGAAGGTAATGTTGTTACCTTTAAAGCTAGATTAGTGGCAAAAGGATATCGTCAGAAACAAGAAATTGATTATGACGAAACCTATTCGCCAGTAGCTATGCTTAAATCAATTCGGATGTTCCTAGCCATAGCAGCTCATTATGATTATGAGATATGGCAAATGGATGTGAAAACAGCTTTCCTTAATGAAAACCTGCTTGAGGATGTATACATGATACAACCTGAAGGTTTCACATCGGTTGATAAAACCAAAGTATGCAAGCTTCGACGATCCATATATGGACTGAAGCAAGCATCTAGGAGCTGGAACATCCGTTTTGATGAGACAATCAAAAAGTTTGATTTCTCACAAAATCCTGACGAACCTTGTGTGTACAAGAAGGTTAGTGGGAGTGCAGTCGTATTCCTAGTATTATATGTCGATGACATATTACTCATAGGAAACGATATATCAGTCTTACAGACAGTTAAAATTTGGTTGTCCAAAAACTTTCTCCATGAATGACCTGGGAGAAGCAACCTATATCCTTGGGATTAGAATCTATAGAGATAGATCAAAATGGTTGCTTGGTCTTTCGCAGTCTACATATATAGACCAAGTGCTAAAAAGGTTTAGCATGTCGGAATCCAAGAAAGGTTACCTTCCCATCAGGCATGGGATCAACCTTTCAAAGTCTATGTGTCCGCGCACAGAAGACGAGAGGATTTGCATGAATAAGATACCTTATGCATTCGCGATAGGATCTATCATGTACGTTATGTTATGTACTAGGCCCGATGTATCATATGCTCTGAGTGTCACGAGCAGATACCAGTCTGATCCAGGGATGGATCATTGGGCGGCTGTCAAGACAATCCTTAAGTACTTAAGAAGAACTAAGGATGTGTTCCTAATATATGGAGAAGGAGATATGGTAATACGTGGGTATACAGATGCCAGTTTCCAGACAGATAAGGATGACTCCAAATCGCAGTCTAGATACGTATTTACTTTGAATGGAGGCGCAGTAAGTTGGAAAAGTTCTAAACAAGACACCGTAGCGGATTCTGCCACGGAAGCAGAATATATCGCAGCTTCGGAAGCAGCAAAGGAAGCAGTTTGGATCAAGAAGTTTGTCTCAGAACTTGGTGTGGTTCCAACCATTGATGAAGCAGTGTCGGTTTACTGCGACAACAATGGAGCTATTGCACAAGCGAAGGAACCAAGGTCTCATCAGCGATCCAAACACGTGCTTCGACGCTATCATCTGATCAGAGAGATTATAAGTAGGAATGACATACAAATTGAGAGAGTTCCCACTGAAAGGAATATAGCGGATCCTTTAACTAAGGTCTTGCCTCAAAGCAAGTTTGAGGGTCATGTTAGAGCCTGTGGTATTGGATACCGTAGCGATTGGCATTAGGCCAAGTGGGAGTTTGTTAGTAATGTGAGAGAAGTGTCCTAAGGCAATCGCTTTATGATTGTAATCATTTACTTTAATAAATGATAATTCACTATTTGAGTATACATGTTTGTGTATTTGATTGGGATCTTAAACTCATCTACTGAATGTTCGCAATACAATTCACAGCATAAGAGAATTTGTGATAGGATCACAACTAGTGATTATCTCTAAATGTGCAATTGTGAAGTGTTGAAAATATCCCTAGTCGATGAATTGATAAAAACGGACACTATCAATTCTGTTGAGACTAGCATGGGTTATTCTCTAATCAGCTGATTCTCACTGGCTGGTGACATTGGGATGTCCAGAGATAAACATGGATGCTAGTTAAGGGAACTAGTTCATTGGAGTGACTAGCTGTAAGACTTCATATGAGAATCTACATGTAGATATGTCAATGAAGTTCTTACTGCAGCTTAAGTGCGATGTTCCTTTTGTAACGCCCGCCCTTAATCCCCTAGGGATTCGGCAGCGCTACTTTAACTTTCGTACATTACAACTACACACATGCATTCATATTATTTTTTTTTCCAATCTAATCTATGCATGGGCATATGTATCATTAAAGCATGCAAGGTTCATGTAGCGGAAGCATAATTATTATTATTTTTTTATTTAATCTAGCATGGACATCAAGTATTCATCTTCAAACATAGCATGTATATAAAAAGAGCATAACATGGGTTTAACATGACAAGTTCCAAAACTTGAAGCAACTAAGAGCAAGATCCTTTTTATCCACCAGAACTATCACACACACACTTGCCCTTCTCCCGTAGCCTCTATAGTTTAGCGTCCTTTATCTGTAGCATAAGGGAAAACACTAAACGATAAGCAATAGCTTAGTAGGACCTTGTCCTACTCACAAAACCGGATATGAAAAAGGTAAGAGAATATATATATATCACATCCAAGCATGGTAAGCATTTAAGCATGTTATACATCTAAGCATGTTAATTTCTTAGGAAGGTTTCTTTGAAAACATATAAACATAATACTTGAACATAGCATAATCATTAGGGCCCGGCTTGTACTTCATGTTTTGCGCGCGCCCCTAAATAGGAACGAGGTAGCTAATCTCGAACCACTAGGGTTTACTAGGCCTTCTCAAAAGTCCTTCAGCCTAGTATCATAATCATTTGACTCGCTTTAAGAGTCTATAGTACAAGCCATTACAAAATAAAATAGTTATCATGTTCTTCATTTTCATAAAGTATGCTCTTAGTCCCAACCTTCTAGGGAAGCATTCTTTTAGGCCCTAAGCCTTCTTCGTTCATGCCTTAAAGGGCTCATTCTTATGCATATGTATGCATTCATAATTATGATAATTAGCCTAGTATAAAGCATGCATTTCATGGGAGTAACCAAGGCTAGGGTCCAAGAGCTCTCTCTCTTGGCCGAAAGTTGAAATGGGGCTAGCATGCATTCCGGTCACCTAGATCATACTCATATCATAGGAAGTGGTAGCATGCTAAACATTAATTTTTCCAATCAAACATTCCATTTAACATTACATGCATTTACATATCATCATCTCAAACATAAGCATATCTCCTAGGGTACATCCCATACAAGCATCATATATATGTATCATGTATCGTACTAAGCATAGCATACATCATGGGATACTCAACCTTCACAATCCTAATGGTTTATGCCTTGGCCGAAAGTCATGCTAGGGGGGGGAGTTAAAGTTTTCCAATCAATATTCCATTTAAACATCACATGCATATACATATCATCATCCCCAAACATAAGCATATCTCATAGGGTAGTTTAACCTACACAAACCCTAATCTTAGGGTGTTGGCCGAAAGTCCTAGGGTAGGGGAAATTAGGGTTTTTTTGCAATGAAACATTCACACAGACATTTATACAAATACCTTGTATACACTATCATACAATACACTAAGCATGGATATATTATAGGATAATTCAACCCTCACTAACCCTAGTTTCCATGCCTTGGCCGAAACCCATCCAAACCCTAAACCCTAGTTTTTGTCATCACAAAATGAAGGGAAACAACATATAAGTATACCCTAAGTTCCAAGGGGTTTCCTTATGCATCAAGGAGTAACCAAGGCCTCCTCTTTGGGTGTTGGCCGAATGGTTAGAAGGGTTTTCCCTTCCCTCCTAGCCTTCTTTACTTACACACAATATAATACATTCATGCAAACATCATTATTAAGCATAGGAAAGCATGTGGCCTACCCTAACCCTTGGTTAGGGTGATGGCCGAAACATGTAGAGACATGTAGAGGGCATCATGTGAGTCATGTAATCGATTCAAGAGCAATTATGCTACAGGTGAGGGGCACTTACTTCTTTCGCTAAATATCCTTAAGGTATACCCTTAGATCGGAGGGGAGGTGCTTGTCCTTGCTCTTGAGGTCCTTGACTTCTTCTTGCCTTGCAAGAGTTTCAAACCTTCAATGGGGTCTTGGGATTTTTGAAAATTGAAGAGGGAGAGTGAGTGAGGGCTTTGCAACAATAATGGTTAGCCCCTTAGCATTCCCTCTTATTTATACTAAGGGAAGAGGCAAGGTGCCTCTTCTCCAAGTGTCTCTTCACTAAGGGGTTTCTCATCAAGAGTCTCTTCCTCTACCCTTTCACATTCCCTAACCCTTAACAAGAATTTCCCTTCCTTTCTCTCAGCAATCCCCTGCTGGGTGAATTGGTTACTTCGTTGCTTTTCAATGCTTTGCTTACTAAGAGTTCCAAGGTTCGATTCTTAGCAAGAGCATATTTTTGCTCCTCTTTGGTTTTCACTTTTGCAAAGCCCATTAGCCCAATTTACTCTCATATTCTCAAATCACATATTATGAAATCACATATTCCAATTCATACAATCACATATTCTAATTAATGCAAATTACATATCCTATTTATGCAATCACATATTCGAATTTATGCAATTACATATTCTAATTTATGCAATCACATATTCTAATTTATGCAATATGTTATGCAATCACATATTCTAATTTATGCAATTACATATTCTAATTCTTTCTAATGAAATCACATATCATTTAATCATGACATCACAAAAATGTAATTCTATTCATTCATGAAATAAATGTCATACCATCTGATAACCTATATCGACATTTTTGTGCCCTAATGAAAATCGAAAGCAAGCCTAAAATTTGGGGCGTTACACCTTTGACTTGCGGTGTTCAAGTCATCTTGGTCATGGAGACTTATACTTTAATATCATAAGCAAGCATCTCCAAGGAGGTGTGGACCCAGGATGATTGGGTAGAAGCCGAAGTGCCCGAAGATGTTTGAACAGCCTACAAAGGATTCACCACTCCTTGCGAGGAGATGTATACCCAGGCCTATCGTCGGATTGTTACTCAAAAACCTCTGGCCAGAGTATATCATGTTTAGAGTGCGAGTCTCTTAAATATATGAGAGTAATTAGAAATCCAAAGGACGAGAAAGACACTACTTGGGCTAGGTGTGACGTAGTCAGTCTAGTGGGGACTGACACAAACAGACCATGTCCTGAACCAAGTGGGTATAAGGTGGTGAAGGGAATGGGGCACGATTCATTAGAGCTGCTGAAGGGTTTCAGAATTACTTCTGAGGTCAACCGCTGATCTTTCGATTAATTGGGGGTCATGATGTACTACTAGGTGCCACTCATGATCGTTCTATAATTGGTTGATTATAGACGGCCAACATAAATCGAAAGCCTATTTAGTCACACACACTACGAGTAATCCGAGGGATTTAAAACGAGTTGAAAATTAGATTTTCCGATCAAGAGAAATAAGTCGAATCTGAGTTGATCAGAGGCGCAACAGAAGCTAAAATTGGCTAAGTCTTTTGAAGGCTTATTGGGCGAATTAAATGAGTTTAATTCGCGATCGGTGTGGCTTGTGTTGGCCGGCCAAAGAGGGTGCCAAACCCCTTTGGTTTGGCCGGCCATCACTTGGGGAGAAACCAATTTAATTGGTTTAATTAATAAAATAAATCTAGCGCGATTTGTTTTATAAATTATGGATAAATAAATTTGTATAAAGAAATTTATATAAATAAATTTATAGAAATTTATTTCTTTTTTTTGGAAATTAAAATAATCCGTGGAATGGTTTATTTTAATTTTATAAAATCAATTATGAATTGATTTTTCCATTAAAAGAAAAATTTATAAATTTCTTATAAAATTTATTCCATAATTAAAGAAGAGAATAATTTGTTTTATTATAAAGTTAGTTATAATAAAATTAGGCATAACGGAATTATTCATAAGAAAATTTATAAGATAAATTTCTTATGAAAATTAATTCCGTTAATTCCGTTAAAGAGGAGACTTAGCAAGGGAGAGGTTACTATATAAAGGAACCAAAGGCTAGCCTTCAATTCCAATAAATGAAATCGATATAGAGCTATCAAGAGATTTATTTCTCTTCCTCTCTCTCTTATTCTCTCTTCTCTCTTTCCCCTTAGGGCCGGCGCCCCTTAGGGCATCCAAGGGTCGGCGCCCTTCCTTGAGAGCTAGGGCCGGCGCTCCATCTTCTCCAAGTGATTGCCGTGAGCCAACAACACCAAGGAGAAGCCAAACAAGAAGAAGAAGAAGAAGCGGATCGCGACTCCTCTCTTCCCGAAATTTAGATTCCGTTACTTGTTGGTAAGTTTCCATTCTTTTCTCTTGTTCTTCTAGTTGTGCCTTCCGAGAATCTAGTAGTTCTCGTCGGCACAAAACTCGTGACTTTGCGAAGTCATCCCGAAGAGAGCTCGGCGTGGACGCGAATAGAGGCGAAGCTTCCAAGGGACGCTACGGTTGGATCTCGTCCCTTTTCTTCGAGTTACGCGAGGTACAAAGTAAATTAGTTTACCTTTCCGCAATGTTTTATTTTATGATCATGTCCACACACCATAAGGTTGCATGCTAGATACGTGGTTAAAATAATTTAGGAAATTATTTTATGCTAATTCTTCCGCTGCACGTAAAAATTTAAAATTTTACGAACCCGTATCCTTGTCGACATGCACCCGGTCCCAACACAAACTGCACCAACAATATATACGCAATAAAATCAGATCATGGAATAAACATATATTGCGATAAAGAAAGATAAAAAACATTGAAAATGAATATCAACAATACATCGAGCTACTCACTCATCCTAGAATCTAGAGTTCTACTCCATGGAGATGGTGTTACAACCAAAAGACAATGAAGAAGAAATCCTACAACTCAAAACAAAGAGAAAAGAGAAAAGGAAGCATTGTCTCAATGTCATCGACATCTTTAGAGAACTCAAAGCTCCTAGTGTGGATGGAAACTCTGACGGCTCCTTGGAAATGACTCATCCTAGGGAGGGGAGAACCCCTTCATCCCTTGATGCCCTAAATAAGTTCCCCTTGTTCATTTATAGCCTCCAAAGATACAAAAACTAACAATCTTTCCCAACAAATTACAAACACTTTCCTATGATACAAAATCTCTTTAAAACTAAGAGGCCTAAAACTCAGCTATTATGAGCACTACCCTATACTAAACTGTAGATCTCTGAAAGAACTTCGATTCGATTGATTGTGAGTCCCATGATTTAATCCGAGACAAATGTGTTGGATATTATTATTATGTCTATTAGGTGGGCTTATTTGTAAGTTGCATATGTAAATACAATTTGCGCCCTTAAAGTGATCTAACTTATGTTTATTGGGTTTTGGATTATTGGATGTCGGTTCAATGTATAGAACCCTTTAGACCAATCTGTTATTATCTATGGGCAGATAACATATTGGATTCCTATATAAAGGGGAGGTCCTCAAGGGTTTAGGTGATCTTCATGACCTAGTTTCTTGTTCCCCATTGACAAGAAACTTTACGGCGCCGTCAAACCTAAGCCCCTTGGAAGATTCTCCTTATTCTTTCTGCTGCATCTTCTTCCACAGGGATCAAGCCGACGACGCTACGACAAGGACAATGACTCTTCAATCAGGTTCCTTGTCTTTCGATTAATATCTTTTATTTTGTTATGCCATGATTCGATGAAACAATAGATCCATGCTCATGTACATTATGTTTTCTCTTCGAGTTCTTATTTTGTTTCTAGAATTCATGCGGTTAGCAGAAAACACAATGTTTTATCAATTGGTATTAGAGTCTTGGCTTTGTTTCATTGTTTTTTTGGTAATAAAGTTTAAATTTTTTTTCATCGATTTATTGTATGTATGCTAGATTAAGTTTTCCTAGTATAATACAAATTTTTTTTATCGTCAAAAATCATGTAAAAGAAAATTCTAGGATAGACTTGTTTTCTAAGTTTTTCATATTTTATGTGAAACATATGAAAACGACGGAAGAACTATCATGTTTAATCTAAGTTTTAGGTTAAAATGTGATGGTTTAATCGATTGACTTAGTCAATCAATTGATTATCAAGTCTAAAATTGTAAATAGAATAAATTTGATTTAATCAATTATCATCTTAAATTTGTGATAAGATGAATTAGGAATTATATCGATTAAATTTTTTTTATCGATGAAAATTTCTTTCATTTGAAATTTTTTTTCTTTCACGTCGAAGAAAAAAACTGTTTCAAACAGGGATAAAAAAAAATTTAATCGATTAATGCATTAATATGAAAAAAAAGAAAAAAAAGGAAAAAAAAGGGGTGAAACGGTTTCGTAGAAACAGTAAAACAAAAAAAACAATTGATTAATGCATTAATACGTGAGTGAATTTTATAAAAGGCTAATGCATCAAATATTTTTTTTATAAAGAGATTAAATAATATTATTTAATTATAGAACCATAAAGAAACTCTAATTTTTAAAGGAGGGCTCTATATATGATATAGTCATATATATTAAGCTTTTAGATCGATTGGGATAATCAATTGGGTTATACCATTTGATTACTATATAGTGTCAATCGATTAATGAGCTTAATTTTGAGGTGTCAAAACTAATAAAGAAATTATCTGTTTGATTAAATATCTAGAATTTTCTTGGGTCTATCTACACAACGTGCTACTAAATTGAACTATTGTGTCGGTCCAAAGGAAGATACCTTAAGTCGGTTTAGCGTATTTTGTGTTGGTAGACGTATATCTATGCTAAGAGTAATCGGCCCAAAGGAAGGTTGCTTTTATGCCAAATATATGTTCAAAATAGTTTACAATTATTGAACATAATTTATTTTGTTCTGATCATGCACAAAATATGTCGGCCCAAAGGAAGACATATTGCGTGGCAGATTAAAGTTGTTGTAAGCTATGAACTAAAATATAACTCATATAATGTTTCATATTATGCACACAATGGGTCGGGCCAATGGAAGGCACATTGTGTGGCCAATTAAAGGTTGAGTTATATCAGAGAGTACCGCTAACATATTATATTTTAATCTACACATTAAAATACAATGTTGTATTTGGTATCTCATAAGGAGCTCATTTATATGCATTTAAAATTTTATTTATTTGCATAATTTTATTATATATATATGTTCTTGGCTTTAGTTAAATCGTTAGCTTAAATAAATTTTCCTTTTTTAATTTTAGTGCAATCTGTAACTGCCAACATTAATAACATCCCAATATTAACTAGTTCGAATTTTGCTAAATAGAAAGATTACGTGATAGTAGTCTTAGGCTGCATGCACTTGGACTATGCATTAAGGAATGATCGTCCCGCACCTTTGACCAGTGCTAGCACTATAGAGAAGAGGCATGAATTTTAGCTGTGGGAGAAATCAAATCGCATGAGTCTAAGCATCATGAAGCTTTCCATACCGGCACAAATAAAGGGCTCAATACCAGAGAGTGAAGATGCTAGGAGTTTCCTTAACCAACTGACAGACCGATTCACCTCAAATGAAAAGGTCGAGATTACTACACTTCTTACGAAGTTGGTAACCATGCGGTATAGTGGTAAAAGAAACATAAGAGAGTACATTATAGTGACATATGAAAGTGCTCACTTAGCATTTGATTCTCAAAGTACGAGCAAGAAGCGAAAGAGGATCAATAACAAAGAAAAAGGAAAGCAAACTGCAGATTCTGCAGACAAACTTCTCAACTTTGTTAGTTCAGAAGTCAATTTAGCTATTGTACCCACTAACACTTGGTGGATAGATACTGGTGTTACTACTCACATAAGTGTCACTATGCATGGTTGTCTTAGGAGTCGACTTCCGCTTGATGGTGAAAGATACATTTATACGGGGAATGGAAAGAAGGTTGTAGTCGAGTCTATTGGTGTTTTTAGACTTTATTTAGGAACTGGTATCTATTTGGATTTGGAAAATATATTCATTGTACCGTCTTTCAGACGAAACTTAATTTCAATTTCTTGTTTGGACAAATCAGGTTATTCTTGTTCATTTGGAAATGAAATGTTTAGTATTTTCTTTAATTCAATTTTGATTGGTAATGGTTCCTTGGTTGATGAGCTTTATAAATTAAACACCATTACTCCTACAATTGACAACGTAATAATGCATAGTATAGGTACGAAACGTAAATTGACTAACAAGAATTCTTCTATGTTGTAGCATAGGCGTTTAGGACATATATCCAAATAACGCTTAGAAAGGTTAATGTCATATGGAATTCTTGATTCCCTTGACATGTCAGACTTTGATGTCTGCATAGAGTGTGTTAAGGGGAAGACAACTAACAAAAGGAACAAAGGGGCTAGCCGTTGTAGTGATGTTTTGGAGCTAATACATACGGATATTTGTGGACCATTCCCTAAGGCATCTTGGAATGGACACGCATATTTTATTAGCTTCATAGACGACTATTCTCGATTTGGCTATTTGTACCTTTTCATGAGAAGTCGCAATCTTTGGACATGCTCAAAATTTTCAAAGCTGAAGTTGAACTTCAACTAGGTAAGAAAATTAAAGCCGTCCGATCCGACGATGGAGGAGAATATTACGGTCGATATGATGGATCAGGTGAACAACGTCCAGGACCTTTTGTAAATTACCTTGCTGAGTGTGAGATTGTGCCTCAGTATATCATGTCTGGTACACCCAGTCAGAATGGTGTAGCTGAGTGTCGCAATCGAACCTAAAAGACATGGTGAGAAGTATGATGACTTTCACTTCTCTACCGGAGTCTTTGTGGGGTGAGGCACTCAAGACTGCAGTTTACCTTCTCAATAGAGTATCTAGTAAGACAGCAACTAAAACCCCATTTAAGATGTGGACGGGTAGAAAGCCTAGCATTAGACATTTACACGTCTGGGGTTGTCCAGCTGAGGCTAGGCCTTACAAGCCTAATGAAAAGAAACTGGACTCAAGAACTGTTAGCTGCAATTTTGTAGGTTACTCTGAGAGATCAAAGGGGTATAAATTTTATGATCCATCTAATAGATCCTTCTTTGAAACGGGAAATGCCAAGTTTATTGAGGACAGTGGGAGCGATAATATCAGGGAAGTATCTTTTGAGGAAAGCGTTGGCAATCCTCCTATGGTCACTACTAGTGCAATCAGTAGTGGTATGGTTACCATACCAGACATTATGGATATTGCACATCTAGTGAGCGTAGTAAACCATGATATTCCCATGACATCTCCAATACAATTAGAGGAGCCTACCACTGAAATTGAAGTATTGCCTCATATTAATGAGCAAGTACCTCAACTACCTCAAACACAAGTGCTCTTAAGGCGATCCACAAGGGAACGGAGAAGCATGAATTCTCGTGATTATGTTTATCTCCAAGAGCATGAGTTTGATATAGGGTTGGAAAGTGATCCTACATCTTTCCAAGAAGTCAAACAATGCTCTAACCCTGAAAGGTGGATTAATGCCATGCAAGAAGAGTTGAAGTCTATGACAGACAATAACGTTTGGGAACTTGTCGAATTGCCTGAAGGTTCGAAACCCGTTGGTTGTAAATGGATATTTAAAATCAAGCGAGATTCGAAGGGCAATATGAAAGGTATAAGGCTCGTCTTGTTGCCACGGGATTCACTTAAAAGGAAGACATTGATTATAAGGAGACTTTCTCACCTGTGTCGACAAAAGACTCCCTTAGGGTAATCATGACACTTGTAGCTCATTTTGATTTGGAGCTACATCAAATGGACGTAAAGACTGCATTCCTCAATGGAGACATAGAGGAGTCTATATATATGGTGCAACCGGAGAACTTTGAGTTCTTAGACTCAAAGCACCTAGTATGTAGATTAAAGAAGTCCATTTATGGTTTAAAGCAAGCCTCCCGTCAATGGTACCGAAAATTTAATCAAGTGGTTACCTCATTTGGATTTAAAGAGAACCCCGTTGATCAGTGCATATATGTCAAGTTCAGTGGGAGCAAGTTTGTTATACTTGTTTTGTACGTGGATGATATATTGCTTGCGAGCAATAATAAGGGTCTACTGCATGAAACCAAGTCATTTCTATCTGGTAAATTTGAAATGAAAGATCTTGGTGAAGCATCTTTTGTTCTAGGCATTCAGATCTGTCGTGATCGATCAAGAGGCATTCTTGGACTTTCACAACAAGCCTATATTGAGAAGGTGCTTATAAGGTATGACATGCAGAACTGCACACCTGGTGACACACCTGTGTCAAGAGGTGATAAATTCAGTTTGCAGCAGGGTCCACGACTTGAACTTGAAATAAAGGAGATGGAACAATTCTCATATGCATCAGCAGTGGGAAGTCTCATGTATGCACAAGTTTGCACTCGACCAGATATAACATTTGTGGTTGGGATGTTAGGCAGATATGTTAATAACCCAGGACCGTCGCACTGGAAAGCAATTAAAAGAGTGATGCGGTATTTGCAAAGAACTAAAAGACACATGCTCACGTATCGGAGGTCAGATCATCTGGAGATGATTGGTTATTCAGAATCCGATTTTGCTGGATGCTTAGATAGCAGGAGGTTCACTTCAGGCTATATCTTCATGCTTGCTGGAGGGACAATATCTTGGAAGAGCATCAAGCAGACGCTAGTAGCTACTTCTACTATGGAGGCAGAATTGGTAGCATACTATGAAGCATCCAATCACTGGATTTGGCTGCGGAACTTCATCACAGCATTGCATATTGTTGATGGCATTGACATGTCACTGAGGATCTACTGTGATAATAAAGCTGCAGAACTTTATGCCAAGAACAACCGCAGTTCGTCGAAGTCCAAGCACATCGACATTAAGTTTCTAGCAGTTAAAAAGAGAGTTCAGAGTCGTCAAATCATGGTAGAGCACATCAGCACAGATTCCATGTTGGCCGATCCACTTACCAAAGGCTTGGTGTCCAAGGTGTTTCATGCACATGTTGTGAATATGGGTGTTTTTCTTATGAAAGAAGAACTCATCAAGTTGGAGTCTGTATTTATTTTATTGCTCTATGTTAATAAAGATAAACATTTTATTTTGATTATTGTACGTACCTAAAGTTCAAAAAATAATAATGGGAATTCATATGTTTGTTTGACGCTCTGAATACGATATCATGATTTACTACTGTTGTTTAGCATTTGGTGTTTGTAAATATGATATAGATTCTATTTGGAATCATAAAATTTGGATCATGATTTGCTGTTGCAGTTTAGCATAAGGTATTTGCAAATACTGATCACATTTCATGTAATTTCTACTCTATACATCCGCATCTTGATCTATGTCGTTAATGACATTGGTATTGTGATTATTGTTGGGGTTTGTTACGATCATATACAATAGCCATGACCTCTTTAGTCTTATACCAATGAAGTTAATGGACTAGATTGTTTATAGGGGTATCTTGTACCCATAAAGTTTGATATCAACTAAAGTTTTGCTTGTATTTACTATACAACTCATATATAGTCCAAGTGGGAGATTGTTGGATATTATTATTATCTCTATTAGGTGGGCTTATTTGTAAGTTACACATGTAAATACAATCTGAGCCCTTAAAGTGATCTAACTTATGTTTATTGGGTTTCGGATTATTGGATGTCGGTTCAATGTATAGAACCTTTTAGACCAATCTGTTATTATCTATGGGCTGATAACAAATTGGATTTCTATATAAAGGGGAGGTCTCCAAGGGTTTAGGTGATCTTCATTACCTAGTTTCTTGTTCCCCATTGACAAGAAATTTTACGGCGCCGTCAAAAGTAAGCCCCTTGGATGATTCTCCTTTTTCTTTCCGCTGCATCTTCTTCCACAGGGATCAGCCGACGACACTACGACAAAGACAATGACTCTTTAATCAGGTTCCTTGTCTTTCGGTTTATATCTTTTATTTTGTTATGCCATGATTCGATGAAACAATAGATCCATGCTCATGTACATTATGTTTTCTCTTCGAGTTCTTATTTTGTTTCTAGAATTCATACGGTTAGGAGAAAACACAATGTTCTATCAAAATGTTATGCCTGTTTGATATTTAGTCTACTATTTTGGCCAGCCACGGGGCAGCAAGCAACATGATTGTGCCAATTGGCATGACAGGAGCTTGTCAAGGGTTGTGAACTATGTGGTTGCTCCATTTTTCATCAATCTTCGGGTGGAGGAATACGCTCGTGTCATGGGACACAACTAGAACTTGTACCTTACTTCGAATTTATTTTCTAAGGATTTTAAGTTTCAATTTTACTTCGGTTTTATGTTATGTCAATTAAAAAGTACTAAGAGCCGAATGATCTGAATAAAAAAACAAGTAAAAATAATTTTAAATATGTAAATATGTAAGATATGCCCATGAAATGAAATAAAATATATGTAAAATAACACAAATTATATATACCTGAAATTCACCCTTTAGATATTCTTCGGTTTAGCGAATATATCCTCGAGGAGGCGTGACATTATTACTATATTATTATAACCCTGAGCATCTCAAAGTCACGTATTGTTTTTTGACAAATTGAACATCCCTTATTTTAAGTAATTAAATATGAATGTTGATAGTGGCAAAAAAGTTTTTTTATTAATCAGGATACTTTTCCCATATACTTTTCATTCAACTTTTCCTTTATATAGCAGCATGGAAGATGCTTTATTATTATTTTCAGTGTTTAGTTTCCACTAGTCAACTTCAATGTCTCTGTTGCTTGTCTATCCAAAAGTGCACGTTGCTCCGGAAGAAGCTCAAGATAAACATTCCAATATATTTATTTATTTATTATTATATGTTTCACACACTCCCCCGTCGTTATATATATATATATATCCCTCCCAATCCATTATCCATTATCCATTATCCATTATCCATCCACTCCCGTAACACACTACTACTAATTAATTACATATTAGAACAACAGCTTGCTTTCATCATCAGCATCAACATTTGTGGCCAAGATGTGGTTGTCTGTGGGATTGATGGCGGAGCAATTTCGACGGATCTGGCCCTTGTTCCCCGTCAGCACGCTTAGCTGCCCCATCTTTGTAATCGAGTAGACGAAGTTTCGAAAGAAGAGAGCCTGGTCAATCGCGAAGCTCGTGACGATGGGCTTCGTCCTGGAATCGCCGTACAGGCCCTGGTCCGATGTGAACAGCCCCTCCCGGTTCAGCAGGTCCACGTAATACTTGTTGTCGAAGAGGTTGGGCGTGCGGATGTCGTTGACGGTGGTGTTGGTGGTGTTCTTGACGGGGCACGTCAGGTAGAGATTCTTAGCGAAGGTGGGGTTGAGGGTGGTGTCCTGCGAGGGGAATAGGCGGCTGTCGAAGGAGGTGCAGTGGCCGATGCCGATGGTGTGGCCGCCGGAGAGGGTGACGAGGTCGGTGGTGTTGAGGTTGAGCTGGGCCAGGGAGGAGATCAGGAAGGAGACGTTGGAGTTGGGGGATGGCAGGAATTTGAGGACGGTGGCCATGGTGGCGAAGGTTAGCCCGTCGCGCCGCCCGAGAGGAACCAAGTAGTCGGGCCCACCCGACTGCAATAGCATCAAATTAAATTAAATTAAATTAAATCAAATCAAATCAAACCATGTCGACTAACTAATTAAAATTACGGTACATATTCTTCAAATTAATTAAGAGTTTGGATTTTTCTAAAAAAGAAAATTTATAAAGAGGAATGATTGGCTCGATCTGAAACAGTTGGTGGCTACTCAAAATGTATATGTTTTATTTATTATGAAACAGCTATCTATCATAAATATGGTCTGCAGTTGCTCTTTGCAATTTGCATAGGATCAATGTACCTCCGTCTGACGTCGTTATCACAAAGGTACACAGTCACTATCATCATTTAGATGCATGAGCTGGAAATGCTATCATGCTTTTCAAAATCGGAGGCTAGTTTGAACAATTAAAGTAAGAATGATTGACCAGTTTAATCTAATTAATATATATATATAAATTCAAGTAAATCAAATTGAATAATTTTTTTTATTTGATTCAGTGGGAAAAACTTAAGGACTAGTTGATTTGTTCAACTCCATGGGAGAACACTGATAGAGCTTGAAAGAAGCCTAGCTAACTAAATTTGAGTGGTTCTATTTTTATATGACTAACGATGATAGGCAAAATGCACCATGACTACTTAGACAATTACACTACACTCGTGACAAGATCTTCTTTTCCAAAGCTTTTCGTTAAATAAATGAAATATTTTAATTTCATCTCCAATTATTAATGCAAAAAAGATTAATATGCATGAATAATATTGTAAAAATATATTTTTAATCTTCCAATATTTGTTAAGAAAATATGATTGATGAAAAATAGAAATTATAATTCTATGCGTCAGTATATTAATTTTCTTTAGATACTAGAGAACATTAGAATTTTCCCCAACTTTTAATTATTTATTATCCATAGAATTTATTACAATTTATTCACTTTATAATTGTCCAAGCTTTATTATTATGGGGTTATAATTTATTTTATTTTATTTTTTGAAAAAATTGACTGCCATTCTATTTTCTCTGCTAAAAAGTTCACTAACAATAACAATTGCTTTAATTTATACATCATGTATGTTGATAGTTCACCATAAAGGATTCCATCAATTATGTTTTGATAATTTATCATTTAGGTTTGGATTAATTTGATTTATAAAGCCCTTCCATTAATTTTATATATTATTATGATATAAACAAAATTACAATTAAAATTTAAGCTTTCTGCGTACCAAGGAGACAGAATCACGAGCAGAGAGAGCAGCAATGTCCGAGCACGAGACAACTGAACCACAAGCCTTGGTTACAAGAGCTTGGATCTCATTGATGGCGTTGAAGGCTGCTGGTCGGAGCGTCAAGTTGGGTGGCGCTTCCTTCTCGCTTGGCCCTCCGGCCGACCCATCAAGCAGTATTGATCCATCACAACCCTGCAGCTCACAACAATAAGAAAACACCTCTCTATTTCGATATTTCCACCATCCACCAACAAATTAATTAAACAATAAGCAAAAAAAAAAAAAAATTATATATAAGGACCTGAACGAAGCAGTCATGGAAGTGGAGGCGGAGGAGGCCAGCTGCCAGGCCGATGTTCTTCTTGAAAGCTTCTTTCAGGTAGTTCCTGACGAGGAGCTCTACCTGGGGGCAGGTTGACTTGTAGTAGGAAAAGGAGAGGCCGTCGGCTACGGGAGGGTAATTGTAAGCCTGAGAGGGAGAAGGCAGGAAAGCAATGCAGGATGAGAGCGTAAGCAGGAACAGGAAGACTGACGAAGCCATTTGGATAGTGCTTCATTTTGAGTGTGGATTTACCTTGATTTATAGCATTGATGGGGAAACGAACAAATTAAGACAGTGGTGTTTAAATTTCCCACATGGAGATATTTAGATGGCAGATTAACGGATTATGACTCAAGGATAAGGGGGCAAGGTCAAGGAGTCACCCACCTAACGCTCCTTAAGAAAATTCAACATCGATTATTTTACTGTGTAGACATTTTGACTTTCTCGGTTATGCGAATATATGTAGTTTTGACGCGTTCAAATTTTATTTGAAAAGTGGAATCAAGTTGTTAACCGGTATAATCATGATGACGAATAGCAATATGATAAACCAGTCGGACGTCATGAGAGGTTGGATGTTTGAACGCATGGCAGAGATTGTGCCCATTCAAAGTCAATATAAAATTATTTAATAAGCAATAATATAACGGGAAATTGACTTTAAATCTTTAATGGCAGGTCAAACTCTGCATTCAGTCTCCAGGTTAGAGAAAATGAATTTCAACTCCTTACCAAAACCTGATGCTCAACTGCAACTCTCTTGAAAATGTGTATTTACTTAATTGCCCATGAATTTAATTAAAATTCATATGTAGGTAGCTCAAAATATCCGCCCGAACCACCAACTGCAACGCCTGCCCTAACTCACTTTCATGTTCCTTCTCTAAAATCTGACGAACAAAGCCGACGTTGATGCATTGGAAGCCAAAATCGAAGAGGAGATCACACCTTTGCAGCTCATTTTTCCGCCCGAAGCCTCAACTGACAGCGCCACGCCTTCTTGCCGTAACTCAAAGAGGGAATCACAATTTTTCAGCTCATTTTCCGCCCACAGCCCAAACTGGTAATGCCACGCATTATAGCCCTAACTCAAAGAGGCGATCACACCTTTATCAGTGAGTCTGAGTTTGATCTTTTTTGATTGAATGATTCCATGAGATTTGCATTTAGTTTTTTTGATTATGTGTATTCAATGAGATTTGCGTTTAGTTGTTGGTTGATTGTGGGATTTTCGTGTGTTTTTGGTTGATTGTTGAGTTGATGGCCAATATTTGGTTGATGGAGAAAAAAGTGTTACATTGATCTTCAGTTTATATGAATATTGATCTTCAGTTTATATTTGAATAAAATGTTATATTTTTGTGTATTAGGTCGAAAAATGGAATCTGGAACTGGGTCTTGCAATCTTACATTTTTGGGTAGTTGTAAGTGCAAGAATGAGTTGTTTGTAATTTCAATTTTCAATGGTTGTAGTTTGCTGGATATATTTGTGAGTCTTGGCAAAAAAATATGGGGAGATTACTACTGAATCTATGATTCTGCAATACATAGAGCCACATCATAAGATGTACGTGACTTTGAATGACGATGATGATGTCCTGAATATGATACATCTTCATATGTGTTTGAAGTTCAGCATGATCGATTTGAGGGTAGAGAGTAGAAATGTATACATTGGCAACCTAAATTTGGAGAGGTAAGCATTTCATATTTTTGTTTTTATAATATGTTATGTTACTTCTAACATAAGTGCATATGATATGGTTTATTTGACACTACTAATCTTATTTAAATTCAATATCTTTCATTATGTATGTATGGTATGTCCTTATTTTATATTTATTTGTGTATGATTCATTTTAATAATTTTGTATCAAATTGGTAAGGGTTGAGGAGGAACAGACACAATCTAGGAGTGATGAGGAGATTGAATACACCTTGTTGCCGAATACTATAGATGCTTGGATTAATTGCATTCATGGAGAAGGGTAAACATTCACGGATGCAGCTGATTTTAGAATATGTGTTAAAAACTATGCTGTTGCTACAAGACGCTCATTTTTATATAGAAAAAATGACAGCGAGAAGGTATTTGCTATTTGTAGTGAAAGGAGTTGTGGATAGAGAATTTATGCTTCAAAATATAAAGCAGATGATATATTTGGGATCCAAAAATGTAACCTGCAACATACATGTGGCGAGAATAATCTACGTACTAGAGGACATCCTAAAACTGATGCAACTTGGATTGCTAATGTGGTGACAGAAAAATTGAGAGAAGAGCCCTCTTATCACCCTTGTACAATTCAAAAAGACTTGCAAAGAGATTATGGGGTAGAGTTAGACTATTGCAAAGAATGGAAAGGCAAGGAATTAGCGATGCATGATATTCATGGTACAGAGACGAGATGCTACGATAGGTTAAGATGGTATTGTCATGCTATTTGAGAAACAAATCCTGGCAGTATTACTGAGTGTGAGGTTGATCCTGTAACTAATAAATTTAAATGGCTATTCATTTGTTTTCATGCATGTGCAGTTGGTTTTGTTACTGGTTGTAGGCCGTTGATTTTTTTGGATGGGACTCATATAAAGAATAAGTATAAAGGTAGTATCCTAGTTGCTGTGTCGAAGGATGCCAATGATGATCTTTTCACAATTGCTTATTCGGTAGTGGATGTAGAGAATGATGATAATTGGGAATGGTTTTGTTATCTTTTGAGAAGTGTGCTACTTTCATATCAAAGTATTTCATTCAATAAGTTCACATTTTTCTCCTATAGAAACCTTGGGATTAAGAAGGCAGTTGAGCAACTATTTGTGGGTAGTCACCATGCGTATTGTTTGAGGCATTTAGTGGATAATTTTGTGAAGCAGGTAATTAAAACCCTACTTTTGTTTTGAATTTGAATTTGAATTTAATTTTAATACTTGTTTTAAATAAAAAAAGGTTTTTTTTGTCATTATAGGTAATGCGAAGTTATCCAAAATATAACAAAAAACATTAGTCTTCGGTATTCAAGAAAGCTGCATATGCCCCATCTTTGCAGAAGCATGAACAACATATAAAAAATATCATAGACTCGATGCCACTTGCCATAGGATTTATTGTACATTCCTAGCCACAAAGTTGGGCAAATGATTTATTTCTTGGTGATAGATGGGGTGTTATGAATAATAACATGGCTGAGTGTTGGAATAATTGGGTTAAACCAGCTCGTTATCTCCCTATTGTGGCTATAGTGGATCACATACGCATACAAATCATGATCATAATGCATCGGTGACATGAATCAACAATGGCGATGGTTAAGGAATTAAGTCCCAAAAAGGAGAAGGCTATTGCTAGTGTTTATCTTGAATCCCGAAAGTTGAGAGTGCATCGGTCATGTAATTGGAGGTTTGAGGTAGTTGATGGGGAAAAATCCTTTGCTGTTGATTTAATTGATAAGAGTTGTTCGTGCAGAGCTTGGCAGATCATTAAGCTTCCATGCAAGTATGCTTGTGCTGCTATTGAGTCAAAGTCGTTGTCGTTGTATGAATTTTGTGATCAGTATTTCAAGATTGGAATGTATCGCTAAGCATACAAAGGAATTCTTAATCCAATCCCAACTGTTGACAATAATGAGTCAAATCTTGATGAAGGAAATGTAATCAATGCTCCAGATGTTCGCAGTCAGCCAGGTCGTAGGAGGACTAAGAGAATAACATCACAAGTTGAAACACGTCAAAGCGTAGTCGTTGCCATAAGAAAGGTCACAACAGGTGAAGCTGCAAAGAAGCTATAAACTAGTTGTTATGCTCAAAATTATGTATGTTTGATTTGTTTGTAAACACTTGGTTTTATTTTTGCAATCATACTCTATAATTTGTATGGGTAGTCTGTCACGCCCCGAGACCTAGGAGCCGCTGGTCCAATAGAAAATCGGACAGCATCTCCCCTGTCCGGCGGACAATTTACACATACAAACATCCCACGCAGTATATATATTTGGCCTCAGGCCTCCAAAATATATAAACACAACACAAAAGCACAAGACAACCATAAAACTAAGTAAATCATACCTGACTGCGGACCAGTCTGACTTACGACGAAACAACAAATACAAAAAAACCCCTTAGGGCACACGACACATATGACATATACAAATCCAATAAACAAATATGAAACATAGGAACTACTAAGTAGAAAACAAACTATATTGTGGCGATGGGTAGGGACTAGCTGCTGGGCTCTTCTGGCGACTCCAAGTATCTCAACCTGAAATAAAAACATACGACAACGGTGTGAGTCCCTAAACTCAGTGGATACCCAGTAGATATACATAGTACGTTATAATAACGATAAGGATCTACGCTGATACAGTCTCATATGAATAATAGACAAGGGTATATGCTAAAGACACTGAATAAAGGTACATACCAGAATCCATCTATCCTGCAGAGGGTGAAATAAATCCCTATGGAACAAGTATAACATATAATCCAAAGTAGACAAATCTCCAATATATGAATGTCAATCAAGTGCAGAAATCAAATGCAACAAACAATGCACAATGCAAAATATGCACATGGTGTAATGACATGTGTCACCCTTGACGCCAGTTAGGCACCGTCCACCTATCATAAATGAACGTTCGCGTGGGTAGGGCTATGACAACTGTACACACCCTGCTATCACTGCTCCTGAGTGACCGAGTGGATAGGATGCTGGCGGAGGTCACTCTCCTACCCTAAACAATGGGGGAGTCTAGCTCTCATCTTCTCGTGTCTCAGGACGAGAAGGGATCCCTGGCTGCTACCACGCACCGGAACCACTCTCCAAATAGTGACCATGCGGAGCAATACAGGGCAAATGCATACACCCTATGGTAGCCACTACCCCTGAGTGGATGTGTGTGCATATCCTCATGTAACTGACGATGGGCTCAGACTACATAGGAGCCGATGATCGTCGGCATGCAATAATGCAAGGATGGTGCATGATCCAAACACATATAACACCCACCAAGTCCTCAACTAATACCTTAGTGTGCTAGGTATAGGTCTGAATCCTATATTATGGAATACAAGTAACCTACTAGGTATACTGAAAAAGTAACCAATGATCTATCAATGTCAAAATGCAAGAGGGAACATATCTCTACATCTATGCACATATATGTATATATATATATATATATATATATATACATGACAACTATTGAGACTGTATGAAGCTAAACGGGAGATAACTTCAAGGATAAGCAACATATATCAAATGCAGGTATACTAAGGCAGATATAACATACAATCTTACTGTTATCTATAAAAAACCATGCATAGCAATATAACAATATCTAAAAGATAAGTCAAAGGGTACCCGCCTCAATTATAAGACACTCGTATCAGAAAGAACCACCCATCTGGTAATCAACAACGATAACCCAATCAATACCCTGTATCAAAGGCATAATGTTTAGCTACAGTAATACAAATTTATAGCTAAACAAATTATCTCAATTTATTAGGATCGTCCTAATTGTTCTATTTCATTTAAATAATCACAATTTAAATGAGTAGCCCCTAGTTATCCCAAGTTACTTAGATTAGACTCATGTTAGGTTTTCAGAACCCGAATGATCAAGTTTAGTTTATTAGGTTTAAATTTCAAATTAAACACAATTCATAATTTAACCAATAGCTCAACCAACCTCTAATTCCATCCAATAAGTGTTGGATCAAGAGAATATGATAGAGGGGGGGGGGTGAATATCGTAAACCATTTTCGGATTAAAGATAAGAGCATACGCAGAGGAAAATCAAATCACAACAAATAGAATGCAAGTAGTTTTAATTGGTTCGGAGTCGCGGTCGACTCCTACTCCAAGGCCCACGGTCGTTGACCGTTTACTGGGGGCAATTCTATATGTGCACAAAGAGTTTTACAGAAGGATTACAGTTGTAGTATAAAACAAATGAAATGACAGCTCTTCGTTACCGACGTCCGATGTGGAATGTATCTCGGAGTAGAGAGACGTCGTCGGCGCTTGTATCTCGAGTTGGGAGGTTTCTGGAGCAGAGCGATTGAGTAGAAGAGCGTTTTTGCGTTGGAAGCAGTTGTTGAGAAGCCTTGGCGGTCGAGGGCTTTATATAGTAGGTCTGGGGGCGCCCGGGATGTTGGGGGCGCCCTCCACGTGGCCTTTGATCCGCAACAGTCTCGGCTAGCATTTTATCCCTCCAAAATAGGGATCGAACCTTGACAGGGGCGCCCGGGAAGCAGGGGGCGCCCTGGTTGACTGTTTCAGCGGGCTTCTCGGCTGGATGAGGTTTATCCACTTCGCTGGCTTAAGCGCGGGGCGCCCTGGGCACTGGGGGTGCCCGGGACGCAGGGGGCTCCCGGGACCATGGGGGCGCCTCGCCCAGTAAGCTACCGAAGCACTTCTTTGCTTCACTTGTTTTGTATTGGCCTTGGGGGCTCCCGGGACACTGGGGGCGCCCTGCTCAGCTACTTGCCTCTCTCCTTTGGGCATTCTGAGCTGCAGACACATGTTCCTTCGGTCCTGCATCCAGGGTTAGTCCAAAACAATATGAAGCAATAGAGTATTAGGTTTGTATAGCCTTAGCTGTCTTGGTTCTGACTTTGGGTCTCCAAAATGGAACCCTAGGTCGAACCGACGCCTACTGTTCCCTCGACGGGGAACGCGTCCTCACCTACTCCTCTCAGGAGAATTTACCTGATGCCAACCGGCTCCTCCGGTTGGACTTTTTCCCAGCAGTCATTCGCCAGGTGCCTAGCTATCCTTCGCTAGGTCTTTAGTTCCAGGCAGTCCTTCACCTGGTGCCCAGCAGTCCTTCACCAGGTCTTTAACTCCTAGCAGCCCTTCGCTAGCTGCCCAGCAGCCCTTCACTGGGTCTTAGGGTTCTGATGCCTAGCAGTCCTTCACTAGGTGCCTAGCAGTCCTTCGCTAGGGCTTCAAACTGCACACTCAAGTAGAATGTTAGATAACCAAAACATCTTAACTTTTGAGCCCTTTGCCATTGATCAAAACACAGGTATGACTTGGGTGCTATCTACCCCAACAATCTCCCCCTTTTTGATTTATGGCAACCCGGTTCAAAAAAGTTATGTCAATCATAACAGATGAAATGAATTTTTAGTTTCCTCCCCCTGGAAGGAATCTCCCCCTAGGTTTTTCAAAAGTTCATGGGGTTTTTAAGTTTGAAGATGGAATTAATTTTTCAAATGCTTAGAACAATTTTCAAAAGAAACATATTTTTTAAAAAAATTGGTTGTGCACTTTTGAAGATTTACACTTTAAGAAATTTCAAGTTAGTAGAAAAGGAGCATCTTCTAAAGTTTTAAGTTCTTAGAATATAAGTACTTAGCAAAATTTACAACTGCTTAAGTTTTAAGTACTTAAAAAAACTTTTTGAAAAACAACTTGATTTTAGGTGCTTTAAAAAGATTTTTGAAAATGACTTTAGTTTAAGTACTTTGAAAGCAGCTTTAAGTTTAAGTACCAAAAAAAAAGGTTTGAAAGCAGCTTTAGTTTTAAGTACTAAAAAAGATTTGAAAGCAGCTTTAGTTTTAAGTACTAAAAAAAATTTGAAAGCAGCTTTAGTTTTAAGTACTAAAAATGATTTGAAAGCAGCTTCAGTATTAAGTACTAAAAAAGATTTGAAAGCAGCTTTAGTTTTAAGTACTAAAAAAAATTTGAAAGTAGCTTAACTTAGAGAAACTTTGGAGAAAAACTTAGTACTTTTGAAAACAAATAGATTAAGTACTTTTTGAAGAAAGGATAAAGTTTTGAAATTTTGAAATTTGAAAAAAATTTAAAACGCTTCTCTCCTTTCCTATCTCTCCCCCTTTGCCATATATCAAAAAAAAGTAATATAGCAGAAAGAAAATAAATAAATTGCAAAAAAAGAATTAATGTGCTATACTGAACCAATGCAAGATAAACTGAATCAAACCAATTTAAATCATCTCTGTAGGGACCTGTCTAACCCAATTAGCTACTTACTAACTGTTATAAACATTAGTTTCGCTAGGGTTAGTCGAGTTAAGTGTTCTGTTCAAGTTAGATTTTCTAAACTTGACACTTAACCTGATTACTGTTTAAGTTGTATTTAGTGCCCCAATTACTGCAGATGCACTGACTTAAAGCATCTTGAATTAAGGCAAAGACCTAAGCATCTCAACCCTTTCTAGGTTATCAATCAAAAGTACCCTAAGGTGCTTGTGAGATGTTGGCTTCTAAATCTATAGATGCATGCAGTTCTAGGGTTAGGGCCTAGGCTAAGTCCATTTGCGAAAAAGCCCTAGTTTTGAAGAGGGTATTTTTTTAAAAAAAAACTAAGTCGAAAAATTATTTTAAAATGCTAAAAAGATTTTTCAAACTAATTAAAAGTTGATTTTGAAAATCAAGTACAGCAGTTTTAAAAATTATTTTAAAAATTGATTTTTCAAATCAAATAAAGCAGTAAGAAAACCAAAAGTAGAGTAAACCTATTCTACCAAGCATAATCCTAATAAAGGTCAGATAATCATGAAAAGGCAAATAGTCAACTCCATAAGTCAGCCAGCACAGTCATACAAGTCAAACATGAGTCAACCCTACTAGGGGCAGTCAAATAGTCACTAGTACAATGCTAGTCAAATCTAGGAGGAGGGACCAGGATGATCGGATGAGCCTGGTTGCCAGGATCGAAACAGCGCCATCATCTCGTGATATCGTGCATCGCTAGTCTCCCTCTCGGCTTTGAGGGCTGATATAATAGCCCTGATTTGCCTCCATTTCTTCGGTATGATTTGCCTCCACTTCCTCTCGGAGGCTCTAGACCTGTGTCTCGAGCCGTGTCACTCTCTCGTATAGTGTCGGTGGAGGGGGCTCGTCTATGTGCTCACGAACCTCTGCTGCCAGATCCGCAATATCGACCTCAATCTCCTCGTCCGAGTCGATCTGGGGTCTGGCTCTCTGACGTCTCCAAGACAAAACCCCGGTACCCGAGACCTCTATACCAGCTAGGGAGAAGTTCCTATAACCTATCTCGCCGTAATCAGTCAATGCGGCCATCTCTCCCTCGGTGATGTTGCGACCATGATGATGAAGGATGGAAGTGATGATGTGGCAATAGGGGGTGCGTACCCGCCCCTGTGTGGTAATACTGGATGCATGTAGGATCACATGGAACATGTGGAGTCCTATGTCGATGTCCAGCTGATGAATCAATGCGTATAGGAGGAAGGTGTGAAATGGTTGTTAGTGTATGAGAGAAGTGTCCTAAGACAATGTCCTTATGATAGTAAACATTTATTTTAATAAATGATAATTCACTATTTGAGTATACATGTTTGTGTATTTGATTGGGATCTTAAACTCATCTACTGAATGTCCGCAATACAATTCACAGCATAAGAGAATTTGTGATGGGATCACAACTAGTGATTATCTCTAAATGTGCAATTGTGAAGTATTGAAAATATCCCTAGTCGATGAATTGATAAATACGGACACTATCAATTCTGTTGAGACTAGCATGAGTTATTCTCTAATCAGCTGATTCTCACTGGCTGGTGACATTGGGATGTCCGGAGATAAACATGGATGCTAGTTAAGGGAACTAGTTCATTGGAGTGACTAGCTGTAAAACTTCATATGGTAATCTATAAAGATATGTCACTGAAGTTATTACTGCAGCTTAAGTGCGATGTTCCTTTGACTTGCGGTGTTCAAGTCATCTTGGTCATGGAGACTTATACTTTAACATCTTAAGCAAGCATCTCCAAGGAGGTGTGGACCCAGGATGATTGGGTATAAGCCGAAGTGCCCGAAGATGTTTGAACAGCCTACAAAGGATTCACCACTCCTTGCGAGGAGATGTATACCCAGGCCTATCGTCGGATTGTTACTCAAAGCCTCTGGCCAGAGCATATCATGTTTAGAGTATGAGTCTCTTAAATACATGAGAGTAATTAGAAATCCAAAGGACGAGAAAGACACTACTTGGGCTAGGTGTGACGTAGTCAGCCTAGTGGGGACTGACACAAATAGACCGTGTCCTGAACCAAGTGGGTATAAGATGGTGAAGGGAATGGGGCATGATTCATTAGAGCTACTGAAGGGTTTTAGAATTACTTCTGAGGTCAAACCGTTGATCTTTCGATTAATTGGGGGTCATGATGTACTACTAGGTGTCACTCATGATCGTTCTATAATTAGTTGATTATAGACGGCCAACATAAATCGAAAGCCTATTTAGTCACACATACTACGAGTAATCCGAGGGATTTAAAACGAGTTGAAAATTGAATTTTCCAATCAAGAGAAATAAGTCGAATCTGAGTTAATCAGAGGCGCAACGGAAACTTAAAATGGCTAAGTCTTTTGAAGGCTTATTGAGCGAATTAAATGAGTTTAATTCGCGATCGGTTCGGCTCGGTTTAGCCGGCCAAAGAGGGTGCCAACCCCTTTGGTTTGGCCGGCCACATCATTGGGGAGAAACCAATTTAATTGGTTTAATTAATAAAATAAATCTAGCACGATTTGTTTTATAAATTATGGATAAATAATTTTGGATAAAGAAATTTGTATAAATAAATTTATAGAAATTTATTCTTTTTATGGAAATTAAAATGATCCATGGAATGGTTTATTTTAATTTTATAAAATCAATTATGAATTAACTTTTCCATAATAAGAAAATTTATAAATTTCTTGTAAAATTTATTCCATAATAAAAGGAGAGATGAATTTGTTTTATTATAAAGTTAGTTATAATAAAACTTGGTTTAAACGGAATAATTCATAAGAAAATTTATAGGATAAATTTCTTATAAAAATTAATTCCGTTAATTCCGTTAAAGAGGAGACTTAGCAAGGGAGATGCTACTATATAAAGGAACCAAAGGCAAGCCTTGAATTCCAATCAATTGAGATTAATCAAGAGATTAATTAGCTCTCCCTCTCTCTCTCTAATTCTCTCCCTCTCTTCCCCTTAGGGCCGGCGCCCTCTGTGCATCCTAGGGTCGGCGCCCTCCTTGTGTGCTAGGGCCGGCACACCTCACACAACCCTAGGGTTGGCGTGAGTCGACTCCACCAAGTAGAAGCCAAAGAAGAAGAAGCGGATCGCATCTCCTTCCTTCCCGGAATTTGGATTCCGATTCTTGTTGGTTAGTTTCCATTCTTTTCTCTTGTTCTTCTAGTTGTGCCTTTAGAGAATCTAGTAGTTCTCGTCGGCACAAAACTCGTGACTTTGCGAAGTCATCCCGAAGAGAACTCGGCGTGGACGCGAATAGAGGCGGAGCTTCCAAGGGACGCTACGGTTGGATCTCGTCCCTTTCTTCGAGTTACGCGAGGTACTAAGTAAATTAGTTTACTTTTCCGCAAAAGTTTTAATTTATGATCATGTCCACACATCATAAGGTCGCATGCTAGATACGTGGTTAAAATAATTTGAGAAATTATTATGCTAATTCTTCCGCTGCACGTAAAAATTTAAAGTTTTACGAACCCGTATCCTTGTCAACATGCACTCGGTCCCAACAATGGTCGCATAGTAGCGACGTCTCTAGTGGATAACGGCGGAATGCATCGAACTATAACTCTGTATAGAGCGTAGTCCTGGACCTGAAGGTCAACAGACTGAAATCGTCTGGCCAGGGGGTTTCTAACATGCCTATGAAGTAGGAGTGTAAGGTATCTAAGGTGATGTGAGAGTAGGGAGCATCAAAGGGAGGCTCCCTAGGAGGGTAACAACAAAAGGTGGACTGTGAGAGTCATAGTCCAAGAAATCGGTTGAGTAGTGTAGGTGTGATTGTCAGGGGAATCCCTTGGACGGTGGTGAAGAACATAAGACCATCCTGTCTAATTATATTGTTATAAAATTCTGCACATAAGGATGTGTTAATTGGATGAGTGCAGAATACGAGATTGTCGAGTTGATAGAAGTTTATTACACTCATTGCCAAGGGATAGGATTGGGTGAAGAATTGTCTATTTAAGTAGCTCGTTTTAATAGGCTTATATGTTGTTCGAGCAAACTTATTACAAAGTTCTAATGTCGGGAACCTAGGATCGGGACTAGGTTCGGTACCGGGGTTTGCTTGGTTTGCTCGGCGTTTTCTAAGAAATTGCATTAAAGAAGGTATGAAGGAATTGCATTAAAGAAAGTTAAAATAAACTTAAATGCAAATAAAATTATACCGGGTAGCAGCTCGAGGAGGCATTGTCGAGAATGAGAGCTTGAGAAGGTTGCAAGGTCTCTTGGAAGGAAGGGAGTTGGAGAGAAGAAGAAGTTTGGGTGTGGAGAGAAGAGTTGGGGCATGGAGCCCTTTTATACCTGGAGTGAGAGGGCGCCCCGGACAGTGAGGGCACCCCCCCCCCCCCCCCCCCCCCCGCCCCCCGCAGGCTGTAGCTGCCTTTTGACAGTTTTTTTTTCTTTTGAACATGGCTATGGGGGGCGCCCGTGAGGACCCGGGCGCCCTGGTCAGTTCCTTTTTCAGCTTTTTACCTTGAAGGATGGAAGAGAGAGGGGAGGGGGCGCTCGAGGGCTCACGGGCATCCTAGGTGACAATCTAATTTTATTTTGATAGACTTGTTCGACCAGGATTGACTGGTTTAACCATGGTTTGACCATTTTGACCATGGTTTGACTACTTTGACCATGTTTGACTAGTGTTAAGTCAATGCCGTTCTAAACTAAATGTTTGTATTTAAACAACAATGCAGTTAATAAATGAATTTTGATCAAGTTAAGTTTGCTGTCTCACCTAATCTAGGGTTATCAATCACGTTAGCCTTATAGGTTTTGTGAGACAGGTTTTGATAGTATTTAAAGAAAAATTATGATTTTTAAAAAAAATGAATTAATTTTGAAAACAGTTGATTTTTTTGTGTTTATTAAAAAAATATTTGGATCTACACTTAACTGAAAATTTGTGTTAGATTCGAATTTGATAAAGAATAATTTGAATTTGAATTTCAGAAATTGGCTTCCAGTTCTTGGCGAGGCACTAGGCCTTCTTTGGCCGTAGCCTTATTGGATCATCAACCCTTTCCTTGACAAAGCCTTTTAATGAAATTTCATTTTCAAAATTATTTGTTTTGAAAAATTCTGGTCTAACTAGTTTGGGTCTTGGATCGGTAGCTTCGGCTAGTTTCACCAGTCTAAAGAGACCAAGTAGAATATACTTAACCTTATTAGAATTGGCTTCCCTAACGTACTATCATCTCACCTCCACCCAATACTATATTGTTCAAATTTCAGTTAAGTTAGTTCAGTCCTTAAACTAACCATTCCTAAATCTAAACATGGTAAATTACAGAAATTAAATAAACAAGCAATCATGCAATTTGCAAACAAAGATTGAATTTTATCTAACAATAAATATTATTTTTAATTTGACTCCCCCTGGACTAAAGCCACGATAATGGTTTGGCAAGATGTGAATCTTGTCCTTGGGGATCCAATACTGATTTGATCCAGTTTGTTTGTTCAGGCACAGTTTTGGGTACCCATGCCTGAACTTTAGGTCTGGACTAGTTCAGTACAGCATAGTAGGATCTTTGTCTAGATTTGGTTCTATAGCCTAGTCCGGATCGATTTAGAACTGACTTCTATTTTCCAAGAATCATGTCAAGACCCTTGGAACTAGAAGTGAATCATTATAAAGCTGATCTAAGGTCCTTAACTTGAGTTTTCAAGGAGGAGTTCTCTTTCTCAAGTTTTTCAACTTGAGTAGAGGTTCCTTCTTGAACCTTCTCAGTTGAGGATCGAGAGTCAGCTCTCTCTTTCAGGAGTTTTACTTCCTGTCGGAGAGATTCGACTCGGAGTTTAGCTTTCGCCAAATCTCGAGAAAGATAGGAAATTAACTCATTTAATTGAATTCTTGAAAATCCACTTACAGTTATTTCGCCGTCCTCTGAGAATGTAAGTTTGCCGTCGTCCGGCTCCGACTCTGACTCGGTTTCGATTTCTTCTGAGGTGGTTAGGGCTAGCAGGTTCGACTGTGGGACCTCTTCTTCTTCTTCGGAGGAGGACTCGTCCCAGGTTGCCTGAAGTGTCTTCTTCCTTCTAGTCTTCTTGGTCTCCTTTAGGTTCGGACACTCCGTCTTGTAGTGACCCTTCTTCTTGCACTCATAGCAGGTCACGTTTGGTTTGTTCTTGTCATTCGAGGGTTTAGCTGGTTCTTCCTTTCTTCGGCTGGCTTTTCTTCTGTTGGTCTGGTTCTTCAGTTCTTTGTAGTAGTCTCGGGCTAGCCGAACCAGCTTCGGTCGATTTCCCTCGGTGTCTTCTGAGTCTGAGTCTGAATCAGACTCGGGTGCAGGTTGAGGCTTTTTCTTGGTTGTCTTTCCAGCTTTACCTGCAAGAAAAGTGATGCCTTTCTCGGCCAGATTGCAGTTAGTCTGCTCATGCAACTCTAATTCAGAAAATAGTTCATCTAACTTTATTTTTGAAAGGTCCCTTGAAACCATGTATGCATCTACCATAGATGCCCACAAGGTGTTTCCCGGGAAAGCGTTGAGAGCGTACCTTATCAAGTCACGGTTTTCTACCTTGTGACCGGTTGTGTGTAGTCCGTTCATTAACTCCTGAATTCTGGCATGGAGTTGGGCTGCTGTTTTGTTGTCATTCATCTTGATCGTGTACAACTTGTTCAGGGGGAGATCTCTCTTGCTGATTCGAGTGTCGGAAGTTCCTTCGTGCAGCTCGATCAGCTTACCCCACAGCTCCTTGGCACTGTTGAATGGTCCTACCCGATTCAACTCTTCCTTGGTCAGGCCGCATTGAAGGGTCTGGGTCGCTTTCGCATCAGCTTCAATTCTTCTTTCCAGAGCGGTATCCCACTCAGTGTACGACTATGGTACTCCTTCAACGTTCTTTGGAATCTCCAGTCCAGACTGGATGATTATCCACATGTCCACTTGAGTTTTCAGGTGGACCTCCATTCGACTTTTCCAGTAGGAAAAGTCTTCTCCACTGAAAAGTGGAGGTCTGGCTGTGCTGAATTCTTCTTGCATGGCCATTTAACTGAAACTAAAAGAAAGAGGAAAGAGATATCCCAAGACTTGGTCTTGGATTAGTAGTGCGGGAAGTAAAAGAAAAATATTTGTCGAGGGGTGTTGCACCAACCTCGATTAATGAGAAAAATTTCGAACGAGAAAAAAAAATTAAAAAGATTTCGAAAAAATCCGAAAAATTCTCAAATTGGTGGTTGCACCAAATTTGAGTTTCCCAGCTCTGATACCACTTGTTGGATCGAGAGAATACGATAGAGGGGGGGGGGTGAATATCGTAAACCATTTTCGGATTAAAGATAAGAGAATACGCAGCGGAAAATCAAATCACAACAAAAAGAAGCAAGTATTTTTACTTGGTTCGGACGCGGTCGGCTCCTACTCCAAGGCCCACGGTCGTTGACCATTTACTGGGGGCAATTCTATATGTGCGCAAAGAGTTTTACAGAAGGATTATAGTTGTAGTATAAAACAAATGAAATGACAGCTCTTCGTTAAGGACGTCCGATGTGGAATGTATCTCGGAGCAGAGGGACGTCGTCGGCGCTTGTATCTCAAGTTGGGAGGTTTTTGGAGCAGAGCGCTTGAGTAGAAGAGCGTTTTTGCGTTGGAAGCAGTTGTTGAGAAGCCTTGGGGGTCGAGTGCTTTATATAGTAGGTCTGGGGGCGCCCGGGACGTTGGGGGTGCCCTCTATGCGGCCTTTGATCCACAACAGTCTCGATCAGCATTTTATCCCTCCAAAGTAGGGATCGAACCTTGACGGGGGCGCCCGGGAAGCAGGGGGCGCCCGGAAGCAGGGGGCGCCCTGGTTGACTGTTTCAGTGGGCTTCTCGGCTGGATGAGGTTTATCCACTTCACTGGCTTAAGCGCGGGGCGCCCTGGGCACTGGGGGCGCCCGGGACGCAGGGGGCGCCCGGGAGCATGGGGGCGCCCGCCCAGTAAGCTACCGAAGCACTTCTTTGCTTCATTTGTTTTGTATTGGCCTTGGGGGCGCCCGGGACACTGGGAGCACCCTGCTCAGCTACTTGCCTCTCTCCTTTGGGCATTCTGAGCTGCAGACACACGTTCCTTTGGTCCTGCATCCAGGGTTAGTCCAAAACAATATGAAGCAATAGAGTATTAGGTTTATACAGCCTTAGCTGTCTTGGTTCTAATTTTGGGTCTCCAAAATGGAACCCTAGGTCGAACCGACGCCTACTGTTCCCTCGACTGGGAACGCGTCCTCACCTACTCCTCTCAGGAGAATTTACCTGATGCCAACCGGCTCCTCTGGTTGGACTTTTGCCCAGCAGTCCTTCGCCAGGTGCCTAGCTGTCCTTCGCCAGGTCTTCAATTTCAGGTAGTCCTTCGCCTGGTTCCCAGCAGTCCTTCGCCAGGTCTTTAACTCCTAGTAGCCCTTCGCTAGGTGCCCAACAGCCCTTCGCTGGGTCTTAGGGTTCTGATGCCTAGCAGTCCTTCGCTAGGGCTTCAAACTGCACACTCAAGTAGAATGTTAGATAACCAAAACATCTTAACTTTTGAGCCCTTTGCCATTGATCAAAACACAGGTTCGACTTGGGTGCTATCTGCACCAACAATAAGGGCTCCCATGAAACAAATATCCTTAAACTCTCCCGATAATGATCACAAGGAGGAGAACAAACCTATAATCCAATCCAAACTGCCAAAGAGCCATATCACTGATTTAGTATGTAACACCATGCAGTATCTTCCCAAAAGCTCAAACCCAAGACACGAAATCAAATCCAAAACCAAAAGGAAAATCTAGAACATGACATTTAATTTAAATCTAAGAGAAGCCATTTCTAAAACAAGAGTCCACCTCACTGGTCAATACGATAACATATCAATACTCTTGATTCTAAACCCTAGATCAACATTGAACAGATTCAAACCTTACCTGGTTTTACAAAACTCAGAAACCTGAACTAGAACAAAATAGCAAAGCTCGTATGCAAAAAAAATGGGCGAACACCACTTCATCTACAAGGATCTGCCATAACTCCTATCTTAGACCTAGCCAATTCCTCATTCGATTCTTCCCCTAAATTCCATATCAAAATAAAAAACAGAGCTACAACTTAACCTCCAAAAATAGATTCTACCTCAGCAAGATTGCAGACCAAAATGAACACAAATCAATTCGATTCTTACCTTTGATGGCAGGCAAAAATTCCACTGATCACATCCAACAGATCAGTCATTGAACAGGCGAAGCTCTCCTTCCCAACACAACTCCTCACGAACACTTGAACCTCTCTAATGGAGTGAGAGCAGAATCGCCACAGGGAAAGAGAAGTCGCCTCTAAACAAAACCGATGATCTCACAAACTCGACACAAACTCGAACCAAGAAGGACAAGGACAATAATCTAAAGAACCAAGAGTTTACCTTCTCCGTTCCAACCCGCTGAGGAGATGAAGTGGAGATGAGAGGCTACAAAAATCATGAGGGGAGAAGGAAGGGGAGATGTGGGCTCGCGGTCGAGCGTCGGCGGCTCTGATCGGCCGGAGGATGATGTCGGCGATGTGTGGTTGCGGGCGAAGAAAAGGGAGGAAGCAGTCGGCGCCTTGGCTGCGTGGTAGGGCATGCGGATCGGGGGGGGGTGGCTGTGGCGCAGGCAAAGGAGAGGTTATAAGGTGGGGCTTTTTACAGAAAGGCCCCTCAAGTTTCAGTAATTTTAATTCTACCCTTAGCTAAGGGTTTTAGCTATTTAACCCTCCAACTTATTGTAATCCACTTTAATAAATTTCTAGGGATAAATTATTTATCCATTCGTAATTTAAGAGTCTACCTGAAAGACCCTTAACTTTAGGTAAATTTACTTAAGCCAACTATTTAAGGTTTTCATCCATGAAGCCCTTAATAAGTTTTAAGATTTTACATTAAAGCCCCTTGGGCTCCTCCCGTAGGGCCGAAAACCCTAGACTCAATCCGAAAAATCCGAAAAAATTTTCTGGTCCGGATTTTCGAATCGCCGTATTTTACATAGTCTGATACTTTTTGATATACACTTCTGCAGGAAAAAGAGATTGCTAGAAGGGGAATCAAGCAGGGTGTTGCATTCAAGAAAGCAGACATGTATTAGTGGCAGCATTGGTGATTTACGTATTGGTTCTGGTTGAATGGTGGTTGCATTGGTGTTTTCAGGGGCAGGAAAAAATTATGCAATATGTTTATGAACTTTGTATCATGTGTCAGTTATTATTGTGCACTATGGTTGTGTGGTTGAAACTAATGGTTGTATTTATGGTATTTGTGACTTTGTATCATGTGTCAGTTATTAGTATGTTTACGAACTTTGTTAGGTACTTCGCAATATGTTGTATGTAGTTCGGTTGAATTTGTGAGTTTGATGGACTAATTCTGCCAGAAACTTGAGTACAAATTTGTGATTGTTTTGTTTTGTAGAAGAATTGACTTGTCTGAAGTTGATGTGTAGTTGTTATAGTATATACTATAGTTGTGGAGTGGAAACTTATGGTTATAGTTTATGTGACTTTGTACCATGTGTCAGTTATGATTATATTTATGAACTTGGTTAGGTAACTTTACAATATTTTCATTTTTCTTTGGTTGAATTTGTGAGTTTCATAGACAAAATCTGCCAGAAACTTGAGTATAAATTTGGATAAGTAAGGTATATGTTTTGTTTGATGGTTCTGTTTTGTACAAGAATTGCTTTGCCTGAAGTTGATGTTGTGGAGTGCAAACTTATGGTTGTATTTATAGTTTTGACTTTGTATCATGTGTTAGTGCCAAAATATCCCCAATAACAAGTGGCCAAATGTCCCTAAAGTGTGTTTATAGTTTCTGACTTTGTATCATGTGTAGCGACCCGCCTTCTCTACCTTAGACGGACCGTTACTTTGTCTACTCCTTGACTCTAATGCACGACTAAAAAAATGCGGAACTTTTTTTTTGTATTTAAATCTATCTAAGAATGATATTCTAACTTTAATAGTCATGCATGATACAATGGCACACTTCCTTTCTCTAAAATTCGTAAAGAAAATACTTATTGGAACTTGCCCTGCCCAGTCGACCTAGCTGCCCCAGTCGACCTGGCCAGGTCGACCTGGCAGCTCCAGTCGACCTGGCCGAAGGGTCGACGTCGCTCTCTGCTCTCTGTCCAGTCGACCTAGCTCCTCCAGTCGACCTGGTCAGGTCGACCTGGAAGGCTCCAGTCGACCTGGCAGAAGGGTCGTCTTGCTTCCGGGGCTACTGCCCAGTCGACCTAGCGTGCCCAGGTCGACTGGCACGCCTGGGGGTGAGTCTCCAACACCATTACAAGCAATTCTAACCATCTAAACTCATCACACAAGGTTCTATAACATTACTAAAGCATTATGGAATATGAATGCAACTTTTCTAAGCATATTTAAAGCAATAAAAACTTAATTCAAAAGGAGACTAACAACATCTTGGCACATGCATCAAATAGCTCCATCAAAGTATCGATATTCAAAACTACTCACGCTCATACTCATCCAATGCAATCATAAGGATATGTATACTAGATAGAATGACATGGAATCTTTACTCGTGGTTTTAAGACATGCAAAATATCTAAAACGCAAATACTTGGATAAATTCTATGTGATCTAACTTAACTAAGAATCTGTAACAAATGCACTTTAAGTCTTTTATTCATCTTGTCCCAAGGACCTCTCCAAGGTCAGCCACCACACACACGTCACTCAGCACCGCCTCGTCGCCTTCCTTCAGAATTGCTTGCCTTTACCTTTACCTGTAGCAAGAGGAAATGCAACTAATAAGCATAAAGCTTAGCAAGTACTATCTAGCTCACAAAATCTCGAAATGTGCAAGCATGCTTTTTAAACAATGTGAAATCACATGAGATACTTTTATGCTTAAAAGAAACACTAAAACATGTATAACTCAAAACATGCATACTCAAGCATTAATAAGTCTTAACTCACTTTTTCTTGGCTTAACTTGAAACTTTAGCAATTCATTAACTTTAAATCTTTCTTTAACTTTTAGGAAACTTCCTTAAACTTTAGAAAAACTTTGCTAAAGCATATACTTGAAAATAATAACTCACTTGGATCCACTTAAGACGTAAGTGTAGCGACTCGCCTTCTTACTATCTTTAGACGGATCGTTACTTTTCTCTACTTCTCAACTTTTATACATGACTAAAGAAAATTGCGGAAATCTTGTTTTTTTTTCTTTTAAATTCTGCTAACAATTATATTCTAACTTAAGCAATCATGTATAATAATACCATGCCATACTTTCTTCTCAAATCCCATAGCTAATACCTGTTGAAAACAGCCTTACCCTTCTTAAACTGCCTGTACCAGTCGACTGGTGACGTGGCAGTCGACTGGTACGCCTGTAATCAGTTTTACAGGTTTCGGCCCTTGCTTCCCAAGTCCACCATTCCTTCAATTTCGAGCCATATCAAACTACGACATCATTTCTATACTCTATATCAGTTTCCTAAACAATTTAGCCAATCAAACGAATCCATAAACTTGAATTTAGGACTTTTATGGAAGAAAATAAACTAAACAAGTTTATATAAACTTAAACAATAGAGTTTGTATCAATCTTGACTCCTATGCATTCATAACACCAAATACATGTTCTACGACCTTGCTAAAGCATTATGAAATGTGATTGCAACTTTTCTAAACATTTTTAAGCAATAAAAACTTGATTCAAAGGAAAATTGATACTATCTTGGCACAAACACCTTTTTCTCTAACAAAGTATCAATATCTCTAACTACTCACACTTTTACTCATCCAATGCAATCATGGGGATATATATGCTAAAGGAAATGACATGGAATCTTTACTCTAAGAAATTTAGCATATAAAACTATCCAAAACTCAAATACTCCATAATCTCCATAAAGCAAGAACTTGAAATTTGAATAAACTTAAACATTGCAATTCAAATAACTAAAATGTCTCGTCTCAAGGATCTCTCCATAATCAGCCACCACACACACTCTACTCAGCACCGCCTCGTCGTCTTCCTTCAGAATTGCTTGCCTTTACCTTTATCTGCAATAAGAGGAAATGCATCTATAAGCAAAAGCTTAGTAAGTACTATCTAGCTCACAAAATCTCGAATGTGCAAACATGCTTCTAGAACAATATGAAAATCATATGAGATACTAATATGCTTGAAAGGAAACTAAGAACATGTATAGCTCAAAACATGCATACTCAAGCAATAATAAATCTCAATTTACTTTTCTTGGCTCAACTTGAAACTTTAGCTATTCTTTTGCTTTTGAAAACTTTCTGAAAACTTTCGAAACTTTGCTAAAGCATATACTTGAAAATAATAATCACTTGGATCCACTGAAGACGTAAGTACCATCTGATGCGCGTTCCCTAAAAGGTTGGGGTAGCGAGCCACCAATCCTAATAGAGCAGACCTTGGTCTACCAGGGCCAAGACCTTGGAATTGGACACCTGGATTTCTTTAACGACGCCCTTGGACGCCGGGTACTGGCCTTAGAAAATAAAATAGCTTTTCTTACTTTTCTTTCTTATCTGTAAATGCCTTGGCATTTTCTGGAGCACCTTGCGTGCTAAAATCCCTAAGTCTTGACTTTTGGGGATTTCTTAAGGCCTTGACCTTTTCTTTTCTTATCTTTATCTTTTCTTTTCTTTTCTCATAGCTTTTCTTGGACCCTAAACTCACATAGGGTATTAATCAACATATATAAGCATATAATGAACTAATATCACATGCATAAACTCAAACAAAAAGGAAATATCTCTTTTAAAAACTTTTAAAGGAAATTCTCGCAGAAAAACCGCCTCTTACTGCAGGTGAGTAGTACTTACATTGATATCTTGGACTTACAACCAAGATTGACGTCTAGGACTCGGGAGAAACTTGAGATCTCGGAGAATTCTTCGCGCCTACGTGTTCCTCTCGTCGCGGGGATCCCGAATATAGAATTATCTCTTGGAGAAGAGTCTTGGCCGGCCCTCCTTGGCCTTGATGGTGGTCGGCGTCGCCCAAGAGGAGAGGTGGTCGACGTGAGGGTTTGGAGAGGAGAGAAATAAAATTTCTCTCTTTAACTATCTATTTATACTTAAGGCAGATTAAACTAACAATTCCTTAAATAACCTTCTCTCCGTCCCTTATTGTGCTTGATACCCCCAGCCCAGCCGGTCGCGCGCTTCCTTGGTCTCGTGGTGGTCGCGGGTTCGAGCCACCCGCTGCACTTAATTGGTTTTTCCATTTTTGGCTTTTTTCCTTTTTCTTTTTCTTTTTCCAAAAATACCAAACGGACTCGGAAAATTCCATAAAAATACTCTAAAAATTCCTAAAAATATCTAGAATATTTCTAAACCATTTCTAAATAATTCTAAGGACTTTAAGAATTAAAAGTGGAAATTTTGGGGCGTTACAGTAAGTACCATCTTATGCGCGTTCCCTAAAAGGTTGGGGTAGCGAGCCACCAATCCTAATAGGGCAGACCTTGGTCTACCAGGGCCAAGACCTTGGAATTGGACACCTGGATTTCTTTAACGATGCCCTTAGACGCCGGGTACTAGCCTTAGAAAATAAAATACTTACTTTTTCTTATCTTGAATGCCTTGGCATTTTAACGAGCACCTTGTGTGCCCAAATCCCTAAGTCTTGACCTGTGGGGATTTCTTAAGGCCTTGGCCTTTTCTTTTCTTATCTTCATCTTCTCTTTTCTTTTCTCATAACTCTTCTTAGACCCTAACCTCATATAGGGTACTTAATTAAACTTATACAAGCATGGATTAAACTAGGGTTACATGCAAAATCATAAACTAAAGGAAAATTACATTTTTAACTTTCTAACGGGAAAAACTTGCGGAAAACCGCCTCTTACTGCAGGTGAGCAGTACTTACCTTGATTTCTTTGGACTTACAACCAAAATTGACGTCTAGGGCTCGGGAGAAACTTGAGATCTCAATGAACCGTTCGCGCCTACGCGTTCCTCTCGTCGAGACGAACGAAACGCTCCACACTCCTTGATTCTTCCTTGGCCGGTGCCCCCTTAGAAGAGGAGAGGAGGTCTTGGTGTCGCGTACGCACAAGAGAGGGGAAGAGGGGCGGCGTGCGTGCGGTTTGGGCGAGGAAGAGGGCTTTAGTTGAGAGAAATAAAATTTCTCCCTTTAATTATCTATTTATACTTAGGGTATTTAAGTCCAACTTATAACTTAACTTAATATCTCTCTATTTTCTTTCAGCACACCCCTGCTGGGGCTCCTGGTTAACCCGACCAACTTACGTCGTTGGTCCCATGGGAGGTCTCGGGTTCAAAACTCGTTCAGGCAACTTTTCGCCGAAAACTCTATTTCTTTTAATAAAAATACTAAACGGACTCGGAAAATTCCATAAAAATATTCTAAAAATTCCTAAAAATATCTAGAATATTTCCAAAACATTTTTAAATAGTTCTAAGGACTTTAAGAACTTCAAAATGAAATTTCGGGGTGTTACAATCCCCCATACCTTATAAAAAGTTCGTCCTCGAACTTAAAATAATTCTGGATATTTTTCTCTCATGCTGTCTTCACGTTCCCAAGTAGCTTCCTCATGCTTTTGATTCTGCTAGATGACCTTCACTAGTGGCACTTCTTTATTTCTTAATCTTTTAACTGCTTTGCCCACTATCTGTGTCGGTCTGCTCTCATAGCTAAGATCTTCTTGGATCTGTACTGACTGAGGCTGAATCACTTGGCTAGGATCGTGAATACACTTCTTTAGCATAGAGACATGAAATGTACTGTGGATAGCTGACATATCCTCTGGTAAGTCCAGTTCATATGCTACCTTACCAACCCTCTTTATGATCTTGTAGGGTCTTATGTAGCGAGGACTTAGCTTGCCCTTTTTGCCAAATCTCATCACTCCCTTCATAGGAGAGACCTTGAGGAATACTGAATCTCCAACTTGGAATTCCAGTGGCCTACGGCGTGTGTCAGCATAACTTTTCTGTCTACTCTGGGCAGTCTCAATCCTCTGGCGGATCGTCTGGATAGCCTGAGTGGTCTCATCTACAAGCTCGGTCTGGTCGCCTATTTCTGACTTCGTCTCTTTCTTTTCACCAGCTTCTTGCCAACATATGGGTGATCTGCATTTTCTGCCATACAATGCCTCATAAGGTGCCATCCTGATGGTGGCCTGATAGCTATTGTTGTAGGCAAACTCAGCTAAGCACAGAACTTTGCACCAACTACCTTTAAAGTCCAACGCACAAGCCCTGAGCATGTCTTCTAAAATCTGATTTACTCTCTCTGTTTGTCCATCTGTCTGGGGATGGAAAGCTGTGCTGAACTGAAGTCTGGTGCCTAGGGAGTCCTGAACACACCTCCAAAAATGGGAGATGAACCGCCCATCTCTGTCAGAAACGATCGACTTCAGAACTCCGTGAAGCCTGATCACTTCTTTCACGTACAGCTGTGCTAACTGTTCTACCGAATGCGATAACTTGATGGCTAGGAAGTGGGCAGACTTGGTCAATCTGTCCACTATCACCCATATTGCATCGTGTCCATGGGTGGTCCTTGGGAGACCTGTGATAAAATCCATGGATATCTCTTGCCACTTCCACTCTGGAATTGGAAGAGGCTGCAGAACTCCTCCTGGTCTCTGGTGCTCTGCTTTGACTCTTTGGCAGGTCAAGCAGGTACTGATATATCTGGCCACGTCTCGCTTGAGTCCAGACCACCAGAACCTTTGCTTTAAATCTTGGTACATCTTGGTAGAACCAGGATGCATAGAGTATGGGGTACTGTGGGCTTCTTCTAAAATATTCTTTCTTAGTTCCTCATCATTGGGGACGCAAAGGCGGTCTCCAAGATAGAGGATGCCACTATCTGATACTCGAAACTCTGAATTTTCTGCCTCTTAGATCTCCTGCTTGATCTTCTGGATCTCTGGGTCTTGACTTTGCTTTCTTTGTATATCCACAAGCAGGGTTGACTCTAGAGTCAATGCAGAAAGTTGCCCAATTATTACCTCGACTCCAAAATCCTTTATTTCTTTCTGAAGTGGTAGAGACAGTGATGATAGGGACATCAGTGCTGCACAGGATTTTCTGCTCAGTGCATCTGCCACTTTATTAGCTTTACCTGGGTGGTAGAGGATTTCACAGTCATAATCTTTGACCAACTCTAGCCACCTGCGCTGCCTCATATTCAGATCCTTCTGAGTGAAGAAGTACTTCAAACTCTGATGGTCTGTGAAGATTCTGCACTGCACTCCATACAGGTAGTGTCTCCAAAGCTTCAGTGCAAAAACCACAGCTGCTAGCTCAAGGTCATAAGTAGGGTAATTCTTCTCATAGTCCTTGAGATGTCTGGAGGCATATGCTATTACTTTACCGTCTTGCATGAGGACAGCTCCAAGGCCCATCTTGGATGCATCACTGTAGATGTCAAAGGCCTTGTCACTCTCTGGAACAGTCAGGATGGGAGCACTAGTCAATCTTTTCTTCAGTTCTAGGAAGCTGTGCTCGCATTTATCTGACCACTCAAACTTCTGATTCTTTCTGGTCAGGGCTGTGAGTGGAGAGGCTATTCTGGAAAAGTCCTCTACAAATTTTCTGTAATATCCTGCCAGGCCTAAGAAGCTTCTGATTTCACTGGCATTCTTGGGTCTACACCAGTTGCTAACTGCTTCTATCTTGGCTGGATCAACTTGAATGCCTTCTTTGGATACAATGTGACCTAGGAAGGTCACCTGATCTAGCCAAAACTCACACTTTGAGAATTTTGCATAGAGCTTCTCCTGCTGAAGGATCTGCAGCACTATCCTCAAGTGTGTAGCATGGTCCTCTGGAGTCTGTGAGTATATGAGAATATCATCAATAAATACAATGACGAATTTATCGAGATACTCTCTGAAGATGTGGTTCATCAGCTCCATGAAGACTGTTGGAGCATTGGTTACTCCAAAAGGCATCACTACAAATTCGTAGTGGTCGTATCTTGTCCTGAAGGCCGTCCAGGGGATGCCACTTTCTTTAACCTTTAGCTGATGATACCCAAAACGCAGATCTATCTTCGAGAACACTGTAGCCCCTTTGAGTTGATCAAATAAATCATCTATTCTAGGAAGGGGGTACTTGTTCTTGATGGTTACCTTGTTCAGAGCTCTGTAGTCTATGCACAGACGCATAGACCCATCCTTCTTCTTGACGAAAAGTACAGGAGCTCCCCAGGGTGAATGACTCGGGCGAATGAAGCCCTTGTCTAGTAGCTCCTGGAGTTGCTCTTGTAATTCCTTCAACTCTGCTGGAGACATACGATATGGGGCCTTCGAGACCGGACCGGTACCTGGTACTAGCTCGATCTCGAATTCCACTTCTCTGTTGGTAGGTAGTCCAGGTAGTTCTTCTGGGAATACTTCTGGATACTCACAGACTACCCGTACATCCTCCTGCTTGCGCTCTTCCTTTGCTTCTATGTCCACTATGCGTGCAAGAAAACCAGCACACCCTTGTTCTAGTATCTGGTGGGCTGCCAAGGCTGAGAGGAATTTCTGAGTCTTCCTCTTTGGGGCTCCTTGAAATTCGAACGGTGGTTCTCCTTCTGGACTGAAACCACCTTCCTCCGGCGACAGTCCACTGAAGCGCTGTACTTACTGAGGAAATCCATGCCCAGTATGACGTCGAAGTCTTGCATCGCAAGGACTATTAGATCGACATATAGCTCTCGGTCTGAAATCCTGATTGACACAGCCCGGAGCCACTGGGTGGATTCCATGATTTCCCCTGAAGGGAGAGTTGTCAGGAATCTGGACTCCCAACTCTCTGCAGGCACCTGTAACTTACTAGCAAAAGGTACTGATACGAAAGAATGGGTCGCCCCAGTGTCAAACAGTGTAGTAGCTAAATGCTGAAAAATAACTATTTGACCTGTTACGACCGTGGAGGCGCTGGCAGCTTCTTCCTTCGTGAGGGAAAAGACTCTGGCATTGGTTGAAACTGGTGCTGCTTCCAACCTTCCCTGACTGATCTGAGGTCCCTCCAGTATAGTAGGCATGTAATGTAACTGAGGCTTGCCCCCATACTGTACGGACTACTGAGGAAGTACCTTAAACTTGTTTGGGCAGTCTTTGGATTTGTGTCCCTCTTGTCCACATGAGTAGCATCCAGTTACACCCAAAAGGCATGCTCCTGGATGGGTCCTCCCACACTTAGGACAAGGTGGATACCTAGCTTGCTTGTTCTCTGGGTTTCCTTTTTGGCTGCCAGGCCACTGCTTCCTTTTGTGGTTCTTGTTCTTCCAGTTCTGGTTATTTGGCTGAGGCTTCTGGCCTCCTGTTGTCTTGTTCTCAATCAGGACTGGCTTCTGCTGTGTTTGTTGTGCCTTGATGCTATTCAGATAGTGCTCTGAGATTAGAGCACTACTGACCAACTCCTCGCTGGTCTGGGGTCGGTGCGTCCCGCTGTTCACGTTGAGTGCTATTTCAGGGTTCAGCATGCGGAGCATCAGTCTGACTCGCTCCTTCTCTATGCTGACTAGCTCTGGGCAGAGGCGAGCTAGTCTGTTGAACTTCGCGACTGCTTCTCCCACTGGTAGGTTACCTTGTCTGAACTCCATGAAGTCCTCGTAGTGCTTGTTGGTAACCCGCATGTGGAAGAACTCCTCATAGAACTCTTGCTCAAAATCTGTCCAGCTCATCTGGTTGACTATCCTCTTACTCTTGACCCGCTCCCACCACATACGAGCATCTCCAGTTAGGCAGAAGGAGGCACATTTGACCTTCTCGACTTCTGGCCAGTCAAGAAGCTCCATTGTGCTCTCTAAAGTCTTGAACCAAGCCTGGGCATCCCAGGGCTCAGTCGTGCCTGAGAAGCTTTCAGGTTTCAGCCTCTGCCACTGGACGAGGTATGCTTCTTGTTTTCGGTTCACGGCAGGGGTCTCCTGTGTGACTGGTGGAACTTCAGCCACCACTGGAGTTTCCACTCCTGCTGTGGGTGGTGTAGGGGGCACTGGATGCTGATTTGCCATCAGTGTAGCGATGGTCTTCTGTTGCTCTGAAATCTGAGCTTGCATTTGAGCAATGACTGCCATCAGGTTTGGCTGTTCTGTGCCAGGCTCATTGTTATCTTGAACTGGAGTTCTGTTCCTTGCATTAGGAGCTCGGCCTCTTATTGCCATCTAATAATGCATAAGGGAACAAGAAATCACTACTACATCTCTAGGTATAAACTTGTCTTCTTACTTAGTAACCTAATATCCATTCTAGGGATTAAACATGATTCCGTGATACTAAGGTATTAAACATGCTTCCTTGTTCTATGCACATATGAGTAAGTACTTAAGCATTTCTCTATACTGCAATTAAATAAAGGAGCAATAGAAAAACTGAAACTTAAAACTTTCTTACTTGAAGACGGCAAGGTTGATGCTGATGTGTGTGTGATGCTGGAGAATGGGAACTGCTCTGATACCAACTGTAGCGACCCGCCTTCTCTACCTTAGACGGACCGTTACTTTGTCTACTCTTTGACTCTAATGCACGACAAAAAAAAATGTGAAACTTTTTTTTTTGTATTTAAATCTATCTAAGAATGATATTCTAACTTTAATAGTCATGCATGATACAATGGCACACTTCCTTTCTCTAAAATTCGTAAAGAAAATACTTATTGGAACTTGCCCTGCCCAGTCGACCTAGCTACCCTAGTCGACCTGGCCAGGTCGACCTGGCAGCTCTAGTCGACCTGGCAGAAGGGTCGACGTCGCTCTCTGCTCTCTGTCCAGTCGACCTAGCTCCTCCAGTCGACCTGGTCAGGTCGACCTGGAAGGCTCCAGTCGACCTGGCAGAAGGGTCGTCTTGCTTCCGGGGCTACTGCCCAGTCGACCTAGCGTGCCCAGGTCGACTGGCACGCCTGGGGGTGAGTCTCCAACACCATTACAAGCAATTCTAACCATCTAAACTCATCACACAAGGTTCTATAACATTACTAAAGCATTATGGAATATGAATGCAACTTTTCTAAGCATATTTAAAGCAATAAAAACTTAATTCAAAAGGAGAGTAACAACATCTTGGCACATGCATCAAATAGCTCCATCAAAGTATCGATATTCAAAACTACTCATGCTCATACTCATCCAATGCAATCATAAGGATATGTATACTAGATAGAATGACATGGAATCTTTACTCGTGGTTTTAAGACATGCAAAATATCTAAAACGCAAATACTTGGATAAATTCTATGTGATCTAACTTAACTAAGAATCTGTAACAAATGCACTTTAAGTCTTTTATTCATCTTGTCCCAAGGACCTCTCCAAGGTCAGCCACCACACACACGTCACTCAGCACCGCCTCGTCGCCTTCCTTCAGAATTGCTTGCCTTTACCTTTACCTGCAGCAAGAGGAAATGCAACTAATAAGCATAAAGCTTAGCAAGTACTATCTAGCTCATAAAATCTCGAAATGTGCAAGCATGCTTTTTAAACAATGTGAAATCACATGAGATACTTTTATGCTTAAAAGAAACACTAAAACATGTATAACTCAAAACATGCATACTCAAGCATTAATAAGTCTTAACTCACTTTTTCTTGGCTTAACTTGAAACTTTAGCAATTCTTTAACTTTAAATCTTTCTTTAACTTTTAGGAAACATCCTTAAACTTTAGAAAAACTTTGCTAAAGCATATACTTGAAAATAATAACTCACTTGGATCCACTTAAGACGTAAGTACCATCTTATGCGCGTTCCCTAAAAGGTTGGGGTAGCGAGCCACCAATCCTAATAGGGCAGACCTTGGTCTACCAGGGCCATGACCTTGGAATTGGACACCTGGATTTCTTTAACGACGCCCTTGGACGCCGGGTACTGGCCTTAGAAAATAAAATACTTACTTTTTCTTATCTTGAATGCCTTGACATTTTAACGAGCACCTTGTGTGCCCAAATCCCTAAGTCTTGACCTGTGGGGATTTCTTAAGGCCTTGGCCTTTTCTTTTCTTATCTTCATCTTCTCTTTTCTTTTCTCATAACTCTTCTTAGACCCTAACCTCATATAGGATACTTAATTAAACTTATACAAGCATGGATTAAACTAGGGTTACATGCAAAATCATAAACTAAAGGAAAATTGCATTTTTAACTTTCTAACGGGAAAAACTTGCGGAAAACCGCCTCTTACTGCAGGTGAGCAGTACTTACCTTGATTTCTTTTGACTTACAACCAAAATTGACGTCTAGGGCTCGGGAGAAACTTGAGATCTCGATGAACTGTTCGCGCCTACGCGTTCCTCTCGTCGAGACGAACGAAACGCTCCGCACTCCTTGATTCTTCCTTGGCCGGCGCCCCCTTAGAAGAGGAGAGGAGGTCTTGGTGTCGGCGTGCGCACAGGAGAGGGGAAGAGGGGCGGCGTGCGTGCGGCTTGGGCGAGGAAGAGGGCTTTAGTTGAGAGAAATAAAATTTCTCCCTTTAATTATCTATTTATACTTAGGGTATTTAAGTCCAACTTATAACTTAACTTAATATCTCTCTATTTTCTTTCAGCACACCCCTGCTGGGGCTCCTGGTTAACCCGACCAACTTAAGTCGTTGGTCCCATGGGAGGTCTCGGGTTCAAAACTCGTCCAGGCAACTTTTCGCCGAAAACACTATTTCTTTTAATAAAAATACTAAACGGACTCGGAAAATTCCATAAAAATATTCTAAAAATTCCTAAAAATATCTAGAATATTTCCAAAACATTTTTAAATAGTTCTAAGGACTTTAAGAACTTCAATATGGAAATTTCGGGGCGTTACATCATGCCCATACTAATTAATGCATAACTTGCGTCCCAATGTAGATGTAAGTTCAAATAGTTCATTCATGGAAATATATAGTTGAAACTGAGTCAATTGGATATGTACCCTAATAAATATAACTTGCATCCCAATTGAGTATACTTGATTCTAAGACAAGTATAAATTTTTCTCAGACACATACTTGAATTTGGATATTTCGTACCTAATTATCTTAAATATATACCTGATTCTGAGACAATTGTACTTGAATGTTTGAGCCATTGAGAACTAAAGAGGGAGTCTCATACCTGAATACTCAAATTCTAGTCAAGTATACTAAATTTGTTGCGACACATACTTGATTTTGGATATTTTGTAACTAATAATCTAGGGTATTCACTCACATGCTAGGTTGTCTATGGTCATGATAACCATAAAGCTCTATTGTATATTTTTCATACATAATAATCTGGAAGATATACCCTAATCGATCATGGAAGCACTTATTGGAGCAGTAGTGTCATTAACCTTAATCCTTATTATATTATCAAGAAACAAGGGAATATGAACATGATTTTTTGAGAATAGTACCTCATTCTCTTGAATATATACCTGATTTACTTGATTTCTTGAGCCATTGAGAACTAAAGAGGGAGTCTCATACCTGAATACTCAATTTCTAGTCATGGATAACCAATTTGCTCAGACACGTACTTGAATTTGGATGTTTCGTACCTAATAATCTAGCTGATGGACCCTAATCAATCATGGGAAGCAATTAACCTTAATCCATATCATATTATCATGGAACAAGAAAATATATCGATAAATAAAAAAATCACCTTCGCCAACCCCTTATAGGATTCGATTGTAGGTGTACACGACATAAGGTAATGTGAAAGACAGATACATGCATTTTTTCTATTCTACTTCTAAGGTATTCATTCTCATGTTATGTTGTCTATGGTCATGATAACCATAAAGCTCTATTGTGTATTTTTCATACCTAATAATTTGGAAGATGTACCCTAATCAATCATGGGAAGCACTTATTGGAGTAGTAGTGTCATTAACCTTAATCCTTATTATATTATCAAGAAACAAGGGAATGTGAACCTGATTTTTTGAGAATAGTACCTGATTCTCTTGAATATATACCTGATTCTGAGCCAATTGTACTTGATTTCTTGAGCAATTGAGAACTAAAGAGGGAGTCTCGTTCCTGAAAACTCAATTTCTGGTCATGGATACTCAATTTGCTTAGACACGTACATGAATTTCGATGTTTCATACCTAATAATCTGGCTGATGGACCCTAATCAATCATGGGAAGCAATTATCCTTAATCCATATCATACTATCATGAAAATAAGAAAATATGTCGATAAATAAAAAATCTCACCTTCACCAACCGCTTATAGGATTTGATTGTAGGTGTACACGACATAAGGTAATGTGAAAGATAGATACATGCATTTTTTCTCTTCTACTTCTAAGGTATTCACTCTCATGCTAGGTTGTCTATGGTCATGATAACCATAAAACTCTATTGTGTATTTTTCATACCTAATAATCAGGAAGATGTGCCCTAATCGATCATGGGAAGCACTTATTGCAGCAGTAGTATCATTAACCTTAATCCTTATTATATTATCAAGAAACAAGGGAATGTGAAGCTGATTTTTTGAGAATATTACTTCATTCTCTTGAATATATAGCTTATTCTGAGCCAATTGTACTTGATTTCTGAGCCATTGAGAATTAAAGAGGGAGTCTCGTCCCTGAATACTCAATTTCTGGTCATGGATACACAGTTTGCTCAGACACGTACTTGAATTTGGATGTTTCGTATCTAATAATCTGGCTGATGGACCCTAATCAATTATGAGAAGCAATTAACCTTAATCCATATCATATTATCATGGAAACAAGAAAATATGTCGATAAATAAAAAAACTCACCTTCACCAACCCCTTATAGGATTGGATTGTAAGTGTACACGACAAAAGGTAATGTGAAAGATAGATACATGCATTTTTTCTCTTCTACTTCTAAGGTATTCACTCTCATTCTAGGTTATCTATGGTCTTGATAACCATAAATCTCTATTGTGTATTTTTCATACCCAATAATCTGGAAGATGTGCCCTAATCGATCATGGGAAGCACTTATTGGAACAATAGTATCATTAACCTTAATCCTTATTATATTATCAATAAACAAGGGAATGTGAACCTGATTTTTTGAGAATAGTACCTCATTCTCTTGAATATATAGCTAATTCTAAGCCAATTGTGCTTGATTTCTTGAGCCATTGAGAACTAAAGCGGGAGTCTCGTACCTGAATACTCAATTTCTAGTCATGGATACTCAATTTGCTTTGACACGTACTTGAATTTGGATGTTTCGTACCTAATAATCTGGCTGATTGACCCAAATAAATTATGGGAAGCAATAAACCTTAATCCATATCATATTATCATTGAAATAAGAAAATATGTCGATAAATAAAAAAACTCACCTTCACAAACCCCTCACAGGATTTGATTGTAGGTGTACACGACATAAGGTAATGTGAAAGACAGATACATGCATTTTTTCTCTTCTACTTCTAAGGTATTCACTCTCATGCTAGGTTGTCTATGGTCATGATAACCATAAAGCTCTATTGTGTATTTTTCATACACAATAATTTGGAAGATGTGCCCTAATCGATCATGGGAAGCACTTATTGGAGCAGTAGTATTATTAACCTTAATCCTTATTATATTATCAAGAAACAAGGGATTGTGAACCTGATTTTTTGAGAATAGTACCTCATTCTCTTGAATATATACCTGATTCTGAGCCAATTGCACTTGATTTCATAAGCAATTGAAAATTAAAGAGGGAGTCTCGTACCTGAATACTCAATTTCTGGTCATGGATACTCAATTTGCTTAGACACGTACTTGAATTTAGATGTTTCGTGCCTAATAATGTGGTTGATGGACCCTAATCAATCATGGGAAGCAATTAACTTTAATCCATATCATATTATCATGGAAATAAGAAAATATGTCGATAAATAAAAAAACTCACCTTCACCAACCCCTTATAGGATTTGATTGTCGGTCTACACGACATAAGGTAATGTGAATGACAGATACATCCATTTTTTCTCTTCTACTTCTAAGGTATTCACGCTCATGCTAGGTTGTCTATAGTCATGATAACAATAAAGCTCTATTGTGTATTTTGCATACCTAATAATTGGAAGATGTGCCCTAATCGATCATGGGAAGCACTTATTGGAGCAGTAGTGTCATTACCTTAATCCTTATTATATTATCAAGAAACAAATGAATGTGAACCTGATTTTTAGAGAATAGTACCTCATTCTCTTGAATATATACATGATTCTGATCCAATTGTACTTGATTCGTGAGCCATTGAGAACTAAAGAAGGAGTCTCGTACATGAATACTCAATTTCTGGACATGGATACTCAATTTGCTCAGACACGTACTTGAATTTGGATGTTTCGTACCTAATAATCTGGCTGATGGACACTAATCAATCACGGGAAGCAATAAACCTTAATCCATATCATATTATCATGGAAACAAGAAAATATGTCGATAAATAAAAAAACTCAACTTCACCAACCCCTTATAGGATTTGATTGTAGGTGTACACGACATAAGGTAATGTGAAAGATAGATACATGCATTTTTTCTCTTCTACTTCTATGGTACTCACTCTCATGCTAGGTTGACTATGTTCTTGATGACCTTAAAGCTCTATTGTGTATTTTTCATACATAATAATCTGGAAGATGTTCCCTAATTGATCATGGGAAGCACTTATTGGAGCAGTAATGTCATTAACCTTAATCCTTATTATATTATCAAGAAACAAGGGATTGTGAACCTTATTTTTTGAGAATAGTACCTCATTCTCTTGAATATATACCAGATTCTGAGCCAATTGTACTTGATTTCTTGAGCCATTGAGAACTAAAGAAGGAGAATCGTACATGAATACTCAATTTCTGGTCATAGATACTCATTTGCTCAGACACGTACATGAATTTGGATGTTTCATACCTACAAATCTGGCTGATGGACCCTAATCAATCATGGGAAGCAATTAACCTTAATCCATATCATATTATCGTGGAAATAAGAAAATATATCGATAAATAAAAAAACTCACCTTCACCAACCGCTTATAGGATTTGATTGTAAGTGTACACGACATAAGGTAATGTGAAAGATAGATACATGCATTTTTTCTCTTCTACTTCTAAGGTTTTCACTCTCAAGTTAGGTTGTCTATGGTCATGATAATCATAAAGCTCTATTGAGTATTTTTCATACCTAATAATCTGAAAGATGTGTTGGGACCGGGTCCATGTTGACATGGATACGGGTTCGTAATTTCAAAGTTTAATTACGTGCAACGGAAGGTTTATCATAAATAATTTCTCAAATTATTTTTACCATGTATCTAGTATGCAACCTTAAGTTGTGGAGACATGATCATACATTTAAAATTTTTACGGAAAGTAAACTAATTGACTTAATACCTCGTGTAACTCGTAGAAAGGGACGAGATCCAACCGTAGCGTCCCTTGGAAGCTCCGCCTCTATTCACGTCCACGCCGAGTTCTCTTCGGGATGACTTCGCAAAGCCACGAGTTTCGTGCCGACGAGAACTACTAGATTCTCCAAAGGCATGACAAAAATATCAAGAGAGAGAGATGGAAAACTAACCACCAAGTAACGGAATCAAAATTCCGGAGAAAGGAAGGAGTTGCGCCCCGCTTCTTCTTCTTCTTCGGCACCTTCTTGATGGAGGTGGCTCACGGTAAAGGAGGTGAGGGCAGCCAGCCCTAGATGAGGGAGAGGGTAGCTGGCCCTAGGGAGAGGGAGAGAAGGAGAGGAAGAGAGGCTAGGCAAGAACCCTTGATCTCTTTTATTGATTTCCAAGCCTTGCCTTGGTACCTTTATATAGTAGCCTCTTAATCGCCAAGTCTCCTATTAACGGAATAAATTTTTCATAAGAAATTTATCTTATAAATTTTTCTATGAATTATTCCGTTATGACACTTCTCTCATATTACTAACAAACACCCACTTGGCCTAATGCCAATCGCTACGGTATCCAATACCACAGGCTCTAACATGACCCTCAAACTTGCTTTGAGGCAAGGCCTTAGTTAAAGGATCCGCTAAATTCCTTTCAGTGGGAATTTTCTCAATTTGTATATCATTCCTACTTATAATCTCTCTGATTAGATGATAGCGGCGAAGCACGTGTTTGGATCGCTGATGAGACCTTAGTTCCTTTGCTTGTGCAATAGCTCCATTGTTGTCGCAGTAAACCGGTATTGCTTCATCAATGGTTGGAACCACACCAAGTTCTGAGACAAACTTCTTGATCCAGACTGCTTCTTTTGCTGCTTCCGAAGACGCGATATATTCCGCTTCAGTGGTAGAATCCGCTACAGTGTCTTGCTTGGAACTTTTCCAACTTATTGCGCCTCCATTCAAAGTAAATACGTATCCAGACTGAGATTTGGAGTCATCCTTATCTGTCTAGAAACTGGCATCTGTATACCCACGTATTACCATATCTCCTTCTCCATATATTAGGAACACATCCTTAGTTCTTCTTAAGTACTTAAGGATTGTCTTGACAGCCGCCCAATGATCCATTCCTGGATCAGACTGGTATCTGCTCGTGACGCTCAGAGCATACGATACATCGGGCCTAGTACATAACATAGCATACATGATAGATCCTATCGCGGATGCATAAGGAATCTTATTCATGCAAATCCTCTCGTCTTCTATGCGTGGACACATAGACTTTGATAGGTTGATCCCATGCCTGATGGGAAGGTAACCTTTCTTGGATTCCGACATGCTAAACCTTTTTAACACTCGGTCTATATATGTAGACTGCGAAAGACCAAGCAACCATTTTGATCTATCTCTATAGATTCTAATCCCAAGGATATAGGTTGCTTCTCCCAGGTCTTTCATGGAGAAAGTTTTGGAGAACCAAATTTTAACTGATTGTAAGACTGATATATCGTTTCCTATAAGCAATATGTCGTCGGCATATAGTACTAGGAATACAACTGCACTCCCACTAACCTTCTTGTACACACAGGGTTCGTCAGGATTTTGTGAGAAATCAAACTCTTTGATTGTCTCATCAAAACGGATGTTCTAGCTCCTGGATGCTTGCTTCAGTCCATATATGAATCGTCGAAGCTTGCATATTTTGGTTTTATCAACCGATGTGAAACCTTCAGGTTGTATCATGTATACATCCTCAAGTAGGTTTTCATTAAGGAAAGTTGTTTTCACATCCATTTGCCATATCTCATAATCATAATGAGCTGCTATGACTAGGAGCATCTGAATGGATTTAAGCATAGCTACTGGTGAATAGGTTTCGTCATAATCAATTCCTTGTTTTTGACGATATCCTTTTGCCACTAATCAAGCCTTAAAGGTAACAACATTACCTTCCATGTCGGTTTTCTTCTTGAAAACCCACTTGCACCCTATGGGCTTAATCCCTTCAGGTGGGTTAACCAAGTCCCATACTTGATTTTCGTACATGGAATCCATTTTCGACTTCATGGCTTCAAGCCATTTGTCCCTTTCTGAACTTTTCAGAACATCTTCATAACTGATAGGTTCGTCATCGCTTATGAGTAACACGTCGTTCGATTCACTTATGAGAAATCCGTATCTCTCTGGAATATTGCGTGTCCTATCAGACCTACGAAGAGGTGGTGTTGTTTTAGGTTCAACTGATAGCTCATCACTATGAGTTATCGGTTGTGGGTCTAGACTAGGTGTCTCTATAATGTCTATTGGAGTTTCTTGAACTTCATCAAGTTCAATGCCACTCCCACTATTTTCTTGTAAAAGAAATTCTTTTTCTAGAAATATAGCATGCCTTGAAACAAACACCTTTTGTTCCAAGGGATGATAGAATTGGTAACCTTCGTTTCCTTAGGGTATCCAATAAATAGACATTTATCAGACTTAGCATCCAATTTGTCTGATACAGTCCGCTTCACATAAGCAGGACAACCCCATATCTTAAGGTGAGTTAAATGAGGTTTCTTACTATTCCACGTCTCATATGGAGTAGTAGAGACTACCTTGGCCGGGACTCTGTTTAGCAAGTAAACAGCTGTCTTAAGTGCATAGCCCCAAAAGGATTTTTGATGAGTTGCATGATTCATCATGGATCTAACCATGTCCATCAAGGTTCGGTTACGCCTCTCAGATACACCATTATGCTGTGGTGTATATGGCGGAGTCCATTGAGACAATATCCCATTGTCCCTATGATAATCTTGAAACTTTAAGTATTCACCACCCCGATCGGATCGAAGTATCTTAATACTTTTGCCAAGCTGTTTCTCTACTTCATTTCTGAACTCTTTGAATTTCTCAAAAGCTTCAGATTTGTGTTTCATCAAGAACACATACCCGAATCGTGAGTGATCATCGATAAAGGTAATGAAGTAGCTATAGCCTCCTTGTGCAAGAGTTGACATTGGTCCACATACATCAGTATGTATTAGACCATGCAATTCTCCCACTGGATTACCTTTTCCGGAAAAGGGTAATTTGGCCATCTTGCCTTTTAAGCATGATTCGCATGTATCAAATGAACCGGGTTCAAATGATTCCAGAATTCCACATCGGTGTAATTTGGTCATGCGTTTCTTACTTACATGGCCAAGACGACAATACCATGTGTAGGAGTCTATTCGATTATCTATTCGAGCACGTTTGTTGCTGACTTCGATATTGAAAACGTCACCGGATAAATCTAATGTGTAGATACCATTGCACAAAGTTCCGGTCCCATAAAGAACGTCATTTAAAGTTATGTAACAACAGTTGTTACTAAAAGTTAAATGATAACCTTTTTCATTCAAACATGAAATAGATACAATGTTCTTTATTAACGAAGGAACAAAATAACAATTATCCAATTCTAAGACACGTCCAGTAGGGAGCTTTAGCAAATATGTTCCGATGGCAACAACAGCAATCTTTGCTCCATTTCCAACTCGTAAATTCGCTTCTCCCTTGACGAGTCTTCTTCTATTCCTTAGCCCCTGTATGTCATTACATATATGTGAGCTACACCCAGTATCAAGTACCCAGGTATCTGAGGAAATAGAGTGACATTCAATAACAAAGATACCTGAAGAGGATGGGGCATCGGATGTCTTCTTCTTCAAAGACTCAAGATAAATCTTGCAGTTTCTTCGCCAGTGACCCTCCTTCCACAATGATGGCAAGTGCCTTTTGGTGTCTTTTCAGTCTTTTTGGCCTTTTTCTTCTTTCCTTTATTCTGTTCTTTGGCCTTCCTCTTAGAACCTTTCTTCGAGGAACCAACTAACAGTACTGTCTTCTAATCCTGCTTTACAGAAGGCTCTATAGTCTTTAGCAGGTTGAGCAACTCAGGAATGGTAGTCTCCAGCTTGTTCATCCGATAGTTCATCACAAAATATGAATAATTTTTGGGCAAACAATGCAGAATTAAGTCAATACTTAGTTCATGATCCATTGCAAAACCGAGTGTGCTCAGTCGCTCAATGTATCCCAACATCTTTAACACAAACTGTGAGGCAGAAGTGCCTTCCTGCATCCTAGAGGTGAAGAGGAGTCTGGAAACTTCGAACCTTTCGGATCTCGCCTGCTCTTCAAATAACTCATGAAGATGGAAGATGATGGTATAAGCATCCATATGCTCATGCTGCTTTTGCAGCTCAGGTATCATAGAGGCTAGCATGATGCAATTCGCAAGTTCAGAATCGGTCACATGTTTCTGATAGGCCACTAACTGGTCTGGAGTTGCATCTTCTGGAGGACGGTTGGGAAGTTGATCTTCAAGGACATAAGCAAGCTTCTCTGCCTTGAGGACTATCCTCAGGTTTCGAAGCCAGTCCATAAAGTTTGGCCCAGTCAGTTTATTGGTGTCCAAAATGGAACGCAAATTCAGAGAAGACATGATCGAGTGATTATCCTAGAAATACAAATTGAGCTTATGTGAGAAGAATGATAAAGAATGCATCAACATACATTAATTAAATCCTATTTATTTTTCGAATTGAATAACCCTTTTTATCAATTCGGGAGATCGTAGGAACACCTCCAAATAGGTTGATATCCAACCATAGATAAGAACAACCATGGCTGTGGCCATCAAATCATTCTTAGCTATGAAGGTAGGTAATTATACTGATTACATATCATATATATGTAACTATCACTTTATGCTATCAACTAATTGAATGTTTGCATAAATCATTGGGTTGTTAACTCATTAACAAGTATGCAACAATATACATAGCACCCAACTGCACCTCTCTTTACATCGACCTTGGCTGTGGCACAACAAATCGATGCTCCAAGCTTAAGGCTGACCCATTAATCAAGAAATAGTTTTAATATGGTTGGAGCTCATTCAACCATTTAGTCAGGCTTGGATGTGTCCAACAACCAAAACTAAGGATTGACCTCTGACTCCAACTATATTATGTTAGTGAGAGCCCTAGAGCCAATCATATGATGATTACTTTTTAGACTCATTGTATCATATTCTTGTATATATATTTCTTATATATAAAGGCATTTCTTATGGTTATTGTACTTATGTGTATTGGTGCCAAATAACTTAGTATAATAACGTCCTTGAGTAGAAGGTTCTTATCTATATCAATCGATTAGTTGAATCGATAGTGAGATGATATAGAGAACACTACTTTTAATTATTCCTAGTCAAGTATTAACATTCAAGGACAATGTTAATGCATAGAGACTAGCATGTAGGTCAACATGATGACTTGATCTCACAAGTCATGGATATGAGATATCAAGTTGATACATGGGTATACATTAGGGAATGTATACTGAATGGCCCGCCATGAGAAAGTATCATGGATCATTATATGAGTGTCATATACTTTCTCATGTGACTATTAGTATGACTATTAGTCCTTAGACCTGAAGTCACCATAGTTCCCTACATAAGGAGTTATGTACTTTGGTTTCGTCAAACGTCACCCGCAACTGGGTGGACTATAAAGGCGATTACTGGGTATGTAACAAATTATGCGGAGGGATGTGAGTGATGTAGATGGGATCTATCTGTGACGCCCGCCCTTATATCTACTCTCGGGGCGGGGTCACGTACTATCATTCGTATAAATTTTTTTTTCTTAAAGTACTAATAACAAAGTACTAAGCATGCTTGTTCAAAACTAACCTATAACATGATAGGTTCAACTCATAATATAATCAAGTATATGAGTAATCCAAGTGTAACATTCATTACTAAAGAAATGTTAACATAAGCATAATATTGTAGATATGAAGATCTTTATTTCCCGAGCCACCACCCCACACATCTTCAGCCCTCCTGCCTCTTCCTTTAGTTTAAGTGTCTCTTACCCTTATCTGCAGCATAAGACAACATATAAACTAGTAAGCACAAATGCTTAGTAAGATCCTGTCCTACTCGCAAAATCCATATCATAGAAAGATAAGAGAATAAATCACATTCAAGCATGGTAAGTGTTTAAGCATGTTAAACATCTAAGCATATTAACTTCATAGGAAGGTTTCTTTGAAAACATATAAACATAATACTTGAACATAGCATAATCATTAGGGCCCGGCTTGTACTTCATGTTTTGCGCGCGCCCCTGAATAGGAACGAGGTAGCTAATCCCGAATCACTAGGGTTTACTAGGCCTTCTCAAAAGTCCTTCAGCCTAGTATCATAATCATTTGACTCGCTTTAAGAGTCTATAGTACAAGCCATTACAAAATAAAATAATTATCATGTTCTTCATTTTCATAAAGTATGCTCTTAGTCCCAACCTTCTAGGGAAGCATTCTTTAGGCCCTAAGCCTTCTTTGTTCATGCCCTACAAGGCTTATTCTTATGCATATGTATGCATCCATAATCATGATAACTAGCCTAGTATAAAGCATGCATTTCATAAGGGTGCCCCATGGGCTATAATGCATGCTCATACATAGATCTCCATAATCATGATAACTAGCCTAGTATAAAGCATGCATTTCATAAGGGTGCCCCATGGGCTATAATGCATGCTCATACATAGATCATAATTCAACCCCTTAAACATATCTTATATATGACAAGGTTGATCACATAAATCATATTCATATCATAGGAAGTGGTAGCATGCTTCATGGGTAAATCAAATGGTTCCTAACCCTAAAACTAGGGTCTTGGCCGAAACTCAAGGCTAGGGAGAGTTCCATTTTTCCTAATCCAACATTCCATTTAAACATCATTTGCATATACATATCATCATCCCAAACATAAGCATATCTCCTAGGGTACATCTCATACAATCATCACATATATAGGCATATGATCTTACTAAACACAATCATAATCTCATAGGGTAAGTTGTCCTTCACAACCTCATATTTCATGCCTTGGCCAAATGTTACATGCTAAGGAATCCAATCAAACATTTCCTTTCAATATCACATGCATATACATCTCATATCATTTTACATAAGCATATCACATAAAATAATTTAACCTTCACAAACCCTAAGGTTTCATGCCTTGGCCGAATGGTGTAGGGTAGGAAAACTAGGGTTTTGAAATTAAACCTTCACACAAGCATTTATTCAAACACCTTGTCTACACTACTAGACATGGACACATCCTAGGATAGCAAACAACCCAAAAACCCTAGCCTATTCTCCTTTGGCCGAAACTTGTAGGGTAGGGTAGGCTAGGTTTTTGACATCCAATCTTCACACAAACATTTACACAAACACTTTATCTACAATACTAATCATGGACATATCATAGGATAGCATGCAACCCAAAAGTCTAACCTTTCTCCTCTTGGCCGAAAGTTGTAAGGTGGCTAACCCTACTTTTTGTTATCACAACATGAAGGAAACCAACATATATTCATACCCTAAGTTCATAGGGATCTCCTCATGCAATAAGAAGTAACCAAGGCCTATTAAATGGAGGTGGCCGAAAGTTTCATAAAGGAGGAAGGTTTCCTTTTCAAAAACAACAATAAGAAGAAACATACAAATCAAACAATAACGATTACACTGCAGGCGAGGGGATACTTACATCCTTTTGCTTGAGATTCTACTTCTTTAAGTCCCTTAGGGTACCCTTGGTTGAAGGAGAAGTGAAGGTTCCTCTTACTCTTTCTTCTCTAGACTCCTTGGCCCTAATAGAGGGCAAGAGCCTTCTTCCTTCCAATCCCCTAGGGTTATAACCCTAGGGAGCACTTTTCGAAAAATGGAAAAGAGGAGAGGAGAAGAAGGAATTTCGGTGGGGAAGAGAAAGGAAGAAGAAGAGGAAGTTACTCACACCTCTTCTCTCTCTTATTTATACTTTTCTCATGAAAAGACATGTCTCTTCACTATTACACGCTTAACAAGCATGTTTCTTATTCTCTCAACAAGAAACAATGCTTGGTGTAGTAGTTAAGACATGGAGAGTGCAACTAGGAGGTTCAAGGTTCAATCCTCCCTTCTACTTCTTCTTTTTATCACAATTTGCACTAATCCATATCAATGCCCTTTAAGCCAAGCCTATCATGAAATTTCATAATATTAATAATATTTCATGAATTCATAATATTTCATAATATTCCATAAATATTATTTCATAATATTTTTAATATTTCATATTCATGAATCTATAATACTTCATGAATCCCATAATATTTCATAATGAATTCACAATATTATTCACATAATATTTCATAATGAATTCACAATATTATTCATGGTGAAATTTCGGGGTGTTACACTATCCCTCCTATATGACGGGAGAGATATCATAGTCTTGATAGAGTGAGATCACTAAGTGCATGGCCATGCCCAAATAAGGTAATATGAGATATTGAGCTTATTTGATTATAGTGAGTCTACTTGGAGTTCAAGACATATAGATTGATTGGAGGATGACACGGTCTATGCTTCATAGAAGATCAATCTAGATATAGAGGATAGAAGGACGTTGTCACATATTGTGATGGTCACAATTATTAGTCACAATGGTGATGTTGGATCTCGACATTCTTGTAACTTGGGTAGCAATGATGTGTTGCTAGATACCTCTCATTGCTTATGTACTTAAATAGGTTTAAGGGCATTGCCAACGTTACAAGAACCTATAGGGTCACACACATAGAGCAATAGATGGAGAATAAGTCCATATGATGGACCGAGAGTAATGAAGTCAAAGTTTGACTTTGGCTAAATATGGAAAGTCCATAAAAGGCAAGTTTGACTTGACTCAAAATTAGACAACTTGAGTTGGACTCGAGTTTGATCCAAGTGTTGGATGAATCTAATCATGCGAGAGTAATGAAGTCAAAGTTTGACTTTGGCTAAATATGGAAAGTCCATAAAAGGCAAGTTTGACTTGACTCAAATTAGATAACTTGAGTTGGACTCGAGTTTGATCCAAGTGTTGGATGAATCTAATCATGGGAGAATAATGAAGTCAAAGTTTGACTTTGGCTAAATATGGAAAGTCCATAAGAGGCAAGTTTGACTTGACTAAAGCCACATCACCTTGACTTGACCAAGTGATGACTTGGCATCATCATCAAGGCTAAGTAACCTCCCCATTTGAATTTTGAATTCAAATAAGGGGGTTATGGAAGGTGGTGGCCGGCCACTTAATGGCCAATAATGGCCATTAAGTGGCCTGCCACTTATACACACAAAATGAGTTTTTCTTGTGTGTGATTGATTCTTCTCCTAATGAATTTTCGGTTTTGGCTCTCCCTCTCCTCTCATCTTGCCGAGACCCAATCAAGTGCTAGCACACTTTTGGGCTCTCCTCTCCACTCTCTTGCTTGTGTGGATACTTCTAGAGGGTTGCTACTTTGCATCCTTGAGATCCGACACCAACCGAGGAGCGAGCGGGAATTGCGGGGCACGCATCGAAGGTAGTTTTTCTCTTCTCTAATAGATCTAGGTCATAGATCGGTTTTGAAGCATGTAAACGAGCACTCGTAAATTTTTGAAATGGTTTTCTTCGCTCGGATCCTTTCTATTGGGGCTTTCAGGGTTTCTGCGACGCGAAAAAGCGGTTTTCGCGGCCCGAAAAACCCTACAGTGGTATCAGAGCCACGAGCGAAGCTTGTGCTCGTTTTGGTTTTTATTTTTTTTGTATTAGATACAAAATTTAGATAATTTTATGCTTCTGTAATTTTTCTAAATTTTAGGTTTTTTTGAGTATTTTTCCTCGTAGAGGCAAAGCGACGAGTGCGAAGCACTTGTAGACTTTGCCACCGAGAAAAACTTCTCCGAAACGGCAAGTTTCGCCCAAATGGATTTTGGGACAGCGGGTAAAGGCACTGTATAATCGCAAGAAGACACTCGTGAAGGTTATTTCACGAGTAGGGGCGCTGCCCCTAACCCCGCAAGGGGCCTTGTCTCGCGATTACGCCCGAAACCCGCTTACCGGGACCGCCGCGGAGTTGTGACTCGAAAAATTCTAAAATTTAGTAGAAAAATTATATAAAATCTGTAAAATTACATAATTTTGAATTATGTACAGTAGTGTGATGGTTATGGCCCAAAACCCAATTTTTAATAAGATTAAAATTGTGTTGTAATTCATAATACGGCCTGCGCGCCGTTTTTGTACATGTGCGTGTTGTATTGTGTTTGCGACCTGCGTGTCGGCTTTTAATATTTTATTTCTGTTGTATTTCATATTTAGACTTGAATGTAACTCGAGTATAAAAATTTATAATGTACAAAAGTGAAGACGACGGAAATTCCGGAGAACTTGGACTCGGGAGAACTAGCCGACAACACCAAAACGGTCAAGAGGAAGCGCTTGGAGAAGCCGCTAGACCTAGGTTGACCATCGGATCCTCTCATTGGCTTGAGAGGGTCTTAGTAGGGCCATGACCAAGTCACTTAAGTTTATTTTATTATTGCTATGCTTGTGATGTATATGATGCATGATAATGTAGAATAGTAAAAATAAACTTAAGTGTATGAGATGCACAAGTAATGTGGGAACCACATTTTGATGTGCACTTAATACACATTTAGGATTAAATTAGATTTCATAAATGCCTAGATGTGATGCACATCCTCGATTAGATTAGATCTAAAATCGAATCGACTCGTAAACGCCTACCGGGTCCTGATACCCATCACTACCTCGATCATATGCGCTTGTCGATTCTGCCAAAGCAGAGCAACGCATTTAATCTTGGTAGGATGCGGAGGGACAACCTTGGTCCCACCTATCACGGCTCGGGTTAGATCGAGCTCAATCAGATTGAGTAACTAGTTAACTCAATTGGATCGAGTAAAGCTATAGGCATATTCCAATAGTTGGAAAGGTAGGACAAGATTGTATTTATCAATAGTCTTGGGCAATTTAGCCAAAGCTAACTCAAGATTATTCATAAATGTTAATTTTGATCCTATAAACAAGAGTTGCATAGAGATGTAATTGATATATTAGTTATCTACCGATCATACTAAGTATTGGGCGATTTAGCCAAAGCTAACTCAAGGCATAGTATGATGTGGATCTTGTCCCACATAAATTATAGTAAATTGGTACGGATCTAGTAGTGTGGTTTGACCACTCCAATGACTTGATTCCACCAAAATTCCTATAATTTAGTGGGAGCATCATTTAATTAAAGGCCTAATTAGATGATTACTAGAATATGATATTTATTCTCTGCATTTATCTGTTGTAGATTGCCATGTCTTCAAACGCGAATATTCTCTCTCTGCGATCTGTCCTTGAGAAGGACAAGCTCACTGGAGCTAATTTCCTGGATTGGTACAGGAACTTGAGGATAGTCCTCAAACAGGAACGTAAGCTGTACATTCTAGAGCAAGCAGTTCCTGAAGCACCACCACCCTCAACCATCCGTAGCGTTAGAGATGCTCATCAGAAGCATCAAGACGACGCGTTAGATGTGTCGTGCCTAATGCTATGCTGCATGTCCTCTGAGCTTCAGAAGCAACACGAGAACATGAATGCTTACGATATGATTGACCACCTCAAGCAATTATATCAAGGGCAGGCAGGGCATTGGAAGCGGAACTGCAAGGTATACCTGAAGGATCTTAAGAAGAAGAGAAGCGAGCCTTCTACTTCAGGTATATATGTTATAGAAGTCAACCTTTCTATTTCTACATCATGGGTATTAGATACTGGATGTGCTTCTCACATTTGTACCAATGTGCAGGGGCTAAGAAATAGCAGGGCATTGGCAAAGGGCGAGGTGGACCTACGAGTAGGCAATGGAGCACGAGTTGCTGCTGTTGCTGTAGGAACTTATTTTCTATCTCTGCCCTCTGGGCTTGAACTGGAACTAGATGATTGTTGTTATGTACCTGCACTTACTAAGAACATAATTTCTGTTTCTTGTCTAGACAAGAAAGGCTTCTCATTTATAATTAAGAACAAATGTTGTTCAGTCTATTTAAATAAAATGTTCTATTGTAGTGCAGATCTTATCAACGGACTCTACATTCTAGACTTAGAACGCCCTATCTATAATGTAAGTACCAAGAGGTTAAGATCAAATGAGTTGAACCCAACCTATCTCTGGCACTGTCGCTTAGGCCACATAAATGAGAGTCGCTTGTCCCAGCTCCATAAGGATGGATTGCTGGATTCATTTGATTTTGAATCATATGAGACATGCGAGTCATGCCTTCTAGGCAAGATGACTAAGACTCCCTTTAGTGGACATAGCGAGAGGGCAACAGATTTGTTAGGACTCATACATTCTGATGTATGTGGCCCTTTCAATGTTGCTGCTCGAGGTGGTTATAGATACTTCATCACATTTACTGATGATTTCAGTAGATATGGTTATATGTACTTGATGACACATAAGTCCGAGTCCTTTGAAAAGTTCAAAAAATTCAGAAATGAAGTACAAAACCAACTCGGCATGAGTATTAAAATACTTCGATCAGATCGAGGTGGAGAATACTTGAGCCATGAGTTTCGTGACTATTTAGCTGAGTGTGGGATTCTATCTCAACTCACTCCTCTTGGGACACCACAGTGGAATGGTGTATCCGAAAGGAGGAATCGTACCTTATTAGATATGGTACGATCTATGATGAGTCACGCAGATCTTCCTATATCATTTTGGGGATATGCTCTAGACACGGCAGCGTTCACACTTAACCGTGTTCCATCAAAGGCGGTCATGAAGACACCATATACGATATGGACTGGGAGGAGTCCCAAGATGTCTTTCATGAGAGTTTAGGGTTGTGAGGCTTACGTTAGATGTCAAGTCTCAGACAAATTGGGACCCAAGTCCGATAAGTGCTATTTCATGGGATATCCCAAGGAAACTAAGGGATATTACTTCTACATTCCCAGTCAGCACAAAGTGTTTGTTGCTAAGACTGGGGTCTTTCTAGAAAGGGACTTTGTTTCTAGAAAGACTAGTGGGAGTTCGTTTGATCTTGAAGAAGTTCAAGACAACGACCATAGCACTGAGCCCTTGATGGATACTGAACAGGAACCACAAGAAGTTGTGGATGAGATTGTTACACAAGAAGTTGTGGAACAACAACCTGTTCAGGTAGACCTACCTCTTCGCAGGTCTGATAGGGTACGTCGTCAGCCTGAGAGATATTCATTTCTCTTGCCTGACCATGATGACGTTATGATCATTAAGAATGAGCCTACCACCTATCAGGAAGCTGTGATGAGCCCAGATTCTGAGAAATGGCTAGAGGCCATGAGATCCGAGATGGATTCCATGTACACCAACCAAGTATGGACATTGGTTGATCCACCTGAAGGGGTCAAACCCATTGGGTGTAAGTGGGTCTTTAAGAGAAAGACTGACATGGATGGACTTGTACATACCTATAAGGGTAGACTAGTAGCTAAAGGTTTCAAGCAAATTCATGGTATTGACTATGATGAAACTTTTTCTCCAGTCGCGATGTTCAAGTCCATTAGGATCTTGCTTGCTATTGCAGCATACCACGATTATGAGATCTGGCAAATGGACGTCAAAATTGCGTTTCTGAATGGAAACCTCCTCGAGGAAGTGTACATGACACAACCTGAGGGTTTTGTAGATCCAAAGCATAGTGGTAGAGTATGCAAGCTGCATAAGTTCCTTTATGGACTAAAGCAAGCTTCTCGAAGCTGGAATCTTCGATTCGATGATGTAATCAAACAGTTTAGTTTCATCAAGAATGAAGATGAACCTTGTGTCTACAAAAGGGTTAGTGGGAGCACAGTTGTCTTCCTTGTTTTGTATGTAGATGACATACTACTCATTGGGAACAACATCCCTTCGCTATAGTCTGTGAAGACTTGGTTGGGGACTTGTTTCGCAATGAAGGACTTAGGTGAAGCAGCCTGCATTCTAGGCATTAAGATCTATAGAGATAGATCTAAGAGATTGCTTGGCCTAAGTCAGAGTACATACATTGATACCGTTTTGCAACGGTTTGCCATGCAGAATTCCAAGAAGGGAAATCTGTAACGCCCTAAAATTTCCATTTTTAGTACTTAAAGTCCTTAGAATTATTTAGAAATGGTTTAGAAATATTCTAGATATTTTTAGAAATTTTTAGAGTATTTTTATGGAATTTTCCGAGTCCGTTTGTTATTTTTGGAAAAAGAAAAAAAAAGAAAAATAAAAAGAAAAATAATAAAACCACTTAAGGGGCAGCCGGAGATCGAACCCGCGACCACCACGAGACCAAGGGAGGCCGCGACCAGCTGGGCTAGGGTATCAAGCACAGAAAAGGAAGGAGAGACCTATATTTAAGGGGTAGTTAGGTCGATTTGCCCATAAGTATAAATGGAAAAACCGGTTTAGTGCAGCAGGTGGATCGAACCCGCGACCACCACGAAACAGCAAGCGCACGCAACCAGCCGGGCTAAGGGTATCAAGCACAGAAAAGAAAGGAGAGATTGATATTTAAGCCGTAGTTAATTTAATCCGCCCCTTAAGTATAAATAGCTAATTAAAGAGAGAAGTTTTATTTTCTCTCAAACCCTCTCCTTCCCCTAACCTGCGCCGACCCCTCCTCTCCCTCTCCTCTCTTGGGCGACACCAACACCAAGCCAAGAGGGCCGACCGAGACCCTTCTCCAAGAGATAATACTATATTCGGGATCCCCGCGACGAGAGGAACGCGTAGGTGTGAAGAATTCTCCGAGATCTCAAGTTTTCTCCGAGCTCTAGACCTCTATCTTGGTTGTAAGTCCAAGATATCAATGTAAGTACTGCTCACCTGCAGTAAGAGGCGGTTTTACCGCGAGAATTTCCTTAAAAAGTTTTTAAAAGAGCTATTTCCTTTTTGTTTCAATTTTTGCATGTAATCTTAGTTTCTTATATGCTTGTATATGTTTGATAAGCACCCTATATGAGATTAGGGACCCAGAAAAGCTATGAGAAAAGAAAAGAAGATAAAGATAAGAAAAGAGAAGGCCAAGGCCTTAAGAAAATCCCCAAAAGTCAAGACTTAGGGATTTTTAGCACGCAAGGTGCTCCAGAAAATGCCAAGGCATTTACAGATAAGAAAGAAAAGAAAGAAAAGCTATTTTATTTTATAAGGCCAGTACCCGGCGTCCAAGGGCGTCGTTAAAGAAATCCAGGTGTCCAATTCCAAGGTCTTGGCCCTGGTAGACCAAGGTCTGCTCTATTAGGATTGGTGGCTCGCTACCCCAACCTTTTAGGGAACGCGCATTCAGATGGTACTTACGTCTTCAGTGGATCCAAGTGATTAGTATTTTCAAGTATATGCTTTAGCAAAGTTTTCGAAAATTTAAAGAGTTTTCAAAAGTTAAAGAATAGCTAAAGTTTCAAGTTGAGCCAAGAAAAGTAAATTGAGATTATTTATTGCTTGAGTATGCATGTTTTGAGTTACACATGTTCTTAGTTTTCTTTCAAGCATATTAGTATCTCATATGATTTTCATATTGTTCTGGAAGCATGTTTGCACATATTTGAGTTTTTGTGAGCTAGATAGTACTTACTAAGCTTTTTGCTTATAGATGCATTTCCTCTTATTGCAGATAAAGGTAAAGGCAAGCAATTCTGAAGGAGGACGACGAGGCGGTGCTGAGTAGAGTGTGTGTGGTGGCTGATTATGGAGAGATCTTCGAGACAAGACAATTTAACTATTCAAACTACAATGCTATAGTTTATTCAGATTTTAAGTTCTTGTTTTATGGAGATTATAGAGTATTTGAGTTTTGGATAGTTTTATATGCTAAATTTCTTAGAGTAAAGATTCCATGTCATTTCATTTAGCATATATAACCCCATGATTGCATTAGATGAGTAAAAGTGTGAGTAGTTAGAAATATTGATACTTTGTTAGAGAAAAAGGTGTTTGTGCCAAGATAGCATCAATTTTCCTTTTGAATCAAGTTTTATTACTTAAGCATATTTAGAAAAGTTGCTTTCTCATTCCATAATGCCTTAGTGATGTTATAGAACTTTGTATGATGAGTTTAAATGGTTAGAAGTTAAGATTGATACAACTTTATTGTTAAAATTTAGATAAACTTGTTTGGTTTGTTTTCTTCCATAAAAGTCCTAAATTCAAGTTTATGGATTCGTTTGATTGGCTTAATTGTTTAGGAAACTGATATAGAGTATAGAAATGATGTTGTAGTTTGATATGGCTCGAAATTGAAGGAATGGTGGACTTGGGAAGCAAGGGGCCGAAACCTGTAAAAACAGGCTATAGCCGTATCAGTCGACTGATGACGTCATCAGTCGACTGGTACGGGCTGTTTTGGTTGGTAAGGCTGTTTTCAATAAGATTCAACTACGAGATTGAGAAGGAAGTATGACATGGTATTATTATACATGATTGCTTAAGTTAGAATATAATTGTTAGCAGAATTTAAAAGAAAAAAAAAAGATTTCCGCAATTTTCTTTAGTCATGTATAAGAGTTGAGAAGTAGAGTAAAGTAACGATCCGTCTGAAGACAGTAAGAGGTCGGGTCGCTACAAAATCTGCCAATGTCACATGGCGTGAGTCTTTCGAAGACTCAAGGTCCCTCTTCTAGAGAGGAGAGAGACCGCATGAGCAAGATCCCTTATGCCTCAGCCATAGGATCTATCATGTATGCCATGTTATGTACTCGTCCTGATGTCTCGTATGCTTTGAGCATGACGAGCAGGTACCAGTCAAATCCAGGTGAATGCCACTGGATAGCGGTCAAGAATATCCTTAAGTACTTGAGAAGGACTAAGGAATATTTTTTGATATTTGGAGGCGATGAGCATCTAGTTGTAAAGGGTTACACTGATGCCAGCTTCCAAACCGACCAGGATGATTATAGATCGTAGTCAGGGTTCGTGTTTTGCTTGAATGGCGGAGCTGTGAGCTGGAAGAGTTCGAAGTAGGACACAGTTGCAGATTCTACAACAGAAGCTGAGTATATTGCTGCATCAGAGGCAGCAAAGGAGGCAGTTTGGATCCGCAAGTTCATCACTGAGCTTGGGGTGGTTCCTAGCATATCTGATCCCGTAGAGCTCTATTGTGACAACAATGGAGCTATTGCGCAGGCTAAGGAACCTCGCTCACACCAGCGGACCAAACACATACTACGGCGATTCCATCTCATTCGAGAGATCATCGATCGAAGAGATGTGAAGATTTGCAGAGTACCCACAGAGGCTAACGTCGCAGATCCCTTGACCAAGGCTTTGGCACAGATGAAGCATGATGGTCACACTAGGTCATTGGGTATTAGATACTACAGTGATTGGCACTAGTGCTAGTGGGAGATTGTTAGTGAGAGCCCTAGAGCCAATCATATGATGATTACTTTTTGGACTCATTGTATCATATTCTTGTATATATATTTCTTATATATAAAGACATTTCTTATGGTTATTGTACTTATGTGTATTGGTGCCAAATAACTTAGTATAATAACGTCCTTGAGTAGAAGGTTCTTATCTATATCAATCGATTAGTTGAATCGATAGTGAGATGATATAGAGAACACTACTTTTAATTATTCCTAGTCAAGTATTAACATTCAAGGACAATGTTAATGCATAGAGACTAACATGTAGGTCAACATGATGACTTGATCTCACAAGTCATGGATATGAGATATCAAGTTGACACATGGGTATACATTAGGGAATGTATACTGAATGACCCGCCATGAGAAAGTATCATGGATCGTTATATGAGTGTCATATACTTTCTCATGTGACTATTAGTATGACTATTAGTCCTTAGACCTGAAGTCACCATAGTTCCCTACATAAGGAGTTATGTACTTTGGTTTCGTCAAACGTCACCCGTAACTGGGTGGACTATAAAGGCGATTACTGGGTATGTAACAAATTATGCGGAGGGATGTGAGTGATGTAGATGGGATCTATCCCTCCTATATGACGGGAGAGATATCATAGTCTTGATAGAGTGAGATCACTAAGTGCATGACCATGCCCAAATAAGGCAATATGAGATATTGAGCTTATTTGATTATAGTGAGTCTACTTGTAGTTCAAGACACATAGATTGATTGGAGGATGACACGGTCTATGCTTCATAGAAGATCAATCTAGATATCGAGGATAGAAGGACGTTGTCACATATTGTGATGGTCACAATTATTAGTCACAATGGTGATGTTGGATCTCGACATTCTTGTAACTTGGGTAGCAATGATGTGTTGCTAGATACCTCTCATTGCTTATGTCCTTAAATAGGTTTAAGGGCATTGCCAACGTTACAAGAACCTATAGGGTCACACACATAGAGCAATAGATGGAGAATAAGTCCATATGATGGACCGAGAGTAATGAAGTCAAAGTTTGACTTTGGCTAAATATGGAAAGTCCATAAAAGGCAAGTTTGACTTGACTCAAAATTAGACAACTTGAGTTGGACTCGAGTTTGATCCAAGTGTTGGATGAATCTAATCATGCGAGAAGTAATGAAGTCAAAGTTTGACTTTGGCTAAATATGGAAAGTCCATAAAAGGCAAGTTTGACTTGACTCAAATTAGATAACTTGAGTTGGACTCGAGTTTGATCCAAGTGTTGGATGAATCTAATCATGGGAGAATAATGAAGTCAAAGTTTGACTTTGGCTAAATATGGAAAGTCCATAAGAGGCAAGTTTGACTTGACTAAAGCCACATCACCTTGACTTGACCAAGTGATGACTTGGCATCATCATCAAGGCTAAGTAACCTCCCCATTTGAATTTTGAATTCAAATAAGGGGGTTATGGAAGGTGGTGGCCGGCCACTTAATGGCCAATAATGTCCATTAAGTGGCCTGCCACTTATACACACAAAATGAGTTTTTCTTGTGTGTGATTGATTCTTCTCCTAATGATTTTTGGTTTTGGCTCTCCCTCTCCTCTCATCTTGCCGAGACCCAATCAAGTGCTAGCACACTTTTGGGCTCTCCTCTCCACTCTCTTGCTTGTGTGGATACTTCTAGAGGGTTGCTACTTTGCATCCTTGAGATCCGACACCAACCGAGGAGCGAGCGGGAATTGCGGGGCACGCATCGAAGGTAGTTTTTCTCTTCTCTAATAGATCTAGGTCGTAGATCGGTTTTGAAGCATGTAAACGAGCACTCGTAAATTTTTGAAATGGTTTTCTTCGCTCGGATCCTTTCTATTGGGGCTTTCGGGGTTTCCGCGACGCGAAAAAGCGGTTTTCGCGGCCCGAAAAACCCTACATATTATTCATAAACTAATTCCATGGTTTGAACATGTTGAGGTTCAAGCCAAGCATGGATGTGTCCGTCAACCCAAACGAGAAACAAAACTCCGGTTCTAACCATATTAATGGAAGGTGTTAGCCTTAATATTTTGTAAGGGGTTTTGGGTCTCATCCTTTCTTTTCAAAGCACATTCATGACATATAATTATGTCATGACTAACGATTTCCTTAATAAAGTATGTATGTGACTTAATTTATCAAGTCTCATTAATTGGATTAGGAACCGGATTTCCTAATCCCGATTTCATACTTTATTTAAGGATTTACTTAGTTGTCTTGTGTTTTATATTGTGTCTATCTATATTTTGAGGCCTGAGGCCAATTAAACTGCGTGGTCGTGTTCTGTGTATGTGTAAATTGTCCGCCGGACAGGGGAGTGCTGTCCGATTTATATTGGATCAGCGGCTCCGGGTCTCGGGGCGTGACAATTTATTTTGGTATCAGAGCTCAGGTTGTCGGATACCTTGAGGACTTGTGGATTATGGGTGTCTGTCCGATATCAATTTATTTTGGTATCAGAGCGTAGGTTTCGATGCCTACGTGTTTTACGGATTTTCGGGGTTTATCTGATACCAATTTATTTTAGTATCAGAGCTCAGGTTGTCGGATACCTTGAGGACTGGTGGATTATAGGTGTCTGTCCGATACCAATTTATTTGGTATAAGAGTGTAGGTTTGTGATGCCTACTTGTGTTACGACTCTGTTAGATTTTGCGGAGTATTTTTCTCGATGTGGTTGTTTGGGACTTGGCGCGATGGGACTTCTTCAGGCGACAGGTATTTCTCCTGATCTTTTGGATCCCTGATCCTATTTAGGTATTGGTTAGAAAATTCTCACATGTATATGGATCATGTTACCCCTCTTGTATATTTAGTATGGTTAGTAGTTCGCACATGTTACTGGATCATGCTACCATTCCTGTATATTTAGGTATGGTTAGAATTTTTTTATGTCATTGGATCAGGTTGTTATTCCTTATAGTTATGTATAATTAGGATTCTCTCATATTATGGGACCATGTTATCATTCTTGTATTTAGATATGGTTAGAAATTCTCTTATGTCATGGAATCATGTTATTATTCTTATACCCATCTAGTAACTTGGTTAGACTATTCCAGCTTGGTGGGATCTTATATACATACTTGATGGATTGATATATGTAGACTTGGTTTAGTTGGATTGACATATAGTCAATCTATCGCATTCGTGAT